>CM041779.1:133206596-133300962 GCA_023374045.1 Limonium bicolor | reverse complement strand
TATTCTGATCTTGTGGACCATGTGATAAATCTATTTGTTTATCGATGAAATGATGGTACTTCTTTATGTTGCCAAATGGGTTGGTACTTCTTTATGCAATGGGCGGTACTTAATTATGCTTATGGATGTACATCTTTCTTTTGATGGCTGGTACTTCTGTAAGCATGTGCTGGTACTTCTTTCTGCATGTATGGTAAATCTATCTGCATTTGGCTAGTTATTTATTTGATGACGCAGTTGTCATTACTTGTTTCCTATGATTAGTACCAGCAAATATTATTATCTTCATTATGGTTTTGTGATTGAGAAATTTGTGTGGTATTATTAATTTTGGTATGTTTGGTTTTAGTAAAGCAAACTAATGTTACATCGCATTGAAATAAATTTGTAGGTAGAGAATGATTTTGGCAACGAAGAATGTATCCAGACCATGATGTTCAACCGCAAGAATGTACCAACTAATTTCGACCTCAAAACGAACCCCCGCATGCAGCACAAAAAGGCAGCTAATGAGTATTTGGAATCGGCATGAAAATAGACTGGACGTTGAATTGGTAAATCAAGCTCGTTGCTCTCGCTCAGAACACTTTGTGCTGTGTGTCCAGTTTAATGATGGGAATACACTCTATTCCATGAAGAGCTGAGTTAGAACGTTCGAAGCACCACACATGCAAATAAGGGCACGGGCACAACGTTAAGGAAGAGATAGTTATAAGAGCTGGAGTAAGAGTTTCGTTAAGGTTATCATGATGCTAGGCTGTGTTGTAATTGTTTTTAATTAATCCTTATTAGAGTTTGGTTTTTTCTTTATTCACACTTTATTAGAGCTAGAGACATTTTGTATGTGAGTAATTATGGTTTCCTAATTCACATCTCAGTGCGCGCCAAATTTGCACCTTTTGTTTTTTCCAATATGCAAGATCTTTCAGGGTCTTTACGCAGTGATGCTCGTCATTTTGTATGTCAGTCATGAAGTACCATTATCTAATACCAAAAGAAACCAATTACAAATACAAGTGATAAAAAGTAATTAGAATTTCAAAACTTTGATTGCACAAACCACCATATGTAATGCCTCTTAGCCCTAAGCATTATATCCCACACCTGCACTATAAACAACTTAACCGATTTTTAAAAACACCATCGACAATTGATATAATAGTGATATGTTGCACATACCAATGCATATGAACAAAGCACCCGGTTACCATCAATATAGTACCAGAACAAAATCAACAAATACCACAATTAAAATGATACTTAAAACACTTGATTAATACTTTGAAAAACTTGAGTGCACAACCTACTAAATGTTACCTCCTGCATATAAGTAAAATACCTACATCTTTCACTTTAAATGCCATAACTTGTTTGAAAAGAATACCGTTGACGATTGATAATAATAACAACATAAGTTGATACACACCTACAATGTAAGACAAAATACCAGGGTAACATCAGTGTAATACGAGAGCAATATCTACAAAGTACCACCAATTATAAATGATACTGATCACACTTCTTGCCAAGACGACCATATTACGTTCTCACGACAAACAGTTTTGTCCTTGCGTAGTCAACTAAATTTTTTTGCATCTATGAAAAGATGCAACTCTAACTTTCACCATTCACCATTACTTCATTTTGTGGTGATAAATCACTGAGCCCTGCGTAGTTGTTAGCCACGTTAGTTGATGACATACCAAACGTATAGGCATAAACGACCATATTACAGTCATCATAATACCAGATCAATATCAGTTTGTACCATAAACAAAAACAGATATTGATTGTATTGTCTATAACAACTTGTAAGCTCAATTACATCCTCTAACGTAAAGAAAAACATACACATTGCAATTTAAATGCCTTACTAGTTTAAAAAACAACATTGTCAAATAAAATTAATTAAAACATTAGTTCATGACATACCACTCGTACATACATAAAAACCAGTTTACCATCAGCAAAATACAGTGAAAGCTCTACATTGTACCAAAATAAAAATGAATACTAGCAGAATTATCTATAACAATTTATTAAGGGGAAAAATACCTACAAATTGCACTTTAAATACCTTAACAAGTTAAACAAACACCATTGTCATATATAATTAATAGCAACAAAAGTTGATGACATACCAAACATATATAAACAAAGTACCAGGTTACCATTAGTAAAACACCAGTGAAATATCTACACTGTACCCAATTAAAACATCGTACTGGCATATCATCTATCGGAATGCACTGAAAGTGGATAAATTTTCAAATAAGAAGAAACAAATTTCAACAACACTAACCATCAGACTATTATGTAGAACAATGTTTTATGGCGTTTGTTAGCGTCCGTAAGCTGTTGTACACTTCCTACGGTATCACAATCATCAGGGAATAGTTCAAATCAATTGGCAATGATGAGAACGGCTCCATCTTTAGATCAACAACATCACTTCCATCATATTTATTGTGTCATCCGCAACTGTCAAAGTACTCAATTGCATATATACTGGTTGAATCTTAGTAATTTAGATGCATACTAGATGGTGTTGGTAGAGAAGAAGATGCAGAAGCTTGATTATGAGTCTCATCCATGGTTTCAATCTCTGTTCAATTGAGCGTTCTGCTGAACTGGGAGCAACTCTATGCTTCTTACTGCATATGGCAGTGTATGCGCCTCTGTCAAGTGATGAAAACGTTTATGGTTTTTTTTCTTACATGATAGGATGAGAATTCTGAATGTGTGCGCCTCTGTTAAGTGATAAAGATGATTCTGATTTTTTTTCTTACGTGGGAGGATGGAGACGTTCATTGTGTGTGAATTGTCTGCGCCATGAAAATGATTCTGGAAAAACACGTGAATTTGATTGATGATGGAGACCGGGAATTGAAGCCTAAAAAGTTAAAAAATAACTGCCCACAAATAAGGAAATTAATAATATGATTAACCGATTAATAACTCAATTTAATAAAAAAAGGCTACAAAAAAAATCAATCAGCCCCTCATTTATGTTTGTCCCTCATTCAGTGGTTACAATCTCATCCAGAACCATTCAGGATACAATATACGTCCCTGAACCGAATCCAAGCCCTCTTTCTCGCACCTTTCACAATACCATTTAACAGCTTTTCATTGTTTTCACAAAAATACGTCTACTGACTAAATACAACTAATGAAATAGTAATATTTATCTTAAAGTTTTAAACCGTTTTACCGTGTTATGTGCTATATTTTCAGAACTTTTTAACTAGTTTTACCTAACCATTTTCAATCATTTTTGCTTGACAAAGAGTTTAAGTGAAACCTAGTTAAGAGTTTAGGTGAATAATCATATATTCTGTAAAATCCGTACTCTATTTAAAAAAGTTCAGCAAAGAGATCATGTAAATTCAATTAAGAATACAGTAAATTCCGTAAATATAATCCCGTAACTACCTGGTATGAGTGTATATGTAGAGTAGAGAGGTGCCCAAAAAATATCTCGTAACTTGATGATAATCCTACATCGCTAATATTTCCTATAAATATTATAACTACCAAAATAAGATACCAAAAAAAGCTCTACCTAAAGATTAGGCTAGCATCGTATTCTGTTTGGCAGTTGTCTAATACTTATTAGAGTTTGCCCCGTTTTTTTATAAGTAGTACGCAAAGACAGCTTGAGTGATGATTTACATCAAAAGCAGAGCCTTAACAGGCTAGCGCGAGATTGAGATTTCATCATAATAAACAACAAAAGGAAAGAAAACTCTTAGTTCATGGATATTCACCGACACGATGACCTACTAGAAAAAAGTTAGACTGTATCTATGAAGCCTCATGAGATATTCTGATTCACGGGAAGATTTAATGTTGTTCATCTCTAGTTTTCCTGGATAACTTGATTGTTTGAAACCTGAAATTTTCGTGTCCTATGGCCAGAACTTTATTGCTCAATTTTCTCAATGAAATCTCCAAGATCACCGAGCATGATGCTTTTTGCTACCTACCGCCTTAGCTTTCTTAAGCCTCAAGTGCCGTGGATCCCCAATATTCAACCCTGTCTTTTGTTTACTCTTCTTAGAGAAACTCTCACTACTCCGCAAAGAACGGGCATAATTTTGTTTAGATAGATCCGGGAAAGGAATAGAGTTTGCCCCGTGCTCCATCAATAACAAACTCTCAGCATAAGGACCAATGTCTTCAAGATACCGACAGTAATTTGGCAACATTACCTTCTCCGTATCAGACTCCATATCATATGAACGTAATGACTTAAATCCCCAGAAGATTACATCACGCTTTTGTATAGATACACAAAAATATTCAGGAAGAAGCCATTTTGAAGTTGCATTGAATCGATACCTTCTAATCCAGCAGCACTGTTGTGTCACAGAAGTAGTAGTGGAGGAAGATTTTTCCATCGCCCAAATTGTAACACCATACCAACAAGATAAAGCCAAAAACCCAGAATTGAACCAGACAAAACAGTGACTCGATGACTTATTTTATCTATCTTATCAATGTCCTTGGGGAATGGGGTGCATGTAAACGTCTTCGAGATTAAGTCAAACGAAATTACTTTTGGCTTGGAATATTCGAATCCGATCCAGTGTGTGGATTCCCCAATACAAGCATTGCGTCTATCACTCAAACACACCCTGGCAGTGGCAGGGGCTATATTACCGTCCACCACCCTCCGCCATGAATGGGACTTTAATGAGAAAACGTCAACTAATGGTGTAGAAATTGGATATGAACTGGACGAGTGACAATGAATGATTACCACTTTGTAGTCATTATTGGATGTATCAAACAGTAAACATCCATGAACAGAAATAGAGCCTTCTTGAAGGTAGGGGGCAGGAGGTTTGAAAGGATTAGGCGGAAGTGTAATGGCTTTCCGTATTGATGGGTTACAGAGTACAATGTCGCTGTCGGTTTTCTTCTCACCGTAAACAAACAAAAGGATCAGACCGTCAACTCCACCGCAAACCTCCCATCTTCTGGTCCTGTCAATTGGGAATGGGAATTCGATCTCCAAAGCTTTTTTGAGTGTTTTGGAGCAGCGAAGGACCCAGCTCCACCGGGTTTCCAACTTATTTTCCTCCGAGAAGATGAGGTAGGAATCCTGAATGTTGTTGGGGCGACGTTTGATGTATGTAGCGAAGTTTGGATCCTCAATTATGGCTTTCCACGATTTAGAGACGGATCGAAATCTTAATATGGACTTCAAGGGGAGGTGGAAGAGAATCTTCATCAATAAATCCAATGAAACGCTGCATATTGACCGATTATTTGGTATTTTCATAGCTGCTCGATTCAGAGGCGGACGCAAAGGGGGCTAGGGGATGAGGGAAGAGCAAACCGATGATACTGAGAGATCCGATGGAGGAAGACGGCGAGGGGGTGAGGGAGACCGATGAAAAAGAAAACTATACATACTACAATTTATATAAAGAGATTGGAAAATAGGTAACCGGTTCACTTACAACCCTAAACTTAGTTGGTTTACTTTGAACCCTATTGATTTCGCTATATGATTTTATGACTTGTATTTTTAAGTTTTCATCTGTTATAAATAATGTAATTATTGGATGTACGTCTAATCACCCTTTCGTCTATCTTAGACTCTTCATTTGTGTAACCCCCGTAACCTCCCAAACTCTTCATTAGAAGTCCTTTGATATTTCGTATTCCTTCCACTCAAAGGTTCTGTAACGGTTATGTATTATGTACTATATATAGACACACAATGGATAAAATGTGAGATAACAATTTACGTCTATCTTGTCTTCTATCTTTCTTCTATTCTCTCAGTGTTACAACACGTTATCAGCACGATCGACTCTACTAAAAAAAGTATTATTCTCTCTGCTATACATCATCAACAAAGATCATCTCGGCTTCATCAGGACTTCCCGGGCTCTAGCTTGGAGAAGGATGAATTGGGTAGTCTGCGCAAGCTACATGGCATTATTTTAGATCTATCCCCGACATTTCACTTTCATTCTCGAGGCAAGATCCAGATCTCAAGCGCCCACCACTTTCAATATTCTATTTTTTTTTTCCGATTTCAACTACAAAATAATGGTTTCATGATTGTTTATGTTCTGTGATTTCTTGGCAAGAGGTCTTGGGTCATGCACCTTGTGATGATGGTTATTATTTATCCTACCAGAAATCGTTGTGCTTTATCAAGAATCAGCGATGCCAAAAAGTTTATATGTTGAAGCCGCATTTGATGGGTACTCTACCGATTCTAGAAGGTATAAGTAAGTTTAATCAATTTTACCGACATAATCATTTTAACAAGCAGGTAAGTTAGACACATCTTAAAATAATTTATATAAACGTGTATATGTATTTTTAAATCAAAGGAGAAATCCTTCTTTTATTTTGTTAATAAAGTTCACAGTCTTTAACAAAGAAAAATGGTAAAGAAAAAAAATTATTTTTGTGAGATTCCGCGGGGTTGGAGCTTTTTATTTATTGAATAATAGAAACTTTAAGTAAAAAAAATTGCTAAAGGAAAGCGGTATCTTCGATGAAAATAAATTGTTATAGTTTTAAAGAACTGAACTATCAGTTTAATCATTGAAGAACTACATATTTTTGTGGTATAATGATTTTTTCCATAACTACTCTCTCAAGTATTATTTGACGTTTCGACCAAAAAGAAGAAGTATTATTTGACGTTATATATTTTTGTTTTGAAAAGTGAACCATTAAATATGGTATAATTCATTCCGTTCAAGTTTATTTATGGCTGAAAAACAGTATTGTCATAGGATGGGTTTGAATTACCGTTTATGAGGAAATCTCTTTTGAGATAGTAACAAAAAAAAGGTGATAACCTTGCAAGATGTTGCACTAGATGTTAATAATTCTCCTATGTAATTATTGAAAAAGATTGTAAATACTACCTCATGCAAGACGGTGCATTTGAGGTTAATGATTATGCTACCTCGTGTAAGATGCTAACGTTTGAGGTAAATTGTAATACTTCCTCATGAAAAATGAATGCACTTGAGGTTCAGGATTATAAGATCTGTATAGATTCTCGTGCAAGATGTGCACTAGAGGAAAAAAATAAATAAAGGATCATGTTATTCGATTGTATACAAGCATTGGAGGTTGAGCATTAGAGTGTAATATTTATCTCTCACGAAATCATGCTCTTGAGGTTGAGAGCTGTAAGATCATTATACTCCCTCGTGCAAGAAAATTACATTGAAGATTGAGATGATAAATTATTATTTTCCCTCATGCATGACTATGTATTTGAGGTGGATGTTAAAAATGGTCCACATTTGATATAAGATTGGACCAATTGTAAAAGCTCTTGAGAGCTAGATAGATTTTAAGAGTTAAAAATAACTCCACACAAAGTAACTTTGGTATAAGTTACATGGTCTCCTAAGTAACCATTGAGGAGTTACATTTGAGGATTATTATTTTCCCAATGAATTTTTTACTCAAGCTCTGAAATGATAATGTGTATCATGCATGATTATGAAAGAAGTCGAGCTTGAGGTTGATTTTGGCAAGATCTGTATGTAAGATCATTGATGATATGGAACTAAAAGCTTGAGTTAGCTTATGAAAATGACCATTTTATCTTGTAAAGGTCGATTGTAAAAGATGTTATAATCTATGACAGATTATTGTACATCCGTACATGGTTGGACCATGTAAAAAGGAAATTGTGTGCAATTGACATCATGGTAGACCGTTACATTTCCATGAAGGATATTGTTGATATGATGTTATTATTGATGAAAAGTGTTAAGGTATCATCCTTAGTACATATTTATAAAGTGCGAAAGACGCACTCGAGTACATGAATTTTGATATATTTTATAACCATGCTTTGGGTATTGGTTATTCATGGTACTCAAAAGGAATAAAATATGGTCCGTTGAACCATCTTTGAAATCTATAATAAATTTGCGAGCATGTTGTAAGTGATTAAATGACAAAGAGTCATAATTTATTGATAGTGCTATAATGCACAACTGAAAATGTTTTATATACATCTCTATAGTCTATAAGAGGCTATAAAGAATGAGAGCTTGCTCTTGTGAGCCATGAATTTTAAAAGCTCTTCATTATGTTCCTTGAGGGAATAAGAATAAACATTGAAGATTCACTTATTTAATGACAAAGTATGCTCGTATGATGGGAAAACAAGCACAAAATGTGCCAAGTTATATAAGTTGATATAACGTAAAATCCAATCCCATAAAGCCCAAAAGAAAAAGAAGGGGTCACTAATATGCGGTTAGTGTACAATAAAATATTTCTTATATGAAACAGAAAAATGGGCCATCCATGAGAAAAGTGATGTCGAATCACTAGTTTTCTAAACTATCAAGAACTTCCATGCTCTTACTCGGGTGACAATAGTTCACATAAGATAAGCGAGATCATTCAAAGGAAGTGGATGAGAATTTTTATACTCCCTTGAAATATCATGGATTGAGTATGGGCTGAAAAATTACCATGTGGACCTTTGAGATATATATGATGTTTGATACATCAAATAATGGTCACATGAAGTATTGTATTCATTGGCTATTTACAAAAATCTAGCTATAATGAAATTATCCATGTGATTTTAAGATTAAGATGGATAATATGAAACTTGAAAGAATAGTGGTATTGAGTAACTTATACTCCCACTAAGAACGACCTTATTAAGTCGTTAATTTTGTATAGCAAAGAAAAAAGGTTAGACAATTGGGTTTGTGTCTATACCTCCCCCATTAAAAAAATATCAAAAGGGTTACAAAAAAAAGTTGAGAATAATGAACTTCTTTAGTTCTTAAGCATTCTCAACTTTAGGGGGAGAATGATATGTGTTTTGATATTTGACACAAAGTCTTATCAGTAAAATCAATTGTGCCTTATTGAAAGATTACAAAAGCAAGCACATATTGAATGTTGCTACAACCATGCTTCTGGAAGTATGAGTCTCCAAGATGCTTATGAATTTTTAAGATGTCAAATTAGAGAGCGGTTCTCTAACTTGAATGTCCTTAACCAAATGTTAATGGACTATGAATTATGTCATGCATGACAAAGCAAAATGAACCAGAGGTTAAAGTAATTCATTTGGAAAATGTTGCAACTACTTGATGTGTTCATAGATATGAACAAGTAACGTGATCACATATATACTAGCTGCGAATGTTCTAGCTCGGTTAGAAGTGTGGGAGACAACCGTTATGGCAAGTGAATCCCAAGTACGCTGGAGGCGTGGTCGCCCTTGGGATCCAAAGGACCCTCGAAAGAGGAGTCCAGTCCTTCAAAAGGGGGACGAATATGCCAAAATGACACAAAAGGAAAAGGCAAATGAGGAAAGATTTGAACCCTCGAAAGAGGAGTTTAGACCCTCGAAAGAGGAGTCCAGTCTCTCGAAAGGGGGACGAATATGCCTAAATGACACAGAAGGAAAAGGGAAATTAGGAGTTTCAGGATTTGAACCCTCGAAAGAGGAGTTTAGACCCTCGAAAGGGGGAAGAAACTGCCAAAATGATATATTCCAAGAGTAAAGGAAGTACGGGTTTGACTTCCAAAAGTTGATAAAGACAAATCATAAACACGCCTAAGTGTGTGATGCTAGCATGATAATGCACCAGAGTTGTGCATATGAGATGTTATAATCCACCTCGATATGAGAAATGAATGCGTTCCTCCTAGTGGATAAATGAGTTGTAATATCGCAAAGGTGAAGATAGTAGACCCTTGAAAAAGGTGTCGAGCCCTTTAAAAAGAGCTATAAACTTTGGTGGAAAATAGTAAACCCTTGAAAAAGGTGTATATCCCTTGGAAAAGGAGCTATAAACTTTCAAAGAAAGTTAATGATAAATAGTACACCATGTTAACTTATATGTAGCCCTTGAAGTGGATCTAAACTCTCAAAGAGAGCATAATGTGAACATATGAATTCCCGGGAATTGGTATTTGAAGAAAATCTTAAGAATGATTTTCTCTAAAGGCCTTATGTTTTTATGATCAATGGTGACTTGGATGAGAACCATCTAAACCACAATGGTATCAAGTCATATCTCATAAAATTATATATATCGATATATCAAATGAGCCAAGGTATGACATATGCCACTAAGAGGGCATATATGTGGATATTAAGTCCAAATACTTAAGAGTGCATTATTTGCACTAGACATATATATGTTTTGTAAAGTCAAGTTGATAATACATGACTAGTAAAGGATACTCCTCTTATGGAAATATCAAATAGACCTTGGGAGCAAATTGGGTCACACAAATTTATCATTATATGATAGAAAAATGTGTGAGGCTCAGGTCAATAAACACTATATATGTTTTACCTGTGAATGATTAATGGTGATATAAGACCTACCATCTGGTAAGGTGATTCTCAGTAAACATAAATCACCATTGTTCTCCCTTTCATCAAAGTTAAGATGATGATGATGATTGATGACATATTTATGTGTTTTCTCCTTTGTTTTGTTTTTTACATCACAGGGTTTCCTGAGCAAAAGTTTAATGAGGATTTTATCATGAGATCTATACGAAGAGGAGTGCTATGATATATACATGGTGGAACTGCCATTTCATGGTGTGCAATGAAGCAGACTACAGTGGCAACTTCATCAAATCATGCCGAGCTGATAGCTCTATACGAAACAGGAAGAGAATGTGTATGGCTCAGATCAGTTATCCACCATATTTTAAGTTCATGTGGTTCAGTCAGATCAAGAGACGCCGACGGTGATATACGAGGATAATGCCGCATGCATTGCATAAATAAGGGAAGGATACATCAAAGGTGATCGAACCAAGCATATATCACCAAAGTTCTTTTCAACTCATCAGCTTCAGACCAAAGGTATTCTCGATGTTCACAAGATTCGGTCTGACGAGAATCTAGCTGATTTATTTACCAAATCACTTCCTTCAAGAGTCTTTAAGAAGCTTGTTCATGATATCGGTATGCGACATCGAAGAAACATTCTGTTAAATTGAGGGGGAGAGAAACATTTAGACTGTACTCTTTTTTCCTTGACCATGGTTTTTATCCCAATGAGTTTTTCCTGGCAAGGTTTTTAATGAGGCAGTAGGAAGTACATCTAAGGGGGAGTGTTATAAATAATGTAATTATTGGATGTACATCTAATCACCCTTTCATCTGTCTTAGACTCTTCATTTGTGTAACCCCCGTAACCTCCCAAACTCTTCATTAGAAGTCCTTTGATATTTCGTATTTCTTCCACTCAAAGGTTCAGTAACGGTTATGTATTATGTACTATATATAGACACACAATGGGATGAAATGTGAGATAACAATTTACGTCTATCTTGTCTTCTATCTTTCTTCTATTCTCTCAGTGTTACAACATCTTCCTATTTATAGGGTTCTATATTTATGGTAGTGTCAATGTTGATCCCGGTCGTGTTCCTGATTGCTTATTTCAAAGTGGTTTAGTCTAGTGATTTTGGTATGTGATTTTATGGTTTGTATTAAGTCGTTTCATGATTTACGAATTCTATGTCACTTGAAAAAGATGTAGATTAGAAAATCTGTGAATCTCACTAGCAAATAATAATATTTAAACATGCAATAGGTAATTTCATTAAATGTCATTTTTTTTGCTAATTCATGAATTTTCCCAAATAAAAAGAAAGTCACAAAATGACACTACAATTTTATAAAAGTTCATAAAATGCCACTATGTCATTGATCAGAAAAAAAAAGATAAAAATACCCCTACTAGTTAACAAAATACTTTTAAAGTTCATAATTTGTCCTAAATGTTTAAACAAATCATTAAAATTCACAATAATAAAAATACTATGACAATATAGATAACTTAAATATTTAAAATATAAAAAAATTAAAAAAAATAAATAAATATATTAAATATAATAAATCAATTATTGAAAAAAAGTGAATACTTCTTAGATTTGTGTAAAAAAAATAGTTAGTATCAGAACATAGTGTTTTAGACATATAATTTATACCAATTTTTCTACCAATTAAGTACCATACTTTATACCAATTAAATACCATAATTTTTACCTTACATTATTTTAGATTTTCACTACCACTTTAAATTTTTTAGTCAAAATAAATTATTTTATATTTTTAACTAATATTTAGAAAATTCATTTATTTTAATTTAAGTTTTGTTTTACAGATAACTATATGGCATATATTTTTGTTATTTAGAAATATTTTTTTCTAAACATTAGTTGAAATATAAATTTACCTTGATAAGTTATATTTTTGAAAAAAATATATTATCTATTTATTATTTATCCTAAATAATTTTTTTATAATTTTTACCTAATGTTTCTGAAATTTTTTTATAAGTTGTATTATATTTTCCAAATAACTTTATGACATAATATTTTTTGTTACCTATAAATATCATGTCATACAATTATGTGTAAAATGTAATATAAATTTAAAAAAATGATTTTTCTAAATATTAATTGAAATTATAAAATAATTTATATTAAATAAATAATTTAAATTGGAAGACAAAATAATTTAAAAATGTGTGGTAAAAATTATAATGTTTAATTGGTATAAATTATGGTACTTAGAAAAAAATTGGTACAAAATATGTGTTTAATACACTATGTTTTGAATAATTTTAAAAAATATTGTATGATATATTAATATTTTTCATTTTTTATTTTTTAGTTATCTTTTTTAAAGCATTTTGATTTTTTTGTGAATTAAAGTAAATTTTTGTTTGTGAATATATTTTTCTAATTTTTTATATTTTTGTCAATATTTTTATGATAATGGTTTCTATCAATTAATATAAATTTATGTTATTATAATTTGTATTTATATTGATTATTAGGTATATTATTTATGATCTTTTCATAATTTATGTTAAAATTATATATATTCAAATTTTTGATTGATAATAATTTAAATATTTCAATCAATCTTGCGCTTTTGCATGTATTACTTTAAGAAGACTTTTTTATATATAACTTGAAAAGGGAATAATGTATCTATACACTCATTTAAAAAAAAAATCATAATCCCCATTTTGCGAAAATAGATGGTTAAAAGTTTAACTATATTAGTCAGGTCATTCACCAAATTAATAACTATACACTATTCTTTCTCTTAATTGCCTAACCACCATCCTTTAAATCACACATGCGCCGAATTTTCAGAAAAAAATATAGTATTAAAAAGGCAAGATACGAATTAAGTAAAAATTGTTGGTGAACTTAACACTTCATTTGGTGCAAAAAGACCGCGTATTTTTTTCAACATCAAGCATTAAAGAATAATTTCAAATGCTAACAATAAGCTAAATTTACAACTGCATATTTTTTCCTAAAATATTAACAAAGAAACTTTGAGTACATGTAAGGTATAAGACTCTGTTTATGCAGGCATCTCTGTGACATATTTACTGCATTGTCAGAGTTTTGCATGAGTCCCACATAGACTATGCGTTTTTTTTAATAATATTATACCACATTCTAAAATTACTAAAATAAAAACAACTACAAATATGTTATATCGAACAGAAGCTAAACCTTTACATCTTCCTGACACCTTTCAACAACACCATCTTAACAGCATGGCAATTATCTTTACATACTTATAACTGACTAGATGCATCTAATGAATTTAACTTTTAACAGGTTTACTTGTTTATGTACCATATTTTCTAACTTAATAACTAATTTTATTTACGTAGCCATTTTCAATGTATTTTTGCTCAAAGAATTTAGGCGAAATCTAGTTAAAAGTTAAAGTGAATACAATCATATATTCGGTAAAACCTATTATTCTATTTTAAAATGTTCAGCTAAGAGTTCATGTAATTCAATTAAGAATTCATGTAAATATATTCAATATAATCTACGTAGGAAAATCTAATTAAAAGTTTAAAGCATAGGCAATTTTAAGTACTAATTAAGGTATAAAGTTAGGAATTCAGATAAATCCAGTCATATATTAAAAAAGATTACTGCTATCATCACTAATTGATTAATGCTAACCATCCCTAATTTGTTTTTAGAATAAGACTTTGATGTTGCTGTAGTATACAAAATGCTATACAATAACAACATCAACATTCCCAAACAATTCGGGTTGATTTGCATGAACCAATATAAAGTAGTGGCAACTTCATAGACTTAAAACAATGTCAAAGCATTATTCCTCAAATAATTAGAGTCGGCGAACATAAAATATAATATGAAAATCAATCTACCATATACATGCTTTTGAAGAACAACATCCACCTATGCAATCCAAGTGAGTACAAATTTTCACATTAATGTTGTAAATTTAATATAACAATCATGCAATTTCATATCTAAAGAAGTTTGTTGGATTATGGGCTTTATTATTTCACAATATGCCCTTCAAACCGGTGTCCTAAAATTCTCTAAAACTGAGACCAAATTATACTGAAGATTTTGTGTGAATCTCAAACTCATTTCACCTGCATATATAGTTGTGTCCTTACTCCAACATCCATTGTTTGCCAATTTTATCCTTTTCAAGACCTACTATAATAAACATTTGAATGCTAAAAATTGGAATTTGATAAGAAAATGAAATTAAAAATTTTGAGCTTCCTTTTCGTTGCTTTATTTGGAATTTTTTGATGATTATCTAGAAATGAAAGATATGGTAAAGGACAGGCTTAGCTTGATTTTAGAATACTTACATGAAATGAGGAATATTATGGTGGAAATAGAATTGAGGATTTAGAGGTTTTTAAAAAAATGAGAAAGAACCTTATAAGCAAGAAGAAAATAGTGATCGAGGATGCCTTTTATGAGGCAGATTGTCATCATTAAACTCCTCATGCACATGTGTGAACCATATACTGATCACTGAGAAGAGAACTAGTGAAATTGAGGGTCTTGAGCAGGTCTCCAACCTGACTAAATCTATGAGAACACGCATGGGTTCAGTATTCATCAGAAGTGAAGGATGGTCCTAGGAAAAGTAGCCATCCTTCTTCTCTGGAAAGTAATGAAGTTGGTAGAATTATCAGTCTTAGGCAATTAGCATATGGAAAATTATGAGTATACATCCAATGTAGAATTTCTTTGAAAAATCATGTTTATTTTTCTGATTTTGTACCTTCGGCAGCCTGCCCGTAATTATCTATAGAGTGCCAAAAATGACATTTCACAACCTATTTATGGTAAGACTACCAAGTTGCTAAAAAATGTATACTGCAGTTTTGAACAAATAAATGAGGTCTACTCGAGCAAATGGGTAGAAACAACCCCGTATTCGATGAAAGAAAATCAATCAACTAAGACAAAAAAAGATTTTGCTTTATCATTAAAGTACATCAGATGGCCACTTAACTGCATATAAAACTCTTGCCCTTGGCAGCAGCAGAAGGTTTATTTTTCTGATTCTGTTTGACAGTGGCCTAATACTTGACAGAGTTTGCCGCGTGCTCCATCAACAACAAACTCTCAACATAAGGGCCAATGTATTCAGGCTCCCAACAGTAGTAATTCGGCAATATTACCTTCTCTGTATCAGACTCCATATCATATGAATGTAATGACTTATTATTATATCCCCAGAAGAATACATCAAGCTTTTGTATAGATACACAAAAGTATGTATGATAAAGCCATTCTGAAGTTGCATTGAATTGATATAGCACTGTTGTGTCACAGAAGTAGTAATGGAGGAAGATCTTTCCATCGCCCAAATTGTAACATCATTCCGATGAGATAAAGCCAAAAAACCCAAAATTGAACCAGAGAAATCAATGAGATTAATTTCGGCAAACGAAATTACTACGTCAGGAATTGGGTTGCATGTAAACGTCTTCGAGATCAAGTCAAACGAAATTACTTTCGTGAGCATATTGTTGGGATCATCGAATCCGATCCAGTGAGTGGATTCCCTGATACAAGCTTTGCGACTATTACTCAGACACAACCTGGCAATGGTAGGGGCTATATTAACTTCCACCACCCTCCGCCATGAATGGGACTTTAATGAGAAAACGTCAACTAATGGTGTTTTAATTGAATATGAAGTGTACGAGTGACAATGAATTATTACCACCTTGTAATCATTATTGGATGTATCAAACAGTAAACATCGATGAACAGAAATAAAGCCTTCATGGGGAGGATTAGGCGGAAGGGTAATGGCTTTCCGTATTGATGGGTTCCAGAGTACGATGGCGCTGTCGGTTTTCCTCTCAGCGTCCACAAACAAAAGGATCAGACCGTCAACTCCACCGCAGACCTCCCATCTTTTGGTCCTGTCAATTGGGAATCCGATCTCCAAACCTTTTTGGGTGTTTTGGAGCAGCGAAGGACCCACCTGGTTTCCAACTCATGTTTCTCCGAGAAGAAGAGGTAGCAATCCTGAATGTTGTTGGGGCAACTTTTGATGTATACAGAGAATTTGGGTCCTCAATATGGTTTCCATGATTTAGAGACGGATCTAATCGTAATATGGATTCAAGGGAGTAGAAGAAAAATCTCTTTCACAAATCCAATGGAACGTTCCGAATTTTCATAACTGTATTAGGATGAGAGAGGCGAAAAGAGTCCGAGAGTTCGAAGGAAGACGGGGTTCTGGAAGGTTTCTACGGGTTAAACGGTGAAATCGTTTCATCTAATTGATTTTTTTTTTCCGAAAGAGGATTGATTTTTTTTTACTACATAGGATATAACAGCTTAAAAATAAGCTGGAAACAGTTAAATTATTAACAAATAATCTAGAAGAATCATTCAATAAATAAATATCTAAAGATAATAAAATCAATAGCTAATACGCAATTTTTGGTGAGACGTTTTGATAACTCGGTGACCGTGTTTTAATGAACTTTTACGATAGTCGAAAAGAATTATGAATTATCGATATAATAGTTTTTTACATATAGAACTTTAATTACTATTTTTAAAGAAAAATGAATATAATCTCACGTGTTTACTGTTCTCATAAAGACATTAATATTTTCATAAGATATATATGTATATATATATATATTTTAATAATAGATTAAATTACTAAAATAGTAGTATTTTTAATGCCATATAGGATTTGTAGCATATATTGTTACGCCCTTTTTTTTATTTCATCTTGTTTCAAATTCGCAAGGGAGCTTTATAACATTTTCATCTTATTTTAGTGGGATTATGTCATCGGCTGCATATTTCTTAAGTTAGAAGGAAGGAAGGTTAATCTTGTTCTTTTGGTCTTGTTTTTAATTAGAGAGTTAGAAAACTAAATTCTCTTCATTTTTAACTCTTATTTTTATTCTTATTCTTTCTCATTTTGATTTCTTGATCATTCCTCTCGACATTTTCCCCTTCCTTCTCCTCCCAACTCTCGTTCTACAGAACTTCTCCCTCCCTTGCTCTCTTCTTCTCAATTCTTCCATCTTGTAAATTAATTAGTCTGGAGTGCTAGCTTCAGCGTTGATGATTCAAGGCAGTCAATCCCGAGTGCGAGGATTCTGAGTGTGAGATGTCGTTCCTCATTCAAGTTCCTTGCTCTTCCTTTCGATGTTGGTCTTCTTCGATTTGTGCGAGCGGTTGTGATTTCAGGATGGGATTCGAGTAGAGATTGTTGTCGGTCTGTAGAGATGGCTTTGAGTCGGATGTGAGGTAGGTGATAGATGATTCGGTTGTGTGTGTTCAACCACGAGATTTCCGGTTCCGTTATTTTCCGTATTTGTTTATTTGATCTCTGTTTCGTGATGATTTTGGTGTGTCTTTGATTTGCATTTTGGATGTGACAAAACCCTGTGGAAAGTGTTTTGGTATTGCGTATGTTGATATGAGGTATTATGCTTTGATTATAGTATATTGTGGATCTGGGTTTGCTTCTGTCCGCCATTGTTTTTCTGGAAATTTTGCTGTGTCCGGACATCCGTCCGGACCTGTAGGGTCGAACGTGTGCCTCGAACGTGTGTATTCTGACGCTGGCTGTGTGGTGTCCGGACATGTAAGTCCGGACATGATGCGAGGATGATTTTTGGATTTGCATTTCGGCATGTGTCCGAACATGTAAGTCTGGACACATGTTCAGACACCTCGTAACTTTTTCTCGGACTTTGTCCGGACTTCTAAGTTCGGACAAATGTTCGAACTTTTCAAAATTGACCTGCGTCCAGACTTGTGCCCCGGGTGTAAGGTCGGACGGGTGCATTGTTTTCAAAATTGACTTACGTCCGGACTTGTGCCTCGGACGTAAGTCTGGACTTCTCTGATTTCATTCTTTACATGCGTCTGGACTTGTGCCCCGGACGTAAGTCCGGACGCGTTGGAGTTTTGTCCGTGGAGTGTGTCCGGACATGCAGGATCGGACGCAAGTCCGGACACGGGTCTGTTTTTACCTAACTTTGATGTTTTAGCTCTGTTTTGACCGCCGCTCGTGGTATTGCGTTCCTTTTACTGAATACTATCTGTTTTGATGTGTTTTAGCCTATGATTATGGGTATTTTCATCTTGAAAGTCTTCGATAAGATTCCGATCTCTGTCTTGCTCTGAAGGAGCATTTGAGCTTCTGACTTCTGTTTGGCTTTCGTATGTGTTAGTCGGTATACGACTTCCGTTTTGTTAAGACTTCGGATCTGTTTGATTTGCTTATGTCATCAGTTCTGTTCGGTTAAAGGCTTCTACTTTGTTTCACAAAGCTTCTGTTTTGGGACCTAGATGTTTAGCTTATGAGCCTTGGATAGTAGGGTCAGGCTGTCCCGTAGCATGCTGCGTAGGAATTCCTTCTGTTTTGTTCCCCGAGTTCCCTTATGTTCATTCTCTCAAGGTCCCTTAGATATTTAGTGACTGACGGGTCCATAGTCGCCTCAACGGCTTCTATGTGGGATCTACGAATTCATAGGGCTTTAATGGTTGCCCTTCTGATGTGTCAGCTGGTGTCTAATGTCCCACCTCTGTTTTATTAAGCACTACGTTTCTGTTCTGATATGCTCCTTATCTGATTTGGGAAAGCTTCTTCCTCTGTCTGATTTTCGCTTCGACTTCTGAACTGTTTGGTTAAGTTTGTATACGAGTAAACGATTATGTTCAGTTTTGTTTTAAGCATGCTCAGCTAATGAAGTTTATCACCTGCTGAGCTATAGTTTGGCTGTAACACCCCCGAATAAACTTCCAATAGTACAAACCAAGCTCCTAGTCATATTACATGATACTACGCAGCGGATTCTCGGTTATCATCCGGGTGCTACAGATGCCAACCACCCACGTGGTTGACAGACCACATCACTAATACTAAGTTACGGTCTGCATGACTGGAAACAGCCCTCAATAAAAACTTATGTACAATTTAGATACAATTCCCAAATACCGAGTGTCTACAACAAAATTACCAAATCATAAACTAAGAATTACATCTCGGGTTTAGTATCAACCCATATATTACCCCTACTACTACAAACTTAAAAGTCATGCCCTGATGGACTACCCCCATGGTAGCCATCCCGCCTACGCTCCGTTATCGTCCGGCACAATACCTGAAAAAAAATTGGGTGTAAAGGACTCAGCAAACTACGCTGAGTATGACGTGTGTAGCCCGTATGTTACCGGGCCACACGACTACTTGGTCGAATATTATTAAGTCAATTTACATGCCATAATAAAGCAGTAAAACACACCACATCACAACATAGTATCATACACACTTAAGGTAGTAACACATTAGCAACACAACCAGCTGCTAGTAACGCAACAGCAATCATGTACATACTAAAACGTGTGCATAGGCATGTAATACCATGATCCTCACTATGGGATCGTACGAGCGTTGGTGTTTTCATTTCTTTCTCTTGTTCCCTTAAAGTGTATTTTCTTTCTCTTTCCTTGCACCAGGTCTGAGGATGTAATTTAGATCCCGTGACCATATCATGTAGGTGCTAATCTCTCCTTGTTTCTTTAAGGGTTATTTATGAATTCTCTTATCACCACAATTTGGAGTACATCTTGTCCATAGCTAATCCTCCATTCCCGGATAGCTCTTTCTCTCTCTGTTGTTTTTAAAATGTTACTGGCCATCGCCCCGGATACCAAGGGTCCGTCTCCCTATTCCTTTTTCCATGTTACTAGCCTCTGCCCCAGATACAAAGGGTCCGTCTCCCTATGCCTCTTAATGTTGTGGCTCTACCCCGGATACAAGGGTCCGTCTCCCTATTCCTTTTAATATCATTGGTCTCTACCCCAGATACCAAGGACCGTCTCCCTATTCCTCTTTATTTATTGGTCTTTACCCCGGATACAAAGGGTCCGTTTCTTATTCCTCTTTATTTTATTGGTCTTCACCCCGGATACAAAGGGTCCGTCTCCCTATTCCTCTTTATTTTATTGGTCTTTACCCCGGATACAAGGGTCCGTCTCCCTATTCATTTTTAACGGGTATTGGCTTATCATCATCATTGATAGTTCGACACCATAGTGGGTGTCATTAGAGGTTCTCTATAGTTAAGAGGAGTTTTCTCTTTATGTATTTCCTTTGTTTATCCACGAAGTTCGTTGTGTTTCATCTCAAGGTTTCATCAACGAGAAGGGACTACACTACTGTGTGCGTGCAAGCAATATACACAATCATAGCAAGCGGGTACAAGGAAAATAAGCAATCCATTCACATGCTTACACAAGTTCACAACAGACAATTAAGCACCGTAAGACAACATTCGTTTTCATGCATTAGTCTTGTGGTCATAGTCAAACAAGGCACACACACAAGCCGTGTAACACGGCAACATACGAACCACACATGTCCATACCTGGATCAGAAGCAAGTGTCGTCTCACACACGGGTTCTTGATTGGCGTTCGTTACGACCCTAACGATGATTAAACATAACGTGTCAGTTCATGATTTCATGTGACAACACTTTTCTAGTTATCTCATTTATACCGGGTGTTATTTTCTAGGTGAACTTTGTGTTCAGCTTATTTTAGCCCTTAGAAGTTTTCCAAGTAATAACCTTAGGCTTTATCTCACTCCTAGGGCATTTACATAATCAATTCACACGTTAACTAAGTTCATCCCCTAGCCAATGTTTTAGAATATTATACGCATTGACATGTAACAAGTTTAACTAAGGTGGATTTTAATTCCACTAAGATGTATTCCGTCCTTAACTAAATGGCTATGTTCTCAGCTCATTATCAACACAGTAAAACTCCTCAAATACTACCGGAACTCACTAAAGGTTTCCAAACCGAAATAAAGTCCTTATATCTATCCTTATCTTATCACCCTTTTAATGTATCTAGCCGGGTCTAAACCTCACGAGATGTTCCATAAGTTTAGTTAAGTGTGTTAGGAGGGTTTTGGGTTCATTAACAGGACAACATCCCACCCTTACACCTCTGTAAAAACAGTTGGACAGAAACTACAGTTTACCGAAACTGAAACAGCAATCCATACATTTCCTCTTGGTTTCTTCCTGTTTCTTCTTACTTCAGATTTTTAATCCTTCCTCAACTTGGTTACCCCTGGCTATAAATGTTAAGAATGTTTCAACTCAGAGTCACCCCAGCTTCAGTACCCAAGCACACAGAAAAGAAATTTCAGAAAACAACCACCAACCTGAAATATCAATTTCTGTTAACACTGCTTTTATTACCTTCTGTTACAGCTCAGTTTTTTTTGTTTCTCTCAGCCGATAATCTAGCTACTTAATTGAATGTCTTAGAGTAGTTTTAATCCCCAAACAGACCCCAAATGCCAAGGGACACATCCCTGAAAGCTCTCAACATAGAAGGCGATAACCTGATAAGGCTGAAAATCTAAAACCCCAAAACCTGATAACTTCTCTGGATTCCTTCTGTATATTCATCAGTCTGACTTTGGACCTTTCCCTTAATTTGATACCCACTTATCCAGGTGTTAAAGGAAGGTTTTAAACCTAAGAACGGCTTAAATTAAAGCTGTTAGCAACTCTGTAACTCAGCTATGCAGAAAACTAGTAACTTGAAACACTAATCTGCGCACTCTTATTCCTCTCAGTTTCTATAGATTAATTGGCTTCTAATTCATTCCCAAAGTGCTTACAATTTCACTCATACGTATTAGATGTATTAATATTCGTTTACTTCTCACTCCAACCCTTATAAACCCTCTGTAATAGGGTCATACAGAGACAAGGTTTCAGAAAAACTGAAACTCAAAACCCAAATCTGCTAACTTCTTTTCGTTTCTCATTTCTGTCTTAACATGCTAACTGGTTTTTTTTTGTTTGCACTTGGCCTCACGTTTTGGGTAAGCACTTAGGCAGGTCACTAAGTTAATACAACCTCTAGGTTACTCCAGGGAGTTAATGCACAGAAGTATATCGAATTTCAGAAACTGAAAGTTAACTGTCAACTTTCTTCTATTCCGAATCTGCTCTTGTTTATGATTTGATTTTCAATACTTCCCATCTTGTTATTACCTTAGTTATGTATTTTAATTACAGTTTGACTCTCAAAATAGACCCACGCAACCAGATAATCCTACAGAGACTTACCTCTACTGAGACAGAAATCTCTCAATACTGAAATCATAAACTAGAGTCTGAGTTGGTTTTACTTTTATTTTCCTCTTCTGTTCAGTTGTTATTTGGTCTTCCCACCTGTCCCAGGGTACTCATTTATTTAGCTAGGTGTGTTATCTTGGTTTTGACTTAAACAGATCCATAACAACACTGTTATTACTACCGAATGTCGCTTATTCTGGAAACAAGAATTTCTGAAACTAGAAAAAAACCGAAAATGCAAACTGATATATCCATAGCTTCTTTCTGTTTCCCATTTAGTTTCCCCTTGACTGCCTAGTTACTAAACTGTCTCTTAGTCAAGACTCAACCACAAGACAAGCCCAAAACAGCAATGAACATAGCTCTGAGAAATTCTTTACACAGAACTGCAAACTGAAAACAGCAAGAATCTGATAACTTTTCTTCTATATTTTTTTTTGTTTGTTCACCTATTGGCTTTACACTTTCCCTCATTACCAACTCACGTAGTTTGGTGTGTGGTTGTTTTATTTCTTTAAGTTCAAACAGACCAAAATTGACATTGACCACACCCCTCAAAGTTCCTTGCGCAGGAAAACAGGAATCTGAAAACTCAAAATCCTGAACTGATGCATCCTTGTCTTTTGTTCTTTTCCTGAGCTTTAATCTGATGTCTGGCTTTCCCCAAGTTGTGTTCCCATTAGATAAGTGTTTTAGCACGACTCTAAGTTCAAGAATAGACCCAAGAAGCGTTATACAGCTACTGAAACAATCTAGTACTCACTGGTAAGAAAACTGAAACTGATGTAACTAACCACTTCTCTATTATTTTCTTTCTTGTTTGTTCACGAACCTGACCCTCAATAGTTTACAAAATGCTGACTCAGTTCAGTTAAGTGTTTTTATCTTAGTGTTAACTTCAAAACAGGTCCACACGACATGAGCAACCCCTCTGAAGATTATTTTCACAAAATCCGAAAGCTGAGAACCATGTTACAGATTTTTCGAAGGTTATCAGGTTTGACTTAAAGATTGTTTTCTTTCGTTTTCTGTTAATGTATTAAGTTGGAGATGGCTCACCAGCTAAGTAGCTTGACTGATTCTTCTTAGTTGATGCATGGGACTCCCAGCTCTTGTTCACTCGACAGCAACTGCTTCCGGTGCTCTATCTTCTAGCAACCTTCCAGGAAGAATTCACAGCTTCTTCTCAGAGAGTATTCAAGCAATGACTAAAGGACTGCTGGAGAGGCCACACATGCAAAGGACAGTGGGGTTGAGTATGCATCTTTCAGACAGAATCAATGCCATAATAGCAGCAGACATGAGGAAGAACAGATTTGTGCACTACCTGATTTAGTTCTCGAACAGGTTGCAGGAGTTCTTGACTTGTCGATTATCTAGTCTCGTGAACACTCAAGGGGAAGTGAGGTGAGCTTCAGTGTACACTGAGGCATGCGCCTGCAGGGGAAGGAAGAGGATAGCTGGACCGGAGTTTTTTTTGTATATCAGAAGGTAGAAACCAGCGGGACTGATGCACCCTGAGCAGTTTCTTGAGGAAGATTGAGTTTGGACTGCTTATACCGAGACTCTAACTCAAAGGAAAAAGGCTGAGTGGATTGATTCCTTATGCGACAGTTGACCAATGTTCTTATCAGCATGCGGGGATGTTTGGAAAGGGATGACGGGACCAATTTTTGATGTGTGGGAGTTGCAAAAAGGACAAACTCTGATGCATGAACTTTGAAGGAGTAGTAGGATTCATCTTTTACTGGAGTCAGAAACACTCGGGTGGTGTTTGTGGGCTTCAGGTATCAAGGGGGTATGGGCGTTGAATTGTTTTAATGTGGTGGAGTTTCAAGGCAAGTGTCTCATCTGATTATGTGGAAATCAACAACCGGCACCAGAAATTGTTTTGTTAGGATGAAGATTTCAGTATGTTTTTTTCCAGGTAGTAAGGACTATGTCGATTCACTCTCTTTTTTTTTCTTTAGTTACCTTAGTAAACTTAGTACTAGTTTTAATTCGTTAGTACTAGTTACTGAATTCGAGCACAGCTCAAACGGTTATGGCATTCGGGGAAGGTACGAGAGGTCTCGGTTCAAATCCCGGCTAGAGCATGCTTGCTCATTTTTTCTCTTTGTGTATAAGTGTATTTTCATTTTTATCGTTGTTACTACGTAATGCGACTATTTTATCTCGTCACGCTATTAATTATACCTATGTTATATGTGCGACTATTTATTTTCGCGTTTTAGTCATATATATATACGACTATTTATTATTCCTCGTGGTTGCTTATATATATGTTGGTTGTATATACATACGTATATATATATAATATTATATATATATATATTATATATATATGATATATATGTATATGTGTGACCATATTGGCGTTTTCGGTTCAAAGGTGCGCATATATATATATTTGAGCTTATGCCAACGCATTACGTACCGATACGCACATATGATGTTATTATTATTTACCATGTATATATATATATTGAGTAAGATCATAATTGTTACTCATAATTTAATTTAACCTTCTCGAATTTTAAACTGTTAATTATTCGGGGTATTTCAGCCTACCCCCCTTAAAGGAACTTCGTCCCGAAGTTGTTACTTCCTTAACTGATGTTTTCCATTCTTGTTAATCCTAGGGATCAAGTCCCACATTTCATAATTCTCACTACCCGAGTGTGTTCATAAGCACTATGCCACATTAATGGCTTCTTCCAAGTTTTCATAGTAGTCCAAGGTATTAGCAATGTACAAATAACCATCTTAGGTGTAACCCACAGTACACACATTCGTTCATACCCGAGCGTACATACACACACATAACAATCTCATACACACAATCTCATACACACAACCAACGTGTGGCGGTAGGAACACACACAATGCAAAGATTAAGTCCCGAATACGTCTCTCTAACTAAGGGATCATGTCCCGCAAGTTCCACAGTTCTATTTCACCATTCGTGCTTATAAGCACCACGCCACATCTGTGGCTTCACCAAGTTCGCACTAATATTTTAACGTACCAATAATTCTCATATATTGTACTCATCAGCAATCAAATGAACAATTTATTCATTCATAACCACAATGCATTCAACCCAATCCACACACATATCATTCAAAACAACACCACAAAATGAACAACGGTACAATAAAACGCAGCGCGCCTACCCCCCTTAAAAATGGATTACGCCCACGTAATCCCTTATCTATCATCCTTGAACCTTGGTTCAAGATGTTTAATTCTTATGGGCATTCTAGTTTCTATGCAATTTAGCTCACCTTATAATCCAATCGAATGTCTTGACCATGTTAATGGTTTAGTTTATGTCCTAAGGATTCTCCGGGTTTAAGGTATTAGCAAGGAAATCACTAGTTATTCAACAGGAAAATGGGTGTTACGGTCAACCCGCTTCTGCTGTGCGACTCTGATTACTTTCCTAGCATTGTTACCTATTTTCTCCCATGATGTGTACAGCCAAATTAGGCTTTTATTTTCTTTCCAAATTCTGGTCTTGGTACTGCTGGTTGACCTCCTTTAGTTTTAAGTCTAAAGGTTGCCGGATCGTATATGTTTTAAGTCTCTATGATTGTATATTGTTTAACATGGGATATTTAGTTTCCTTATCATTATCATTGTTCTTATGATTGTATCGAGCAGCAGCTTGTCAATTAGCTCTGCTTAGTCGCAAGGTCCAGTGTCTTGCATTTGGTTTCTGTAGTACATGTGTTCATGTATTATCTAGTTGGTTATTAGTAACATCACATTATTTCCAGTCGTCATACATCTGTACACTCATGTGTTTACCCTCTAAAGTTCAAGTCTTATATCCATGTATTCTATACCATTTTACCACCACATATTCGTATCGCTTCCTTCGCACTTTCCTAAGCCGACTTATAAAATTTCACATCTATTTGTAGTTTGTGTGTCCACTTGTAGGAGGTTTCGAGAATCATCCAACACTGACGTGATCAGTGTAAGTGTTGGACTATCCCTTCACCCCAATTTGTGCTCAGTGTCACTGGACCTGGCCAGGGTCAAGTTCAACCTTGCACGTCCGATTTAAAAACAACCAATCAATTTAACCAATTTCAATTCTGATCTCGCACGTTTGTAGTCATCCAGTAGTTGATAACTCAAGTTAGGCATGGTGGATTTACTAATCATGACCTTCTTTAATTTAACCCGTTTACTCCTTGGGTTTTATTGGTGACTTGTCTTTTCTGGTGTGTTTGTAGGTACATTGGTATATATATATATATGATTCAATAAATCTTGTTTAGAGTCCCTGAATATGTAGTGTGTTTGGAGGGATTATTTTGCAATAGTGGCATTATTCATTGCCATTTCCTATCTGTTTGATTTCTGTTTGGGTGGGTAACTAGTGCCCCATGGTAATGGTTATTTACAAGGTTCGAGAGTTCTTTTTATGATCCCTTTACCAATGTGTTTTTTGTTTTCTCAGGGAACAGTAATTGGTTTCTTAGAAAATTTGTTATGTCAGAGAATGAAGAGAAACGTAAGAGAGAGTAGGGAATTTATTGAATTTCGTATCATTATACATTAGTGTGTAAAATTGCGTCATGCTTCATTAAGCATTACAGATTGTACCAAATTTTTATGGTGTAATTTCGTCTCAAACTATGTTCTCTTATTTCATGGCGTTACGAGAGGTTTTCTTAAATTACCTTCTCAAGTGTTCGAATTGCAGGATTTATCTCAATCCCATCCTTGGCTTAATTAATTGCTTATTTGAGCTTTATAATTTCAGGGTATCTCTGTCCTCTCTGCTTGTGAGGTAGGGTCCTATCGACTGCTAAGCATGTCGACCCAAGTTGTCGTTAAAATTGGTCCTTCTACGGGTATTATCCTTTTGGCAACGTCTATTGTATAGTATAGTCTTTTCTTTTCGGGTTGATTGTATAACATTAAGTAGATGCCAGATCGGGTTTCCCCGAGTAAGAGGAGGCTTTCTACCTCTCTGGCGTTCTTTCTCTGAATCTAAGAGACAATTATGATGTGAAGGTTGGGTGTAGGTGTTTGTTAGGCTTCCAGTATTACTGGGGCAGAACCAAACTAACGAGCCTCACGTACTACCCCAGCCCTTAACTCACTATCAGAATTCCTAATTCCAGGTTTTCCTATACTCGGTACTTCTCAGTTCCAGTCATCAGAGCGTAACTACGCTCTGATACCACTTTCTGTAACACCCCCGAATAAACTCCAATAGTACAACCAGCTCCTAGCCTATACTGATAACTACAGCGGATTCTCGGTATATCCGGGTGCTACAGATGCCAACCACCCACGTGGTTGACAGACCACATCACAATACAAGTTACGGTCTGCATGACTGGAAACAGCCCTCAATAAAACTCATGTACAATTTAGATACAATTCCCAAATACCGAGTGTCTACAACAAAATTACCAAATCATAAACTAAGAATTACATCTCGGGTTTAGTATCAACCCATATATTACCCATACTACTACAAACTTAAAAGTCATGCCCTGATGGACTACCCCCATGGTAGCCATCCCGCCTACGCTCCGTTATCGTCCGGCACAATACCTGAAAAAAAATTGGGTGTAAAGGACTCAGCAAACTACGCTGAGTATGAACGTGTGTAGCCCGTATGTTACCGGGCCACACGACTACTTGGTCGAATATTATTAAGTCAATTTACATGCCATAATAAAGCAGTAAAAACACACATCACAACATAGTATCATACACACTTAAGGTAGTAACACATTAGCAACAACAACCAAGCTGCTAGTAACGCAACAGCAATCATGTACATACTAAAACGTGTGCATAGGCATGTAATACCCATGATCCTCACTATGGGATCGTACGAGCGTTGGGTGTTTTCATTTCTTTTCTCTTGTTCCCTTAAAGTGTATTTTCTTTCTCTTTCCTTGCACCAGGTCTGAGGATGTAATTTAGATCCCGTGACCATATCATGTAGGTGCTAATCTCTCCTGTTTCTTTAAGGGTTATTTGTGAATTCTCTTATCACCACAATTTGGAGTACATCTTGTCCATAGCTAATCCTCCATTCCCGGATAGCTCTTTCTCTCTCTGTTGTTTTAAAATGTTACTGGCCATCGCCCCGGATACCAAGGGTCCGTCTCCCTATTCCTTTTTCCATGTTACTAGCCTCTGCCCCGATACAAAGGGTCCGTCTCCCTATGCCTCTTAATGTTGGTCTCTACCCCGGATACAAAGGGTCCGTCTCCCTATTCCTTTTAATATCATTGGTCTCTACCCCAGATACCAAGGGACCGTCTCCCTATTCCTCTTTATTTTATTGGTCTTTACCCCGGATACAAAGGGTCCGTTTCCTATTCCTCTTTATTTTATTGGTCTTCACCCCGGATACAAAGGGTCCGTCTCCCTATTCCTCTTTATTTTATTGGTCTTTACCCCGGATACAAAGGGTCCGTCTCCCTATTCATTTTTAACGGGTATTGGCTTATCATCATCATTGATAGTTCGACACCATAGTGGGTGTCATTAGAGGTCCTATAGTTAAGAGGAGTTTTCTCTTTATGTATTCCTTTGTTTATCCACGAAGTTCGTTGTGTTTCATCTCAAGGTTTCATCAACGAGAAGGGACTACACTACTGTGTGCGTGCAAGCAATATACACAATCATAGCAAGCGGGTAAGCAAGGAAATAAGCAATCCATTCACATGCTTACACAAGTTCACAACAGACAATTAAGCACCGTAAGACAACATTCGTTTTCATGCATTAGTCTTGTGGTCATAGTCAAACAAGGAACACACACAACACAAGCCGTGTAACACGGCAACATACGAACCACACATGTCCATACCTGGATCAGAAGCAAGTGTCGTCTCACACACGGGTTCTTGATTGGCGTTCGTTACGACCCTAACGATGATTAAACATAACGTGTCAGTTCATGATTTCATGTGACACACTTTTCTAGTTATCTCATTTATACCGGGTGTTATTTTCTAGGTGAACTTTGATAGTCAGCTTATTTTAGCCCTTAGAAGTTTTCCAAGTAATAACCTTAGGCTTTATCTCACTCCTAGGACATTTACATAATCAATTCACACGTTAACTAAGTTCATCCTCTAGCCAATGTTTAGAATATTATACGCATCGACATGTAACAAGTTTAACTAAGGTGGATTTTAATTCCACTAAGATGTATTCCGTCCTTAACTAAATGGCTATGTTCTCAGCTCATTATCAACACAGTAAAACTCCTCAAATACTACCGGAACTCACTAAAGGTTTCCAAACCGAAATAAAGTCCTTATATCTATCCTTATCTTATCACCCTTTTAATGTATCTAGCCGGGTCTAAACCTCACGAGATGTTCCATAAGTTTAGTTGTAAGTGTGTTAGGAGGGTTTTGGGTTCATTAACAGGACAACATCCCACCCTTACACCTCTGTAAAAACAGTTGGACAGAAACTACAGTTTACCGAAACTGAAACAGCAATCCATACATTTCTCCTTGGTTTCTTCCTGTTTCTTCTTACTTCAGATTTTTAATCCTTCCTCAACTTGGCTACCCATCTGGCTATAAATGTTAAGAATGTTTCAAACTCAGAGTCACCCCAGCTTCAGTACCCAAGCACACAGAAAAGAAATTTCAGAAAACAACCACCAACCTGAAACATCAATTTCTGTTAACACTTCTTTTATTACTTCAGTTACAGCTCAGTTTTTTTTTTGTTTCTCTCAGCCGATAATCTAGCTACTTAATTGAATGTCTTAGAGTAGTTTTAATCCCCAAACAGACCCCAAATGCCAAGGGACACATCCCTGCAAGCTCTCAACATAGAGGGCAATAACCTGATAAGGCTGGAAATCTAAAATCCCAAAACATAACTTCTCTGGATTCCTTCTGTATATTCATCAGTCTGACTTTGGACCTTTCCCTTAATTTGATTACCCACTTAGCCAGGTGTTAAAGGAAGGTTTTAAACCTAAGAACGGCTTAAATTAAAGCTGTTAACAACTCTGTAACTCAGCTATGCAGTAAACTAGTAAACTTGAAGCACTAATCTGTACACTCTTATTCCTCTCAGTTTCTATAGATTAATTGGCTTCTAATTCATTCCCAAAGTGCTTACAATTTCACTCATACGTATTAGATGTATTAATTCGTTTACTTCTCACTCCAACCCTTATAAACCCTCTGTAATAGGGTCATACAAGAGACAAGGTTTCAGAAAAACTGAAACTCAAAACCCAAATCTGCTAACTTCTTTTCGGTTTCTCATTTCTGTCTTAACATGCTAACTGGTTTTTTTTGTTTGCACTTGGCCTCACGTTTTGGGTAAGCACTTAGGCTGGTCACTAAGTTAATACAACATCTAGGTTACTCCAGGGAGTTAATACACAGAAGTATGTCGAATTTCAGAAACTGAAAGTTAACTGTCAACTTTCTTCTATCCCGAATCTGCTCTTGTTTATGATTTGATTTTCAATACTTCCCATCTTGTTATTACCTTAGTTATGTATTTTAATTACAGTTTTGACTCTCAAAAGACCCACGCAACCAGATAATCCTACAGAGACTTACCTCTACTGAACAGAAATCTCTCAATACTGAAATCATAAACTAGAATCTGAGTTGGTTTTACTTTTATTTTCCTCTTCTGTTCAGTTGTTATTTGTCTTCCCACCTGTCCCAGGGTACTCATTTATTTAGCTAGGTGTGTTATCTTGGTTTTGACTTAAAACAGATCCATAACAACACTGTTATTACTACCGAATGTTGCTTATTCTGGAAACAAGTGAATTTCTGAAACTAGAAAAAAAACCGAAAATGCAAACTGATATATCCATAGCTTCTTTCTGTTTCCCCATTTAGTTTCCCCTTGACTGCCTAGTTACTAAACTGTCTCTTAGTCAAGACTCAACCACAAGACAAGCCCAAAACAACAATGAACATAGCTCTGAGAAATTCTTTACACAGAACTGTAAACTGAAAACAGCAAGAATCTGATAACTTTTCTTCTATATTTTTTTTGTTTGTTCACCTATTGGCTTTACACTTTCCCTCATTACCAACTCACGTAGTTTGGTGTGTGGTTGTTTTATTTCTTTAAGTTCAAACAGACCCAAATTGACATTGACCACACCCCTCAAAGTTCCTTACGCAGGAAAACAGGAATCTGAAAACTCAAAATCATGAACTGATGCATCCTTGTCTTTTGTTCTTTTCCTGAGCTTTAATCTGATGTCTGGCTTTCCCCAAGTTGTGTTCCCATTAGATAAGTGTTTTAGCACGACTCTAAGTTCAAGAATAGACCCAAGGCAGCGTTATACAGCTACTGAAACAATCTAGTACTCCCTGGTAAGAAAACTGAAACTTACATGTAACTAACCACTTCTCTATTATTTTCTTTCTTGTTTGTTCACGAACCTGACCCTCAATCCTTTACAAGATGCTGACTCAGTTCAGTTAAGTGTTTTTATCTTAGTGTTAACTTCAAAACAGGTCCACACGACATGAGCAACCCCTCTGAGAGATTATTTTCACAAAATCCGAAAGCTGAGAAACATGTTACAGATTTTTCGAAGGTTATCAGGTTTGACTTGAAAGATTGTTTTCTTTCATTTTCTGTTAATGTATTAAGTTGGAGATGGCTCACCAGCTAAGTAGCTTGACTGATTCTTCTTAGTTGATGCATGGGACTCCCAGCTCTTGATCACTCGACAGCAACTGCTTCCGGTGCTCTATCTTCTAGCAACCTTCTAGGAAGAATTCACAGCTTCTTCTGAGAGAGTATTCAAGCAATGACTAAAGGACTGCTTGAGAGGCCACACATGCAAAGAACAGTGGGGTTGAGTATGCATCTTTCAGACAGAATCAATGCCACAATAGCAGCAGACATGAGGAAGACCAGATTTGGGCACTACCTGATTTAGTTCTCGAACAGGTTGCAGGAGTTCTTGACTTGTCGATTATCTAGTCTCGTGAACACTCAAGGGGAAGTGAGGTGAGCTTCAGTGTACACTGAGGCATGCGGTGCAGGAAGGAAGAGGATAGCTACCGGAGTTTTTTTTGTATATCAGAAGGTAGAAACCAGCGGGACTGATGCACCCTGAGCAGTTTCTTGAGGAAGATTGAGTTTGGACTGTTTATACCGAGACTCTAACTCAAAGGAAAAAGGCTGAGTGGATTGATTCCTTACGCGACAGTTGACCAATGTTTCTTATCAGCATGCGGGGATGTTTGGAAAGGGATGACGGGACCAGTTTTTGATGTGTGGGAGTTGCAAAAAGGACAAACTCTGATGCATGAACTTTGAAGGAGTAGTAGGATTCATCTTTTACTGGAGTCAGAAACACTCGGGTGGTGTTTGTGGGCTTCAGGTATCAAGGGGGTATGGGCGTGGAAATTGTTTTAATGTGGTGGAGTTTCAAGGCAAGTGTCTCATCAGCTGATTATGTGGAAATCAACAACCGGCACCAGAAATTGTTTTGTTAGGATGAAGATTTCAGTACGTTTTTTTCCAGGTAGTAAGGACTATGTCGATTCACTGTCTTTTTTTTCTTTAGTTACCTTAGTAAACTTAGTACTAGTTTTAATTTGTTAGTACTAGTTACTGAATTCGAGCACAGCTCAAACGGTTAAGGCATTCGGGGAAGGTACGAGAGGTCTCGGGTTCAAATCCCGGCTAGAGCATGCTTGCTCATTTTTTTCTCTTTGTGTATAAGTGTATTTTCATTTTTATCGTTGTTACATATGTAATGCGACTATTTTATCTCGTCACGCTGTTAATTATACCTATGTATATATGTGCGACTATTTTATTTGTCGCGTTTTAGTCATATATATATATATGACTATTTTATTATTCCCCGTGGTTGCTTATATATATAACGTTGGTTGTATATACATATGTATATGTGTGACCATATTGGCGTTTTCGGTTCAGAGGTGCGCATATATATATATTTGAGCTTATGCCAACGCATTACGTACCGATACGCACATATGATGTTATTATTATTTACCATGTATATATATATTTTGAGTAAGATCATAATTGTTACTCATAATTTAATTTAACCTTCTCGAATTTTAAACTGTTAATCATTCGGGGTATTTCATTGGCTCACCCCTATTTCCGTCTTTTGCAGGTTTAAGCTTCTGTTTAGAGGTTCCGCTTTGTTTTTGGTTTCACGTTTCGATTTGTACTTGCAACTGTGGCCTGAGGACCTTTCTGCAGTTCGACTATGTTATGTACTTTAGTTTGGCTTCCGCTACTTGTATAGGTTTGTTTCCGCTCTGTAATAGATTTTTAAGCATTGTAATCATTGGACTCAATTAATAAAGTGTATTTTGCATTTGTTTTGGGATTCTTGTTAGAGTCTTGCGTTATTAGGTAATAGATACACGGTGTGTAACGACCCTAACTCCTAGGGTGGTTTTGGGGTTGTTACACATCCAATTAATGTTGTACTGATATTTTGTGATGCAGTGTGAACTGTATGTTAGGTTGTACTTTGTCACGCAATGTCGGTTGTTCTGGAATTGAGCTTTTATATCTAACACAAATACTTAATCGAGTTACTCATGTTTCTATCAACTTAAATCATTTTTTCAGCGATGCTCATCCGATTCGAGACCAACCGGACCCAACAACCTACATTCCAAATCCATTCCATCTCCACTGCTTTTAAATATAACATAGTACTAGCATTTATTGTCTACTTTGAGGTTTTAAAATTAGCCGAAGAGATATTGGCTTTGCTATTTCAAAATGTTATTGCTTCATTTTTCAACTTCTATCCACTCAAATGAAAGAATTATTGCTTTCATTAGATTCAGGACAACAGAACATGTGGAGAGCAGTACAATCTAATTCATTGTACATTATGTTTGTGCTTCATGCATGGATCCATGCATGTGTAAGGTTGAGAATCTTGTTGTTGGGGTTACATATGCTGTGATGCACCATATATATGTCTTCACATCATGTGGGAAGCTACTATGTGTATCACAATGTTCTGACCAAGTATATAAAAATCTCCACATCATGTGAATTAAGATCAGTTGATTTATATGAAGTGTGAATGTGATGGAACACAAAATATTGGTGACTCAATAGCAATCCCCACTAGCTCTAAAGCTGCCTACACTGATTGCAAAATGAAATTTAGGAGCCAATCTAATTGAAATGGGGGGTCATGAGTCCTTCATATTTGTTAGATCTATGTTATGCCAAATCTGGTGAAATCAAGGTTGTAAAAAACAGTAAGGGAGTTCAATACGGAAAACTGAGAGTACGTGATACGAAAGTATCGATACGGATAAAGCGGGGAACTAGTACGGATGAAATATTATATTTAAATAATAAAAAACTTATAATAAATATTTACAAGTATAAAATATGTTCCACTTTGTACATAATATTTGTATTTTGTTATTAAAACTTTCTAATCTTATACTTATATATTATAATTATATCACAATTTTAAACCATAAGAATTTTGTAGAAGTTTGTTGAATGATATATGATAAGCTACATAAGTGAATTTTAACAAAAAGTCACACTATTACTAAGTAGAAAAAAAGAACAAAAAATAGTAGGATAGAAAAGTTATTTTTATAATTGTAATTTTACTCTCACAAATAATCAATTTATAGTTAATGGTGGTCGTGCTTATATCATCATTTTTCTAAAGTAAAACGTTACATAAGGTCAACATGATTTTTATTTAGGGATTTAATAGAAAAATACAATCTTTTTTGCTCGGCGAAAATCGTTGTCTTCAATAGTTTACACCGTATTCTTTAAAAACGGTAAATACGGAAATGCAGAGATTATACGGCCGTATGCCACTACCAGACGGGGTGTTCGATGAGACGGATTTCATACAGCCGTATCAATACGTTTTATTGCAAAAACGGGTTATACCCCGTATAAACAGCCGTACCGTACCATTTTTTACAACCATAAACCCGCATTTCCACTACAATGTCCAAGAATAAGAAGTTCTGAATGCACTAAAACAAAAACAACCATTTCCTGAATTACCAAGTCAAAAAATAGTTAGCATTGGGAGGGGGGAGTTGCAGTTCACATGAATAATATGGCTCGTATGACATAAACATCCAAAGCACAGACTACCACTTGACTCAAATTGCAGCTAGCTCAAGTACCTAGTTGAATGTTTTTAACTTTCTCGAATTACATGGAGGTCTTACTCTTGTACGTCCAACACATCAATTTAAATGTTTCATTGACTGTCCTATGCCACAGTCATGTTCTTCTGTAAATTATGCATGGAAATTTTTCACTCATAATAGTATGTTGCACAATTCTTACCGCATAAGAGCATTGACTTCAGGCTTATAACCATGGTATGTCTTTGCAGTGTTTGAGGTGCTTATTAGATCCATTAGCATTGATCATGACAACATTATCGTTGTTGAGGAAATTTTCTGAATTACTCAACATTATTTTGCATTGCAGTGTCTCCTAAAAATTTCTTTTCACATTGAATCGCTCTTCTTTCTATACAACAAATATGAAGCTCTCCATGTTGATATGCTTCCAAAAGAATGTATGGTGAAAACTTTAGTTTAAAATATAGAGATCATGGTGGTCCAGTAACCATAGTCCAAAAGAAGTATGGATATGACATTAAGGTTCATCAAGCTAACATATATATTTTAGATTGATGAAGTCTTGATCATTCTCTAAGTTTCCAAAATTTATATATGATCTGGAGTGTTGTATTACTATGGTTTTTCCTATATAAATAAAAGATGACATCAAAGCATCCACCAATCTCCCTATCCAAGAACTTTCGAACAGACATGGGCATTATTACATGGAAATAAGGCCTAGTATAAAATGATATATCCCTTTTAATTTAGGGACATTGGCTTCGTTTATATGACACATAAATGAATAAGTGCGATAAATTGTTCCCATCATTGATATTGTTTGTATAGCAAATCAATTTCACACACTGATGCAACAAAAAAGGCAATAGGAAATATCTTACAGATTCCCTTATTTACTATGTTAAATATGGCGAATAACATAGTTGCCCCCTTTTCATAGATAATAAAAGTAACCTTTTCAAGCAGTGGCTGGCCTATAACTCTGTGGGGCACGTGCCCCACAAGTTTTTGGAAAATTCAAGTATATATGTGTCTACATATAGGAAAAATAAATAATAAATGTTACTAGATAACTAAATAGTGTAACCGAAATATGATGTTTTGACATTCAAAATAGTGTATGTTTAAAACTTGGGTTGATGCTATTAGTTACAACTACATTTGAAAGAGCATCCCCACTCATGAAATATGTTAAAATGGGAGATGAACTGGTTGGTAATAATATTATTATGTCACATTTTCAAATGATTAAGACTCATATAGAACAATTGTAATTTAAATATTGTTTTAAATTAAATTTTAACATTTTATTTGATAAATTACTATTCGATAAAAAGTGCCACCACAGGATTTATAATCTAGGTCCGTCACTGTTTTCAAACACGCTGATGTTGATTAGTGGAGTGATAAGTAGTGCTACTAGATAAGAGGTAAGTACCAAAACTCATCACTAATACGGGCAATTGCTTTTGTTGGTCCTTTACGAACTGTTAGTTAAAGCAACTTTAGCGGTGACCCTCTTTAACTAGTCTTTGGTGTAGTCAAGACTAAATAACACACCAAAAGAACTTAAGTCAAACAGAGCACTTTTAATATTTCTCTCTTTGATATTGTGAAATATGGTTTAAAAAATGTAGTATCTTTAAGGGCAATATTTGTATTGCCCCTTTGATCTCACACACTTTGGTTTTTCTCTTTCTCTCTTCATTTTCACTTCTTATTTTGTGAGGCGTGGGATATGGAAAGACCTTCTCTTCTCTTCTTTTCTTTTTTTATGGTCATTGGTAGGAGTATGTTCTGGTTATAGGAGGTTTCTTGTCTGCTCATTTTTTTTTGAAATAAATAGATGAATTATATAAATAATAATGTTTGAGGAGAAATAGATACATAGGAGCCCTATATATCTGATATCTAAGAGGACCAGACTGCTAGGAAGAGGGTGGATATACAAAAGCTCCTCTAGCAGCTAACAAAACAACATAGTGCTGGCAGAACAAAACATTAACTTGTGCAATCATCTCTAGTCTGATAGGGAGACGGTGGATATACAAAAACTCCTCGAGCCGCTATCAAAAACAGCAATGTGCTGGCAAAAGAACCCCCACTAAAATATAAAGCTCTGGGATGTACAATCATATCAACCCTAACAAGAGCGCCTAGGAGCAAAGAACCCTATCGAGCCATTCAAAATCTGCGCTGGATCTTCTCATTTTGTTGAAATGATAGCTTTCGTGGCAGTTTTGATGTCAGAAATTATGAGAGAGGGGTCTCGGATTTGGTTGGCTATGGCTCACTTACACCTCTCGATCCATACATAGTAGACAACATTCACCACCACCGCTCTTTTCACTAGGTCAAACGGACGGTCCCTTTTGCAGTAGCGGATGCTCCAGGATGAGTAGCTGCGGAGACTCATTCGATCTGTAGACATTCCCAACCAGTCACAGATGGACCACCATACCCTGTTAGAGTACCTGTAATGGAAAAATAGTTGCTAGTCTCTAGAGCACGCTCGCAGAGCCAACATCTGTTAGCAAGACAAATGCCCCCAAGATTGGAGCTTATCACATGTTTTTAGTCTACCTTTAAGGGCAAGCCACAAGATAAATTTAGCTTTGGGGATAGCCCAAGTTTTCCAACAGACATTATACCAGGGAAAGGGTCGATAAGGGAGGGAGATGTCGTTATAGAACGAGCTGACCCTAGGACGGGGAGGATAGGAGCTGAAGAGAGAAGAGGTGTCATAGGAGGACCCACGCTGTTTAATCCACCAGTCCCTAGCATGAAGCTTAGCTTTCCAGGTTCATGGGTCATTACTTTTGGAGGTGGCCGTCCAAATGTCCGGGGCGGGATGGAAGAGCTTATGGATCCATTGGATCCAAAGGCACTCCAGGTCATGGGTGATGGCGGAGATAGTCTTAAGCATGAAGCACATGTTCCATATATGGATGTCCTTAAGTCCAAGGCCACCATTTGTCTCGTGATAGAGTTCCAAGCCACCGAGGGAGTAGTATTACTATCTGCCTCACTAGCCCAGAGAAATGAACGGAAGCATTTGGTGATTCTTTTGATGACGTTCTTGGGGAGAGAGATACAAGAAGCCCGGAAGCCAACAATATCAAAGAGGGTACTCTGGATGAGGGAAAGACGACCCGTGAAAGAGAGGGATTTACTCCCCCAAGCTGTGATAGCTTTATGGATGGCACCGGTAAGGGGGTTAAAGTCTAAAGCTCTAGGCTTCCTAGTTGTAATAGGGATGCCAAGATAGCGAAAGGGAAAATAACCCTGGTTAAACTCCGATAGTTGGAGTAGGGATTCAGCTAGAACTGGGGTAACCCCTCAAAGGAATAAGTCTGATTTGGAAGGGTTAAGCATAAGCCCAGAGGCGTCAGAGAAAAGGTTGATTTTGCTGAGCATGAGAGTTATGGAGCTTTGGTCACCTCTACAGAATAATAGGGCATCATCTGCGAGAAAAGATGGGAATACAGAGGGATTTGCATGACGGGTGTAGTGCAAGCCCGGGGTAAGTTGAAGCTGATCGAGCAGCCGGGAGAGTATGTCCATAACAAGCACAAAGAGGTAAGGAGATAGGGGGTCCCCTTGGCGCAGCCCTCACACACCTTTAAAAGATTCGAAAGGGGAACCATTGATGTTAATTGAGAAGGAGGTGGTGGTGACACACTGCAAGATCCAATCCCTAAATTTCGGGGGGGAAGTTTAGGAAGGATAGGGTGTCATGGAGGAAGGTCCAGTCCACAGTGTCAAATGCTTTCCTGATGTCCATCTTCATCATGCACTGAGGGGAGATATGAGCTCTTTGGTAGTTTTTCATCAGACTGGAGCACAGCTGGATATTATCTGAAATGAGACGACCTTAAATAAAGCCCCCCTGGCTAGCATTCACAAGGATAGGAAGGATATTCTTGAGCCTCTCTGCTAGGATTTTGCTAATGACTTTGTACAGAGTATTGCAGCAGGAGATGGGTCTATAGTCCCCTAGGGATGAGGCATTGTCTGATTTGGGGAAAAGAGTGATGAGAGTGGTGTTAATTTCTTTTTGGAGCCTGCCGCTGTTGTAACACCCCAATTACAAACTATACACTTAACCATTAATCGCAGCGGAAATCACATCATAAACATTAATCAAAAGGGGCGGTGTTACACGCCGTTAGCCACCCACGTGGCTAACAAGGCTAATACTTACACAATGTACCGGTCTGATGGACTAGATACCGAGCGCTAAACTTTACATTACAATCCATTTCTAAACTGAAAACAAATACAATTATAATCCAACTGTACCGAGTCTATGGCAATCCCTTCCGATAACATGTTCGGTCTCACTTTACTAACAAACACACCTAACACACATACACTACCCATGAGCCGCCAATCCCGTCCTACTCTCGTACGAAGGGCAGCTTCTTTGTACCTGAAAGTAATGGGGGGCCCCCAAAGGGGCTCAGCACCTTTGCTGGTATGGTAATCGTGCAGCCCGTATACTACCGGGCCACGCACAATTAATTGTCGTCTGAGCGTGCGGTTGATTATTTTTAAATCATACATAGAAACTTTAAATACATATCATGCTTATAATAAACACACATCTAATCAAAGGGATACAAACATAAGGTTAACACATCACATTGGTTAGATCACATTATTATGTTCCTTGACCCTTGAGGGTTCTACCTTAATGCAGCTATTCCTTGTTAGACGACACATGCCCATTTAATCGGGTTATTCTTATTTACCTCTTTATTTAACACCGGGTTGATTTCGGTAATCAACGTACACAAACATATCAACACCCACCACATTATAACATATACACAACATAACACCGTCCTTCTTAGAGAACGTTGCTTTTCTTAAGGTGTGTCGGATAAAATATAGGTCCGTACACCGTACACATTTACTTTACTTAGATGTGTCGGCCCTACTATAGACCCGATCACACCATACACAAATCCCCTAGCCTCGAATAATAATGATGTAGGTAAGTCTTGGTAAAGCTTGCGGGTGGTTGTAATCCAAGAAGGAAAAACAACCATAACATAATAGAGAGGGAGTTAATTCAACTATAGATACTAACTCCCAAACACACGTGCACGACCGGGACACCCCGGATTCCTCACCCCCCGTAGTATATATATTAGTTAGAAGTTCCCTTATGGAACTTATCACATCACACGACACCATTTGGTGTTACAAACTTAGTTAATCATACAAGGGAGGTAACATCCCATTCGACAAACATGGATAACAACATTCGTTAGACAACGATATACTAACAAGGCAACACACAACACACAATCACAATGTACAACTAACGCACGGATAGCCGTAGTTAGAACGTTCCCGTAGGTTGGGACATTTAATCCGAATACCGATCTCTTATGTGTTCCTAGAGTCGGTTAGCTACGGTTTAACACATAATTGAGGTTAAGCGGTATCGGAGTTATTTACACCACATTAATGAATTACTGTAAACTCATTTCATGCTTTATCTTGCAAGGCGGCAAACCACAGAAAACAAGTCGGCATACAAGCCGGTGTAACCCGGTAGGACACAGGTTGCAAGAAAACCATACTTTACACCATGGGTTACTCTACCGTGTGCCCGAGGACTTACTCCAACGCGTCACCTCACGCTCCCCGGGTAGTTTCCGAACAACTGGTATTATTTCAAATGTTTCTATTAACATCAAAATCTTACGGTATGTAAATTTCTATTACTCCCGTACTTACCCCATTGTCCCGTTATCTTTAACTTACTTATGTGATCTAAAGTTCACAACTTCCACATTCACTCTCACACTTGTTCATACTTCCAATGGCCTTTAAAAGTCACCAAACAAGGCCTAATCATCATCTAAAACCATTACCATTCACTTCCCCATCATTACAACCCTTAAAAACATTCTGGAGCATTTTAGACTGGTCCGGGTTTGTATTTGTGTCTAGGGTTACAAACCCGGACCAATCACGGAAATAACAATCTGTCTTAAAAATGCATTGGTCCGGGTATGTGTACTGGTTACAAACCCGGACCACATGCTAAAATGGGTTTTTGGGACGTTTTTGATGTGGTCCGGGTTTGTGTACTTGTTTACAAACCTGGACCATGTCTGTAGGTGCTTAAATTGACAGTTTTTGAGCAGTTTTCAACCCTTAATTCACCTTCAATCATTTCCTAAACTTTCCACATGTTTTCTACACGTTTAAACACACTAGAACATGCTCTAAACCTCTTCAAATCATTGGTCAACCTCACCATTTAATTCTTGTCCATTTCTACAATCTTTCTATTCCCTCTGTTGCATTATGCACAGCAGTGCATTTAAAACTTCTTTAGATGTTTCATAACCTTCCACCAACCTTACCAAATCACTTACTCACCACACCAATTCATTCCTAGACCAATACATTTCTAAAACCCAAGTTCATTCTTCATTTCCATGACTATAAACACTAACTCATTTCTAGGATTTCTAAGTCACCACACCTCATTAAGCTACAGATTTTTATCTCTCTCAAACTCATTCTCCAAATACCATTTCAAGGTTATTACTCAACTCTAAACAACCCAACTGAACTCCTAAGTTCCTCAATTTACCAAGTCACCTTAAAACACTTATTTTCTATGAAAATTTTGCCATAACCTCCCCATAAACCTAACATCCTCAACTTCATCAATTCTCACCAAAGTAAATCCTAAACTAGCCACACCCTCAAGGGGTCCTACCAGCACACCATATCAATCCAAAATTTACCAATATCTCTTCAAACAACAATATAGCTCAAATCTTAAATACAATGGCACTTAGGCCTTTAATTCAACACAATTTTACAATTCTCTCATATCATCCAAACACATTACCAACACAAGTTTTTGGTTTCATTCCTTTAATTACCCGTCCCAAGTTCTAAAATAATCACAATAAGCATTAAGGTGAGTTTCTTACCTTAAGCTCACAAATTCTCTTCTCTTTTCCATTCTCCTCCTTCTCTCTCTCTTGATCAAAATCGACCATATGGGAATGGAGTTACCAAACTCCATGCCAACATTCAAGAAATACAAAAATGGATTCAATTAACCATTTAAACCCTTAGGAAATTCTAATCCAAGGAAAGGGGCTTAAAGCACAAGGGTAGGGTTTTACCTTTGAGATTTTTAGGAGGGGTTTTCACCCATGAATCAAAAGGAGTTCCACCACCATTGGAGTGTTGTACCAATGCTCCAAAACAAGAAGAAAATGAAGTATCAAAGAGGGGCAAAATCGGTCAAGAAAGGAAGGTGAAGAAAAATGAGTTTTTCTTGAATATTTTTACCTTAGAATAGAGAGGGGACTCCAAGCTCTACAAAAATGCCATTTTCTTCACCAAAGGGGTATACCCATAGAAATGAACTTCATCATTTGGAATTGTGAAAAGAGAGAAAGGTAGAGGATGATGAGGGGAACACAAATATGTGTTTTGTTTTTGATTTGGAGCATTTATGTGGCTTGTACAAGGAGGAGAATGGAGAGTTGGGAGAGAGGGCTGCAAATCGCCATTGAAGGGGGAAGGAAGAAGAAAGAAATCGGCAAAGAGGGAGGAAGAGAGGAGGGCAGTACGTGAGGGAGGAGGAAATGAGGGAAGAGAGAGAAAAAGTTACTTTATGTAACCTTTTTCCTCCTTTTTTTCTTTTCTTCTTTCTTTTCCTTTTAGCTTACTAATGGAAGAGAGGGGGCTGTCATATTTAATAAAACTGGTCCCCACTAGATACACAAGCTGGATCGTCTTTCGTCTTTTACAGAAAACACTCGTTTATTTACCCGGTTTTAGCACTATTCACTAACCGGGCCCGTTTTCCGGAATTTTCTGGTTTCTTTATTTTTAATGGTCATTAAGCTCCCATTAATTTTTATTTATAGTTATTTAATGAACTATAATTTTTACGGGTTCGTTTGACCACTTAAAGCCACGTTTTCGGGTTTTCTCGAAAAACGTGCACTAAAGCTTTATTAACATTTTAATACATTATTTAGATCTGTTTTCTTCGGGAATTGTTCCCATATATTATTTAGGCATTATTAAGCCTTTTAAATCCATCCAATTCCCTTCTCAAGGTTATATTCCTCCTAGGATCACTTAACGCTCAATTTAGCGTTTCTCACTTTTTAAGCGTTTTCCTTGTTTCTTTTGGATTTATTCTTTTTACCAAAATTCTTAAGGACTTAATTAGCCTTGGAAAATCATAATTACATAATTAATTAACATATTAAGGTTTGGGGTATTTCAGCTGTGGAAGAAACTTTTAATTGCACAACAAATGTCCTCACCAATAGTGGCCCAGGCTGCTTTGAAAAACTTGGCAGTGTACCTATCCGGACCCGGGGCTTTATTATCTCCAATGGAGAATAAAGGTGATTTTATGTCATTATTATCAACAGGCCGGATTAGGGGAGCCCAGGAGGACTGATCAAGAGTTCTAACATTGTCCAAGTTGAGGTCATTGAGGGAGTACTTAGGGGGGGCTCTCGTGCCAAGAGCTTGACGGAAGTGAGCGATTAGACACTTCTCGATCAGATGGGGTATTGAGCACCTCCCCGTGATCATTCGTAATAGAAGCAATGTAGTTTTTATCCCTCCTAGTTTTAATGGCTCTATGAAAAAGGAGGTATTGGAGTCCACAAGTTTTAACCAGCGGGTTTTCGAGAGCAGACGAAGGAGCATAAGCTCGTTGGAATCCCTAGCTAGGAGTTTGTATCTTAGGGATTTTTCTTTGAAGTTTAAGGAAAGGTTCCATGGGTCAAGGTCCAAACAGTTTTGGATACCACTGAGTTCATCGCGGATCTTTTGACCTTTGTCCCCAAGGGAGCCAAATTCAGATTTATGAAGCTTAATGAGCTTAGTTTTTAGTTGACAAAGCCTACAAATAGTAGTGAAGAGGTGGGAGGGATCTTGAGTCCAAATATTGACGAATTTAAAGCATCTTCTACGAGAGACGGAAGTTGGGAGGGAAATGACCATAGGACTATGGTCCGAAACAAGGGGATGGAGAAAGGAAGCAAAGCTAGTTGGGAAGGCTAGGATTCACTCTTCATTAACTAAGACCCTATCGATCTTCCCTAAGATATGTCTGTAGTCAAGTTGATTATTCCACCATGTGTAGAACCACTCATAAAAGAGAAGCGAAGGTCCTGCACTCCGCCGTGGAGACACAGTCCGCGAAGTTGCGATAATCTCTTGGGTAACGGTTATGATTGCTAAGCCTATCGTGAGCGTATAGAATATTATTGAAGTCCCCAACCACCACCCAAGGGCCCATGGAGCTTCGGCTTAGATTTAGGATATCCTCCCATAGGTGGGCTCTGAGGGTGGGGTCGTTCCTCCCGTAGACTATCGAAATGGTAAAGTCGAGGGAACCAACAAGAGAAGCCTTACAAGAGAGAATTTGATCGGAGCAGTGGATAGGGGATAGGGAGATAATGGAAGGGTTATAAAGGATCCAGATGCGCTCATGATGGTGTGCCACATAGTTATGGACAAAGCTCTAGGAGGGAGAGAAATGAGCTAGAATAGATTGGTGGTTACTAAACAAAACATGGGTTTCAAGCAAGCTAAATGCGCACAGCTTCTATTGGCAACAAATTTCTGGATCTCAAGGAGCTTGAGGTGATCATTACACCCCTAACATTCCAAATAACAAAATTCATAGAGAGAGGGTGGGGGAGTGGGGGGCGAAGAGAACGGGGCCCTTATTGAAGACAGCAAAGGAGTTAAAGAGCTGGAGAGAGATCCTCTGGGAGAGGCTTCGGGGCAATAGTTAAAGGGGACTTACCATAGTCAGGGGTCTGCAGGGTTGGGCTCGAGCAAGAGCTGGAGACCGGGGGGATCCGAGGGAGAGGAGGGTTCAGAATTGCCAGGCCGAGGGGGAGTCTAGGTGGCAGGGGCCTGGGCTAAGTCCGGATGACTAGGTTTGACTAAGATAGGTTGAGAGATCGACCTTTGAGGTTGACTAGGGATGATTGGAGGAGATTGAGGAGTCACCCTCTGAGGTTGATCCGAAGGCGGAGGAGTGGGTCGGGGGGAGAGGAGTGGGCTTCAGAGCAGGCCCTGCCCGAGGGGGGACGGGGGCGGGTCGAGCAGCGGGTAGAGGAGTGCTCCAACCGGCTGCAAGAAGAGCAGGAAATTAGCTCCCATTCAAAGACAACTTGCTGAGACAAAGATCCACTAGGGGTGTGAATCTCGATTTCTCTAACCAGATCGAGATTGAAATCCACCTCAACGAGGGCTCTAGCATAGAAGATTCTAGATCTGAAGGCCGTAGATTGGTCAGTATAAAGAGAGAGCCAATTTTAGAGAAAATCTTCCTTAGGCTAGATTGGGACCAGAGACTAGTATGAAGCCTTGGGAGCTGAGTCCAAACAGGGATGCGGTTAAGATCTTTCGGGTTAAAGGAGAAGTCTGGGGACCACTTTTTTAGCACGAGGGGGGAGAAGTAAAGGAGCCAGGGGCCCTTGTCAAGGACTTGTTGGAGATCCTCCTCTTTGTCGAATCGAAATAAGAACCAACCCTCATCATGTAGGAGAATATGAGGGGTAGCCACGAAACTCCAGGCTCTTCTCACAATTTCTTTGACAATATTAAACCCAGATTGTTCCCCCAAATATGACCAACTAGTGCATTTTTCCAATAGTCAGTTTCAGGCAATAAGTCTTCCTTCCCAATAGATACATATGGGTTTTTAGAGTCTATAATGTCACTATCATCTAAGCGTAGAGATAAACCAGCATTTGACTTTTGCTTAGCTAGAAGCATATCAAGGAAAGAAGGATTATACTTCGTACCTGTCGGGTTAGCAGCTTTTGCTTTGCTTGAATGGTTGGGTCGGGAGGTCCTTCTGGCAATCCATTCCACTCAACGGTTGGAGCAAGACCACACAACGAATGGACTGTAGGCCCAAGAGTCTTGGCGAGAGGCGGGAAATCTATGTCCGCTCGGACAGGGGAGGACGGGCCTGACTGGTCGAGATACTCCTGTAAAGCCAGATCAACTGGGGGGCCCAGGAGGTCAACAACAAGATCAAGGGCTGGAGCCGAGGAGGGTAGCCCATCGGGGGTCGCTTGAGCACTCCCATTATTATGGAAAATCACTTGGGGGCCAACTTTGGTCGGACCCCCACCGTCAGATTGAAAACCAGAAGGAACTACCACAGTAGGAAAAGTCTCGATAGGCAAAGGGGACGAGGTAGTCAAGAGAGGGGCGGCAGAGTCGGAACCATTCACGTCAGCAGCTACTGCTCCCGAGATAGCCTTGATGACCCCAGGGGCAGAGGAACACCCTGCAGCACCAGCAAACTCATAGCTAGGACACAAATTCACATCGGAGTTAGGAGCTCGGTGTAACCTCAAGACCAGAGCAAACAGGGCTAAGCACACAAAGAGTAGAGAGGCAAGCAAGGCCTACTAGAAGGGGACTGCCTGGGAGAGATGACGCGGCCCATTCCGAATCTGCAACAGAAGAAGGCTTTGCAATACCCACCAGCACAGGCAGAGAGACAGTAACAGAAGAACCGCCAGGAACAGGGGCGGAGCCAGAATATAAATTATATGGGGGCACTATTGTTTGAAGAAAAAAAAAATTCAATATATTTGAGCATAGTTGGATTTGAACCCAGGATAATTTAGTCAATGTTTAATTTTTACCTCTTACCATTACACAACGAACAACTCTATGACATATAGGATCACTATACTATATACATATAAACTCTAATTATTGTACATATAGGATCCTCTAAAAATTTTGAAAATCATGGGGTCACGTGGCCCACCTGTACTAGACCTGGCAATTCGGGTCACTCGGTTCGGGTTCGGTTCGGGTCGGGTCGGGTCGGGTCAATTTGTAGATATTTACTATTCGGTTCGGTTCGGATCGGATCGGGTTCAATGGTTTAAATTAGAATCGGGTGATTTCGGTTTGGTTGAGTTCGGGTTTGGGTGCTTTTGGTTCGGGTTAGCCTTTGATTCATTCAGTTTTTTCGGGTTATAGGTCAAACTCAGGTGACTTATCCGGGTTTAATTGACAAAAATTTTAAAGTATGAATTTTAAGCAACCTTCGTAACTTGCATTGATTTTCATATGCGGCTCCAAATTCTTTTAATATACTGTTACTGTTGATCAAGACTGCTATTGTGTATAGGTTGGATAAAATCAAACTGGATGACAAATTTTGTAAATTAATTTAAACTATACAACTATTAATTGTATAGACTAAGTATAAATTAATAAGCTTTTGTGAATTAGTGGTTAATATTGGGTAATCGACGTCTAGTCTACCTCGCCCACGCCCGACGTCGTGCCTCCTGTCATCCCGCGCCCGTCACACCCTGAGCTCATCACCTCGCACAAGCGTCGCGCATCTACACCCATCCATCACCGCCCCGCACAAGTGTCACACGCCCACACCCATCCATCAACATTCAAACCATTCCTAAGTCCTAAATATAAAGAAACCTAAGTTTATAAAATATAGAGTAATATAAAATAGTAATGATACACATTACATTGTCTTATGAAACATTTTAGGTTAAGTTGTCAAGGTAGATGGAATAAGGGGGGATTATTCATCCTCCAAACCTTATTCATCCTCCAAAATGCTAGTCTATCTCACGATTCACAATAATCTATCATTTGAATATTTATTTTCCTCATTTTATTGCATAATTTTCTTTAGGTATATACACATTAATCTTGAAGTATATGTCTCAACTAAAAAGTTCAGGTTTTATAATTAAACTACATCAACATTTATACCATTCCCAAGTCTCATGTCCTAAACATAAAAAAAACTAACTTTATTAAATTCAAAATTAGTATAGTATTATAAAATAGTAATGATACACATTAAATTGTATTATAAAACATTTTAAAGCAAAATATCTATAGTTTGTAGCAAAACATCCATGTGTGGGAAGAGTAACAACACAGTTTATGTTTTATTACAAAAAGGCTTGAGATGCTTGAAGATTGAAGATGTTCAATATTATATATCATTTGAAAACAATGAACACTTATTTGATGTCTAAATCTCCATTATGTTTTTTGGTTTCAAGATTATTTTTACAGTTGGAACAACTATAGTAGATTTAGATTTAGCAAAACATTCGGGTGGATTCGGTTCGGGTTGATTCGGTTCGGATGGATTCGGTTCGGGTGAATTTGGTTCAGGTGGATTCGGTTATACCAAATTTCGGTTTGATTCGGTTTTGGTTTGGTTCGGTTCGGATTTTCGGGTCACATTTCGGATCGGGTTGGATCAGTTCGGGTTTTCTTGGTTCGGGTCACCTTTGCCAGGTCTATGTACCCCCTTGAATACGCCCCTGGCCAGGAAGAGATGACGCAACACCCACCACACCTGCACCAGAGGGAGACATCGCAGGCAAACTCGGGGCGACGCAGGAAAGCACGGGATCTGGACCACTAGCACTGGAAATAGAAGAGGGAAGGGGAGCCAAAGTCAGGAGGGGCGGAGATAGCGATGCCGGGGTGGCTTTGGTGGCGGGGCGACGCCGACCCATAGCCGCTGGCGGAGAGCTAACTCGGGAAGGGGAGGGGGAAGCACCTCCAAAGTGGGTGTCGGCTCTACAAGGCGGGGGCCTGGGAGGCGACAGGGCTACTGGAGGTTCAGGCGGAGGATGGCGGCACTGAACTCATTTCCCATGCACGATGTTATACACATTTTGTTATTGGTTTAAATGACTTATGAGAATCTTGCTAGAATGTGGTGACATTTAAAAATCTAGGCCGTTTCTTATGGAAGAGGAAGTATGGTGAGCCAAAGAAGGTTACGTACATTTAATTAGTACATTGATCTTGGTAATTTTGGTGGCCTCTCGTGCCAAGCCTTGTACGTAAAGGGGAAACAGATGGTTGCAGCTTGTATGTTTGTTTGTTTTGTGATGTCTATTTCCTTGTTGCATGTAACATAAAACCCTTTATGCTGTTTTAGAGCTCAAATTAGAAAAAAGTTCTTTAACATAGTCATAGGAAGTTTGTTCACTGAAAAAATAGATAAGAACTAAGCATTAATGTTCAGTGTTAAAGTTGTGTATTGTTGTCAATATAGAATAAAATTACATAAGACCAAAAATGATAGTTACAATATAGATGTACGTGTTAAATAGAAAAATGTCATCAGAGAAAATACAAAAAATATTATTTCTTAAATTCGATAATGAATGGAAATATTTTTCAAAGCTTTAACTAAATTGTCTTCAACGGTTTTTTCTATTTTTGTGTTTTTTTTTCTTCTTCTAAGGTCCAGTCACTATTCACAAACGAAGCTTAATGTGAACAAAACTTTACCCAATGAGTTCGGCCCTAATATGTACCAAAAAATGTGGTATTATCAAAGTAAAAAAGTATCAACCTCTTTATAGCGAGATTAACGAGTTATGTCTAGGAATGGAGTCCTTTTAATCATAATTATTGTTGGAAACATTAGGTCTCACAAGTAGATAATACCATCGAAGAGATATCATATAAATATGACTTACTATAACTAATGTAGGTAAAATAAACTAATAGATGACTCAAAAGATTTCAAGGTATAAAAAGAGCACCAGAAACAAAAAATTAGTAATAAAATGTTTTTCTCAATTTTTTGACCAATTAGTATGAACAACCATATACTGAGCGTAATAATTTGACATTCCCCTACTTAACAAGTGCGCAAAAGCTCCCCGTTCTCAGACTCAATTATTGTTTGTGGGTCCTACAAGATTATATAATCTCCACCTCCAAAACGTTGCTTCACCTAGCGTTTTGTGCATACAAAACTCTACTTCAATGATGATACACAGCGTTTGTGTTGTTTTAATAGTGGGTCCCACTGACAAATAATCTTATCTACAAAATGAGAACGGGGGTGCCAATGATTATCTTAACAAGTGCGCAAAAGCTTTTGGCTTTTATCTGGTGTATACGGAAGCAAAAGTTGGTAAGTTGTGAGGGTAAGGAGCTATCATGTGGAGAGGCTTGGGCAATAGAAAGAGGAAAATCATTGATTTAGTATTCCTAATTTCTTTCTTCCATCAGTTATAGATATCTATATACATTTATATCTCGTCATTTAAAATTGTACATCTGATCATTCAAAACTGTAACAATGTATATATAAATATATACAATGAATTTTGATATTCGCTGAATTGTACTAACAATAAATTTACAAAATTTATACTTTTAATTTATACAAACTGTATCATAAAAATATAGTCAAAAATAAATACACATGATTGTAGTTAAGGTACGTTGTTTATTATTTAGAAGGGTTCCAACACAATTAGTAACAGGTATGATTGTAAAATGCCCCGATAATAATGAAATCTGGTAAACTTGATGACAATTCTTACATTGAAAAGATTCCTATAAATATTAGAAGTACCAAAATAAGAATAAAAAAGGCCCTACCTGACGATTATTTACTTGTCAGAGGTGACCCCAAGGTCCATCAACAACAAACTCTCCACATAAGAACCAATGTATTCAGGCCAACAAAAGGAATTCGACAACATTACCTCCTTCTCTGTATCAGACTCCATATCATATGAACGTAATGACTTATTATATCCCCAGAAGAATACATCAAGATTTTGTATCGATGCACAAAAGTATTTACAAAAAAGCCCTTCTGCAATTACATTGAATTGATACCTTCTAGTCCAGCAGCACTGTTGTGTCACGGAAGTAGTAGTCGAGGAAGATTTTTCCATCGCCCAGATTGTAACATGATTTGGAGGAGTTAAAACCAAAAAACCCAAAATTGAACCCGACAAACCAATGACTTGACATGTGTCATGTCTATTATAATCCGTGGGGAATGGGGTGCATGTAAATGTCTTCGAGATTAAGTCAAACGAAATTACTTTTGCCAGGTTCTTCGTGAATATATTGTTGGACTCTTCGAATCCGATCCAGTGTGCGGATTCCCCAGTACAAGCATTACTCAAAGGCAAACACACCCTGGCAGTGGCAGGAGCTATATTACCGTCCACCACTCTTCGCCATGAATGGGACTTTAATGAGAAAACATCAACTAAAGGTGTCGAAATTGATCTGAAAGCAGCGTTGACGTGACAATGAATCAGCACCACTTTGCAGTCATTTTCGGATGTATCAAGCAATAAACATAGATTATCAGAAGTAAAGCCTTCTTGAAGGAAGGGGGCAGGAAGTTTAAATGGATTAGGCGGAAGATTAATGGTTTTCCGAATTGACGGGTTCCAGAGTACGATGGCGTTGTCGGTTTTACTCTCACCGTACACTAACAAAAGGATCAGACCGTCAACTCCACCGCAGACCTCCCATCTTCTGGTCCTGTCAATTGGGAATTCGATCTCCAAAGCATTTTTGGGTGTTTTGGAGCAGCGACGGACCCACCGGGTTTCCAACTTATGTTTCTCCGAGAAGATGAGGTAGGAATCCTGAATGTTGTTGGGGCGACGTTTGATGTATACAGAGAAGTTTGGGTCCTCAATTATGGATTTCCACGATTTAGAGACAGATCGAAATCTTAATATTGACTTCAACGGGAGGTGGAAGAGAATCTCCATCAACAAATCCAATGGAATGCTGCATATTGACCGATTACTTGGTACTTTCATAGCTGCTGGATTAAGAAGAGCAAACCGTAGAGAGTTCCGATGGAGGAAGACGGCGAGGGGTTGAGGGAGACCGACGGAAAAGAATAATATATATACTACTACAATTTATATAAAGAGATTGGAAACAGGTTGCCTGTTAAAAAAAATCTGTAAAGATCGTGAAATATGAATTATTAACTAATCGATAAATAATTTCACAATAACTACATAAATGATTCGGAATTCTATGTTAGTTGATAAAGATATAAATCGGAAAATTCTCCAAATCGCACTAACAAATATAGACAATTAGCTAAATCTGGTGAGTATGTCATAGACAATTAGCTAAATCTGGTGAGTATGTCATAGACAATTAGCTAAATCTGGTGAGATATTTAAATATGCATATTCGTCCTTATACCCTTTACGTGCTTAATGCAAACGTGACCCTAATCTGGTGAGTATGTCATAGACAATTAGCTAAATCTTTCAGCAAAAAAGAAAAAAAAAGACAATTAGCTATAAATCAACAACACTGCAGTTTTTTAGGTGTTATCTGTAGTCATTAGTCACTAAAATTAAGTTAGAAATATAATTATAGAATACTTGTAGATTTTTATTAAACTATAATATTTATAATATGTAAATTTAAATGTACAAAATAGAATAATATTTTAAAAAATGAATAAAAATACCAATCACTAACTACAAAACAGGTAACCGATGGCCGGTTAGGATACCCATAACTGTCGGCCAAAATCAGTTAATTTTGTTCAATACAAGACAAAAAAATTAAAATTGTATCTAGCTAAATGAAAAAACGTTTAAATTTAATGAAAAGATCATGACAAAGAACACGAAGAACTTCACGCAATGAAGAACACCAAGAATGGAAGAAAGCTCTCCGTAGTTTACGTATTTAAAATGTCCACCCATTATGTTTTCCCTGTTTAACACCTGTCAACAATTTCTTTTCTTCGTTAGTTATGTCCGTGTGGCATCCACGTGACGATAACTAATTGGTTTCTAAGAAAAAAAAAACTAATTGGTTTCTTTTTTTTGCTGACATGGAAACTTAAAACAACTCATCCACTACCTTCTCCATCGACAATCTAGAATCATAATCTCTAATTTCATCTACTATACCTGTCATCCCCATTCCCTTCTCTCTTCTCCTTTGGTTCCCGTCGCTGCTCCGAATCGTAATTTCTCGATTCCTTGCACTCGTTGGGTGTTCTCCTCAACAATTGCGAATCTGAACCCACTACACTTCGCGACGTTAAACCTAGTTGGTTTATTTTAAACATGGTGTTTTAAACAGATAATTTATACAATTTTTTCTACCAATTAAGTATCATAATTTATATCAATTAGATACCATAATTTTTACCTTACAATTTAAAGATTTTTTTACCAATTTAATTTATTTAATCAAAATCACTTATTTTATATTTTTTGACTAATATTTAGAAAATTCATTTTTAATATTTATATTTTATTTTATAGATAACCGTATTACATAATATTTGGTATCTACAAAATATTATGTTATAAAGTTATCAACAAAATAGAATATAAATTTTAAAATATTTTTTTCGGAATGTTAGTTTAAAAAAAAAAGGAAATTTCATGAAATGCCACTATATTTTTGGCTGATTCGTGAATTGGCCCAAAATAAAAAGAAAGTCACAAAATGCAACTACATATTTACAAAAATCCATGAAATGGCATTATATCATTGACCAAAAAGAAAAAAAAAATACTAAAGTAGCCCTCATAGTTAACAAAGTACTTTTAAAGTTCACAATATGCCCCTATGTGTTTCAAAATTCACTAAAATTCACAAAAAAAGATCAAAAAGCTACAAAACTATAGATAACTAAAAAATATAAAAAATTGAAAATAAGATAAGAAAATATTAAAATATTATAACATATTGAAAAAGATAAATTTCTTAGATTTTTGAAAAAATTATTCAGTATCATAAAAAAGAACAACGTGTTTTAAACACACTACCAAATTTTCTACCAACTAAGTACCGTAATTTATACCAATTAAATACAAAAATTTTTACCTTACATTTTTAATTTTTTTACCAATTAAAATTATTTGTTCAAAATGAATTATTTTATACTTTCTCCGTCCTGAATTGACCATCCTCTTTGCTTTATGGCACATTTTTCCGCTTCAATATTAAGCATATAAGATAAAGTAATTTTATAAAACTAAAATTTGTAACATGTAAGGAATCATGTGCAAAACTTAAAATTTTAAAATCAATTTATCTTATATGTTAAATATTTAAGTCAAACGACATATCCAAATAGTAGACAGGACGGTCAATTCAGGACGGAGGGAGTATTTTTTATTTAATATTTAGAATTTTTTTAAAATAATTATATATTATTTGTAGATAACATTATGACATAATAATTTTAGATAAGATAAAATATTATGCCATAAAGTTATCTATAGAATAGAATATAATTTTTTGGAATAATTTTTATAAAGATTAGTTAAAATAATATAATATATTGAATAAATAATTTATATTTTCGAAAAAAGATATTATCTATTCCTTATTTGTTCAAAATAAACTATTTATATTTTTATTGAATATTTTCGGAATTTTTTTTTTATAATTTGTAATCTTTTTTGCAGAAAACTTTATGACATAAATATTTTTTGTTATTTACAAATATCATGTCATAAAGTTATGTAAAATAAAAAAATGAATTTTATCAATATTCGTTAAAAATTTAAAATAATTTATTTTGTGATATATACGTGTGCATGAAATGTTGTGTGATGTCTGCTCGTTTCTTGCATTATATTATTGTGCGCGAATGCCCATGGGGCTAATACTACGTCGACTATAGATCGACTTATATAAACATACATATACGAGCGATGTGATGTAACTGTTGTTACTTAATATAACATGCTTAGTATTGTAATTATGTATATATTAACCTAAGTAAAACACTTAGGTACGCGACACGACTATGTCGGTCTCTAGAGCTTGGACTTGAACATGAATACGACCTAGATTAATTCTAGGTAGGCGTAAGACCCACATGGCAGCTAAGTAATAAATGAATTCTCCAGACCTAAGACTATACTTTGGGTAATTGATTAAAATTAATCAAGTGATGGAGAGTTGGTGAGAGTGTTGATATATAAACCCAGTTAGCCACCGGCTACTAGTTGTGCATAGTGATCACTAGAGTTAACACCCGGATCGGGTTTACTCTTGTTAAATCCTGATGAGCCTACATAGATCGTCAGGTAGAGTGTACTACTGTTGGTACCAGGCCTTTGGCCATTTAAGGACGCCTTTAAAAAGGCAAAGTGAAAGTCCCGAGATCTTCTGATCCTTGGCATTATGAGCACCTTTGTGTGTACGTGGGACGACCATCCATGTGAGTTATTTTGAGCTGTCCTAACTTGACACCCGACAGTGTTAATTATAATACGATGGTATGTGGGGGCCTGGGAGGCCGGTTATAATTATGTATATTGATCATTATAAGCGACTGCGTGTTTTACCGCATTCGACTTTATTACCTGTTGTCATATAAATGATGAGTGTGAATTGTAGTGAATGTTGTGTGTTTAATTATGTCTTTTACAGTATTCAATGAATTGTAAACTGGTACAGCATGTAACGAATATAATGCAAAGATGGTTATAATGACTTAAGTGACCAATAGGGCACAATAAATACCTAGCATACTTAGCGTTTATCGCTAAGCCTCCACGGCGTTTTGCAGGTTGTTGATCATTGTTGAAGCTGAAGTGCGGGACCCGGGTAGTTAGGACTTTTGTTTTTGATTACCGCACGAGACTTCGTACTGTATCTTGTTAGACTTTAGTTTACATTATGATGGTGTTGTATATATTCGGGAACGGTTAGACGCTCACTTGTCGTTGGTATGACTTTTGGACTTAGTATGATGTATAGGTTGGTATCTCATTATCACTGTGGAGTTTTATTATTATTGTTGTTAATTACTGTATTTCGTTACTGCTTCTTTACTCGCATAGGCGAGTAATGGCATGTGACACCCGTGTGAGGATATTTACTGTTATAACTTCCGCTGTGAGACGTTCTTAATTATGCTACGAGAGTGATTATTACGTGATTACCGAGTTGCGTTGACTTGGTCACTCTCTGTTATACTCCTTAATGCTAACTTATAGGTGTGCAGGTAGCTGAGGGGCCTCATTGGGCATAGAGCTTTGAAACTTAGGGTGCGAGCTCCTATTACCCAGATGCCGAGAGCTGGCGGCATCAACTGAGTTGTCCCTGGTTATTATTACCCTTGATGTGTGGGCGGCACATCGTTGGAGCCTTTGTGGCTCGTACAAGGATGAGTTCGATTAGGGTGGAAATAAGTGTGTTGGTGTTCAACAAAAGATCTTTTTTCTGAACAGTAACATCTAGGTAATATGTCTACGAATCCTTTCTTGTGCCAAAACATTTTGGAAGGCATAACTGTTGTATAGATCATAAGCTTCTTCTTCACTTCTACAAATTACCCCAGCAACTCTGATGTAGAACTTTCAGAGTATTATATTTTTTTCTTCTTCTACTGTAGCAGGTGTGGAGGGTGATTTTTCGGTATGAGGGGGGTCTATCTAATATGGTCTGACTGAGAAGTCTAGATCCTAAAAAAAGCCATTCTGTGGAGGGTGAAAACCCGTTATCTTGGCATCCCTCAAATACCTACTTCATCGTCCGTCTTTCCCAGAAAGCATGAAGGAGAGTGCAAGTGTGCACTACACCCGCTCTCGATGGGCCCCACGCGGACTTATGCCTCTATAAGGCGGAATTGACTAGAGTCGCCACCTAGTTTGACCTAAGGAACTAGGAATGGAGGAGAAGGGTTCTAAGAACCGTTAATTGACTCTGATGATTTATTGCCTATGGATAGGGACTATCTGGTCATTTGCAGAGATTCTGTTGTGGGTTCGCACTGGGTTACACCCCTCAGAAGTGGCAACGACCACGACTTCGGATTGGTGCCCGAGGAAACCTCGGTCTCCAATTGTCGGGATTGTCTTCTTTCAAAACCTTATTAGAGAGATTCAATTAAAAGCCAAGGATAGGATTAGGATGGGAAGAGAGTAAACGAGTGGATGAGGCAAGCTTTTCTGCCAAGCTAGCGCCAAGAAGAAGAATTGACGAATTCGGATGAGTATAGAATGAAGATTTGGAAAGAGTCGGAGGTTGAGTGAATAGACAAGACTTGAAGTCTTATGGTTTAAAGTTTGTGGGAGCCGAAGAAGGTTTGAGTGTTTGAGAGATATGAGGGTCATCTTAGAAGGGGGAAAGGGTTTTTTGTTTGGATAGGGTCGCACCCTAGATGGGCTGCCTACGTACTCAACTCCCTGTTGAGATCAGACCTTACGTAGTTCAGGTTTATTAGGAGATGCTTGAATCCTCCTGGGATGTTTGAAGTATGGGATGTTTTAGTCTGTGAGACGCTCGGGTCTATGAGACGTTTGAAACCTTGAGATATCGAAGTCTGTGAGACATTCGGATCTGTGAGACGCTCGGGTCTATGAGATGTTTTGGTCTGTGAGATATTCGAATCATTGGGATAACAAAGTCTGTGAGACGCTCGGGTCTGTGAGACAATACGGGGTTGTTTGGAGGTGAGATGGCTGAGTGAAAAATGGCATTTTGATTAATGTGGGGTCGCACCCTGTGTGGGTTGCCTACGTACTCAACTCCCTGTTGAGATCAGACCTTACGTAGTTCAGAGACCTTTAGGATGGCTGGGCTTTTTGAGGTGATCGAGGATTAGAAGAGGGTTGTTTGGAGGGGAGATAGTCGAGTGCAAAAGGGTATTTTGATTGGTGTGGGGTCGCACCCTATGTGGGTTGCCTACGTACTCAACTCCATGTTGAGATCATACCTTACGTAGTTCACTGTTTTTTGAGTTTTGGAAGTTTAGAGTTTTGAAGGGTTTTGATGGGTTTGAGATATTAACCTGTGAGACACTCGGGTCTATGAGACGTTTGAAACCTTGAGATGTCGAAGTCTGTGAGACGCTTAGGTCTGAGACGCTCGGGTCTGTGAGACGTCCAGGTCTGTGAGACATCAGAATCATTGGAATGGCAAAGTCTGTGAGACGCTCGGGTCTATGAGACATTTAGAGTGTAGGAGAAATTGGGATGGATTTGAGATTGAATTGAAATCAAGGTTGGATTGGAGTTGAATGAATTTTGATTGAATTGAAATTGAATTGGAGTTGAATGAGTTTGGAATTGAATTGAATTTTGAATTGAATTGAATTTAGAATGAATTGGATTGAAATGAATTTTGAATTGAATGAATTGGAATTAGATTCAAATTGAATTGATTTTGGATTTGAATGAGTTTGGAATTGAATTGAGTTTGAATGTGGGATTGAATTGAATTTAGGATTGGAGAACGGGCCGGGTCAAAGTTAGACCTGAGTCAAAGTTGGGTTGGTCAAAGTAGTGTCGGTTAAGGTTGGACCGGGTCAAAGTTGGGTCAATAGTCAAAGTTTAGGTTGGTCAAAGTTGAGATTGGTCAAAGTTAGACCAGGTCAAAGTCAGGATGGGTCAAAGTTGAGATTGGTCAAAGTTAGACCGGGTCAAAGTTCAAGTTGGTCAAAGTTGGACCAGATGGGCCTGATGGGCCGAGTGGGCTTAACGGGCCAAAGTGGGCTTCATGGGCCGAAGTGGGCTTAGCAAGTCTGATGGCTTTTGGACTTGATGGGCCAAATTGAAATAATGGGCCAAGTTGGATGGATCTTGGGCGAAAGTTGGTCTTTGGGTTGAGTTGGGCCTTGGGTTTGGATTTGAATGTTGGGCTTGACATGATTTATGGACCTCATCTAAGCATTGGGCTTTTTTATTTGGAACAATTTGAGCTTTTGAGAAATGGGCCAAAGATGGGGCTTATTGATTTTTGGGCTTGATTTGTGAGGTATTAACAAATGAGATGCATCAATTTATTGATTGGTTTATTAACTCTTGATTATGGGTATGTTGAGTGTAAAGGAGGATTCCACCCTCATAAAACGAATGAGAGATCCGTTAGGCATGGGGTAGTTTCACATCCTAAACCCTCCTAAATTAGCCTTAAGGGCTTGTTTTTTGAAGTTTTTGTTGTTATGTACATATAAGGGTGGTTTGAGTGTTTTCTTAAGTTATAGGAGATTATCACCCCACGAAACGAATGAGAGACCCGTTAGGTGTGGGGCGATAATACATCCTAAACTTTTCTGTCAGCTTAAAAAGTCCTAAGGGGAATAACTAGGGCTTAAAACATCAATAAGCAATGAGCAAGGGGCATAAATCACAAAGCAGCAACGCAGATATCTCACGTAGGGTACAAACATTGGAAAAGCAAAATGAAGTGTAAACGTTATGTACAAAAGTTTGGTGATTGAACACCAGCAAAAATCCTATAAGATTTCAAATTAATTTCCAAGCTCAAATCCATATGTAGAAGGGGTAAACTAAGCACTAGAATAACATAACAAAACCAGCTAGAGATAACATGCTAAATTGTTCACATGCAGAGAATGAATTAAATTACGAAATAAATAAATCCAAAGACAACCAAAAGTAAGAACAATAACAAATTACAAATTAATACAAACATAGATAACAATCTTAATTAAAGAGCTGCTATGGGGGGTCACATCGACGCCGCCTCACTTGAGCTGATAGGATCAGCAAGAAGGGCACCAACCGTTACATGTGTTTGAAGCGGAGACCCCGGTAGTCCAAGCCACGATCTCGTTCCTTAGTCTTAGAGTAGTTTCCCGTTCCACGAGCGTCATGTACATGTCAAAAACACAACCAAGAGAGACAAAATGCATTAGTCAAAGAGCGGAAGAGGGTTGGGATGTGTGCAATGGGATCATACGGCCCCTCTCAATGGGAGGAAAGGGGGCAATCTAATCATCTCCCACGCCCCAACCGAGAACATAGAAAAGAGTTTCAAGCTGCCAACAAATGCTAAGGATCGTAAGATAAATCAAGCATTGGGGTTGCTACTCAAATTAATCCACCATCTTAGATTATGACTCAAACTGAAGTGTAGTATCAAAGATGTGACGTTATGAGTCATGTGGGATCATACCTAGATGGGTTTATATCATTTACCTCTGAGATGAAGAATTAATAAGGACCATCCAGCCAATGAGTGATTTATCTACCAATTATAGCATAGGGCAACTATCTCTCAAATCCATGTTTTTATCTTAGCACAAAAGGACAAGTTATGCAAGTCTCAAACAATATCCAAACCCCATATCAATGCGCAAAGGGGCAATCGGTTATAACAGATAAATGAACCATAATTATGCAAAGATGAGCGGTTTAATTTCCAAACCCATGAGGTAACGAGCCTAAAGCGCATCAATGTGATCCATCTGCGTAATCCAAGCAAATGCAAGCCCAGATCAAACATATGCTGCCGATAGCCCATCAATCACATGTACCTCGATCAGAAAAGAGAAACCCATGAGTTTCAATAAAGGCAACAAGTATTGATATAGTAAAGAGCGAAAGCATGAGTGCCTAATTGAGCAAAAATCACTGCAAAAGAGAGATAAGCCACCGGTTAAGCCCATAACCAGATAGGACCAATCAACAAGAGACAGGTACGACAATGTGCCAAAGCCTCAATAAAACCAAAGGGGTCGAGAGTCCGCCCTACACCAAAGTGCCAGCGTTTTCGACTGAGTATCCACAACCAACAAAGACCAAGCTCCAGTACCAGCCTCAAACGAAAGGAGTTTCCAAACCCGAGTATGTAACGCGCGAAGGAAACATTATCCTGAAACTTTTCAATCCAGAGCTCAAAGGCGAAATCGACAGAGGCTAACCAGTCCATCGTTATACACATTAATCTTGATTAACCAATTCAAAACACCAGATAAAACCACGCCATATTTAGGACCAAAAGGTCCAACTCAGAATCGGTCAAGAATTGCAGGAATTATCGCGAATCGGAAGATGGAAGTTTATAAGCACTATAATTATCCAACACGCATGGATTTGAAAGGAAGAGAAGCAGGCAGCCAATGTCACCTGCGAATAGAATAGAGGGGAAGATTGTGGAAAAAAAATACGGATTGGACCTGAACTCTAATACCAACATTCGCCTCTAGCGAATGAACTGAGAGGGGACGGGTGCGAGCCCTGGTTGTACGTCGGCTATGTGATCATCAATGTGCGCAGAACGGTGGTTGATTGCTTTGGTCGAAACTGGTGCTCATGGTGAACAAGTTTAGTTCCGATTTTTCCATTTTGAACATCAGATGTTTTTGAACAGCAGGGAGGGTGAAGAGAAGGTAGTCTTCCTTTTCGGTTTCCCGAGAGGGAAATGAAAGGAATCGATGAGAGGGTGGAGGCCGCGATTACGAGACGATGAAGATGATGCGGGTAGGGTTTTGATTTTTGAGATCGAGATGGGAATCGGAGAAAGATAGAGGCGGATGAGGAGAACAATCGAAGCACGAGAGGAAAAGGCAAGAGGGAGGGTGCCATTTCGTGTTTTCTGGGTTTGATGACTGATCGATCGGGAGTGAGAAGATGTGAGAGTGAGGGAGGCGGTCATTGTAGATTGTTTTTTTTTCCATTGGAGACAAGAGGAAGATGATGAATAAAGGAGTCGGGAGTTCTGGTTTTTGGAGATGAGGGGACGATCGAGAGCTGAGCAGGGGAAGGGAGACGGCCGTATAACGTGGTCTCTCGTAGGGTTTATTGTTGTTGTCTTTTTATAGAGCAGAGGGTGGACTTAGGGTTTAGGAGATGGGTTGGGTTTTAATGTGGGTTTTGGTGTTGGGCTGTGAGTTTGTATAGGATGAACTTGGGTTTGGGCTGTTGGGTTTGATTGAAGATTGGGTTAAGATCAAGTTTTGCCCACCAATAAGAAATGAAAAAAATTACAATGGAACTTCATACAAACCTATGGAAGAAAACAAAAGCTATAACTCGACATGAGTAAAATCATCAGAAACGCTAATGCTTAAAAAAATGTATATGCAGAATAAAAAAAAGGTTAGTCAATAAAAATGAAATTTTCTTTTCAAAATAACAACACAAAAATGACAAAATAATATAAGTAAAATAAAGTAAACGAAATGCCCGCAACTATGGGAATTAAATTGAAAATAACTAAAAAAGGGTAAATCTAAAACATACTATCGTTTGAAAATTCATCTTCGGAAATTGGTTTTTCCTAAAATGCTTGAAAATTGGTTAAAAACTTTATCGTAAAACGATGGTTTCCTTTTGGCATGCACGTAAATATATTTCGAGAAAGAAAGGCGACGACCCCTCTTACTTTAGTTATTATTACGGGATTTGCTTTATGGGGTGAGAATTTTTGGTGTCTACAGCAGGTTGTTTTCCTTTGTCTAATTGGTAAGATACTATAGCATAAGAATTTGTTTCATACAAAAATAAGAAACAATTTATAAGAGTACAACCATGCATCAAAAACTGTTCAAATAGAATTACAAAATTGTACAAAAACAAGTATAAAAATGTACTTCATTACTCTGAATAATGTACAATATGTTTGATCATATTTTTACAACTGGTATTACCTGAACTTTTGTCTTGGAATTCACCATTGAATGTAATTCAGTAGAGTCCATAATGCTCAACAAGAATGTGCTGCTTCACATGGTAGTTCACCACTCACTGTAATTCAACTAAGTACCGTACAATGCAAAACTTCTGAACATCCTTATCAATATGTTTCTGCACATTCAGTTTCGAAATCACCTATAATATGGAAAAACAGAAAATCAGATGTAGAGAAATTACAATTCCGGTTACTGGTTTGCTTTCAATTCACTAGTATACGCTTACAGTGGTTTGGTGCTAGGTTCCCTTTGCAATGAAGAGGCATATATTAAAAAAGATTACTGATATCATCACTAACTGATTAATGTTTACCATCCCTAACTTGTTTTTAGAATAAGACTTTGATGTTGTAGTAGTATAAAAAATGCTATACAATAACAACATCGAAGTCTCATTTCCAAACAATTATGGTTGATTTGCATGAAACAATATATAAAGTAGTGGCAACTTCATAGAGTTACAACAATTTCAAAGCATAGTTCCTTAAACAATTAGAGTCGGCGAACATAAAAATAATATAAGAAAATCAATCTACGCATATACATGCTTTTGAAGAACATCATCCACCGATGCAATCCAAGTGAGTACAAATTTTCACATTAATGTTGTAAATTTAATATAACAATCATGCAATTTCATATCTAAAGAAGTTTGTTGGATTATGAGCTTCATTATTTCACAATATGCCCTTCATCCGGTGACTACATCCTAAAAATCCCTGCAAGACCAAATACTGAAGGTTTTGTGTAAGTCTCAAACCCACTTCACCTGCATATATAGTTGTGTCCTTACTGTCAACATCCATTGTTTGACTATTTTTTCCTTGTCAAGACCTAATATAATAAACATTTGAATGTTAAAAAATGGAATTCGATCAAAAGAATATGAAAATAAAATTTTTGAGCCTCCTTTTTGTTGTTTGATTTGGAATTCTTTGATGATTGTCTAGAAATGAAAGATATAGAAAAGGACAGGCTTAGCTTGATTTTAGAATACTTACATGAAATGAGGAGTTATTATGGTGGAAACAAATATAATTAAGGATTTGGAGGCTCTTAAAAATGAGAAAGAACCTTATAAGCTAGGTTGTTAAGTTTTCTTTGAAGGAAAAAGTGATCGATGATGTCTTTTATGAGGCAGGCTGTCATCGTTAAAATGCTGATGCACATGTGTGAACCATATCCTGATCACTGAGAAGAAAATTAGTGAAATTGAGGATCTTGAGCAGGTCTCCAACTTGACTACTGTCCAATCTTATTTTATGTAGTCTAAGATTGGATGTCCTTTGAATAAAGATGGGCAGATTAAAAACTTAGCTTCAACCGGTGAAATTATTCTTCTACACATAATAGTCTAATTCTTAATAGTCTAACTTTCTTTTATCGGTCATATATCATTTTTCCATATCCTAGAAATATAAACACTTAATACAGACTACTTACTGAGCATATGGGACTAAAAAAAAAAGAAGAAAAAAAATTGCTTTCTTGTCTTAAAAATACTACACAAATAATTCACAAGGAAAATATATAATAGAAGAAACTTGGTTACTTATCTTTTAAGCATAAAGTAGAGACCATGCCCACACCCTGTCAAAACATCTCCTAGTCTTGAGTCAATACAAGACCCGACTTAAGTTTTCCAGTCCAGGTCTTGAGTCAATACATGCAACAACCCTATGATGTTCACATGGAAGTTGCTTTGCATGCTTTACGCTATGTGAAAGGAACAGTGAACTATGGAATCATTCTCAATAAAGGACCAAACTCAAATCTTCAACTCACAGCCTACTGTGACTCAGATTGGGCCACTTGCCCAAACACAAGAAGATCTATTTTAGGGTATTATATTTTCCTCGGTAATAGTCCTCTATCTTGGAAAACCAAAAAGCAAAGCTCAATCTCTCTGTCTAGCGCAGAAGCAGAATACAGATCTCTTCGTAGAGTTACTTCTTAATTAACATGGCTTAGCAGACTCCTTGACGAGTTGGGAGTTGAAGACCAAAAAGCTTTACCAGTTAAATGTGACAATCAATCCGCAATTCACATCGCTCGAAGGTTTTTCATGAAAGAACAAAGTACGTAGAAATAGATTGTCATTTTGGTTGAAAGAAAATACAAGAGGGTCTCATCATCAACTACACCCACACTACTACTCAGCTAGCGGACATGATGACAAAAGTCTTGCCCTCGCAGAAGATACAAGAGTCAACTTGATCAAATGGGGATGGGAGATAATACCAGTACAAGGTTATGTGATCCAGATCCCCTGCACCTTGGGGGGTGTTGGACTAGGTTTGACCTCAAGTCCAAAGCCCACCAGAGTTGGGTCAAGCCCATCAGTACAAGTGACATCCTAAAGAGACATCATTGAATTAGTGTAGATTTTCTAATCAAGACAAATTTGCTAGTTGTAATTAGTAATATTCCCTTGTCTAGAGTTGCTTTCCACTTAATTAATTCTAGGGTCTATCATTTAATTCCTTTTAGATTAAGAGGATTTATTTCCACTTAATTAATTATGGGTCTATCTTTTAATTCCTCTTTGACTAAGAGGATTTCTTTCCTTTTTTTCTTCTTCCCGTGTATATATACACCCGTATGTACAAAGGCTGAATACACAATAAATCAATTTTTGTTCATTCTTTCATCGCTTGCCCACCAGAGTTGGGTCAAGCCCATCACTAGAAGTGACATCCTAAAAGAGACATCATTGAATTAGTGTAGATTTTCTAATCAATACAGATTTGCTAGTTGTAATTAGTAATATTCCCTTGTCTAGATTTTTTTTCCACCTAAATAATTCTAGGTCTATCTTTTAATTCCTCTTTGACTAAGATGAGTTATTTCCACTTAATTAATTATAGGTTTATCTTTTAATTCCTCTTTGACTAAGAGGATTTTTCCCCTTTTTTCTTCTTCCCGTGTGTATATATACACCCGTTGAATACACAATGAATCCATTTTTGCTCATTCTTTCATCGTTTGCCTTTACCCGGAATTTGCATATTTAAATATTACTATTTGTTAGTGCAATTTGGAATTTTCCGATTTATATCTTTATCAACTAACATAGAATTCCGAATCATTTATGTACTTATTGTGTAAGATTATTTATGGATTGGTTAATAATTCTTATTTCACGATATTTACAGTTTTTTTATTAACGGTTACCTGTTTCCTATCTCTTTATAAATCATAGTATATAGACTTTCTTTTCCGTCGGTTTCCCTCATCCGCTCGCCTTCTACCTCCATCCGAACTCTCAGTCTCTACAGTTTGCTCCTCCAAATCCAGCAGCTATGGAAATACCAAATAATCGGTCAATGTTGTGCAGCATTCCATGGGATTTGTTGATGGAGATTCTCCTCCACCTCCCTCTGAAGTTCATAGTAAGATTGGAAATCCATAATTGAGGACCCAAACTTCTGTGCATATACATCAAACGCCCTCCCAACAACATTCAGGATTTCTACCTCATCTTCTCGGAGGCACATAAGTTGGAAACCCGGTGGGTTCTTCGCTGCTCCAAAACACCCAAAAATGTCTTGGAGATCGAATTCCCAATTGACAGGACTAGAAGATGGAAGGTTTGCATTGGAGTTGACGGCCTGATCCTTTTGTTTGTGTACGGTGAGAGGAAAACCGACAACGTCATCGTACTCTGGAACCTGTCAATTTGGAAAACCATTACCCTTCCGTCTAACCCTTTTGAACCTCCTGCCCAGGGGCGAACCCACATGGGGTCCAATGGGGGCCCGGACCCCATAGTATTTTATAAAAAAAATTTAAAAATTAAAATCTAGTATATGTATAATAAAATGACATATATAATAAATAGTGATAGTGGTGCAGTGGTTAAAAACTAGCAATCTAGGGGTCTGGAGTTCGACTCCTCCTTGCCACACACTTGGTTTTGTTTTTACACAAACAAAAAAAAAAACGCTTCAAACAGGCCAGCCAATAATAATTAGAAAAAGGGCCTATAATGGACCCCATAGAATTTATCCTCTGGGTCCGCCCCTGCTCCTGCCCCCTACCTTTGTGAAGGTTTTTTTACTGCTTGATACATCTGAAAATGACTACAAAGTGGTGCTGATTCATTGTCACGTTAAGGATTTCAGATCTTTTTCGACACCTTTAGTTAACGTTTTCTCATTAAAGTCCCATTCATGGCGGAGGGTGGTGGACGGTAATAGAGCTCGTGCACTGCCAGAGTGTGTTTGAGTAATAGACGCAATGCTTGTATTGGGGTGTGAAGATTCCAACAATAGCTAAAAGTAATTTCGTTTGACTTAATCTCGAAGACGTTTACATGCACCCCAATTCCCTGGATGCTAATGACTTAGCTTGTCAAGTCATTGTTTTGTCTGGTTCAATTCTGGGGTGTTTGGCAGGAGAACCTATGGAAACGATGAGAGAGGAGAGAGGTGAGAGAGAAAGGAAGGGCGATAGGGAAGCGATAGGAAAAGCTCAAGGCGAGTATGGTGAGAACAACAATCGGAAAGCATACATGAAATCACAGCAATGGCGAAACCTACCCAGCGATGGGAAGATTCCAACGGGAGTGGAGAAAGAGCTGGGCGGATCACCTAAGTGAGCAGGAAAGGAAGGAGGTATACATGGTGTTTCTGGGAAATCTCTAGAAGGGCATCTTACTGGAAACAATCTGGAGAATCTCTTCTCCGTTTGGGCAAGTGGTAAAAATGTTCCTTGGAGTAAACGAGCGGGTCGGGGGGAGTTCGCTTTTGTAGGATTTGAGAGGGAAGTCGATGCAGATAGGGCGATAACCGACCTGAATGGTCTGTCTTTGGGCAGGCGCAGCATCAGGGCACAATGGGCAAGAGCACAGGACGCAATGGAAGGTATAGCCCAACAAAGGGGTGATAAAAGGGCCGTGGGTCTGCAAGCAAGCTCTAAACAGGGGCCAGGGTTCCCTGCGACTCGTGTTGATCAGAGCCCGGCCACCCAGGCTCTGTTCCTCCCCTCATCCCCGTTCATGGAACTACTGAGTAATGCTATAGTGCTGGAATGGGTGGGAGACAGGTCAATTACCGATATGGAGCGAGGATTTTGAGTATAGCCACCTGGTCAGCTGGGATAGTACGCATAAGTCAGAAGAAATGTGTCCTGCTCATACAAGAAGGTATGAATAGGAAGGATTGTATGGTCAAGTTGGGGTCGTGCAATGAACTGAAGAAAATATACCCATGGAACACTGATACACAAGTGGAGTCTAGAATGGCAAAAGTGGTAATCAGAGGGATCCCACTGCAAGGATGGGGATACGAGAATTTCAAAACAGCGGCGAGTTGTGTTGGGACGGTGGTATCGGTGATAGATGATGAAGAGACGCTTATGCGGTATGGGGAAGCGTGTGCGTGGGTTGAAACCACTAACTTCATGCCAATCCAGTTCAAGAGAATTCATGTCGACGATATAATATGCTGGGTTTCATTTGCGAATGCGAGGAAATAGAGACTGGCCATTCACTCCGAGCTCCCCAGCAAGAAATCCGATTCTGGGACAGGCCTCTTCACAGGGAACTACCCATAGTAAGGAATCGACAGCGACTCCAGGCATGGAAGATGGTGAATTAGGGAAGAACAATGACGTGGATAACAGAGGTGACGTGGAGGACAGGCTGGAGGGCGTGAGGAGTAGTGGCTTGCTTGAGGAGTTGGGGGAGTGGGATATGGGAAATCAGACAGAACCTGATGATGTCAGGAATGTGGAAACTTCCAACCCTGAGGTGGTAAAGGAGCACACGGCTCAAAAAGGTAGTAATGATGGCTACAAAAGTCTAGGATCAGAAGAGGCTGATCAAGTGAGGGATCAAACGGGTCTAAACAATGATTCTAGCCCCACGTTGAGTGTCGAGATCAGGGAATATCCTATTCTTAATGGAGAAAATGACGGTAAGATGTTGGTGGATGGGACTAACTGTACTAGTGTTGAAAAAGAAAGCATAGAAAAAGAGGTGTGTGGGCGGGCCATGACTAATGATGACGGTACGGCTGTTGGGAGTGCCAAGAAAGTTGGTATAGAAAATGAGAATTCTGACACGGGCACACAAAATGGGGAGCAGCAGGATGGTACCTGTGGACCAGTGGGCGACAAAGTGGGGGAAGGGGCGGCTAAGCCCAAGGCCCAACCTCCTTCAAATGATATCCTTTCTGTAGAGGAAGAGGCCCAACTATACGTAGACCTCTCAACTCTGGTAAACTGCATGGTACCTAATCCCGGAGTCGCGTACAATAATATTCAATCTATCCTGGAATGCAACTCAACAAGGAAATCCAAAAGACTGGCAGAGAAGCAAGGCGTCCAGTCGCATGGTGACGGTGGCTCTGATAAATATATGAGGGCTAGGCAGGAGGGGAAAGAGATGGAAAATAAGAAGGAGGTAAGGGACCTGAAAATAGCAATGTTGGCTCTGGTGGAGACGCAGATGGGAGTGGGAAGAGCAGATAGTCTCGGCTGCTTGTGGGGGCGCGGGGTGACCAGGGATGTATAGAAATAGAGGCGGTTGGAAGCTCTGGGGGTTTAATCTTGGTGTGGGATAAAAACCAAATAAATGTAATACAAGAATGGAGAAACGAGAGGTGGATTGCTGTCAAAGCAAAAATGGGTCAGAATGAGTTCGTTAGTTTCTTCCTGTTCGTGTACAGTCCACACTGGAAACCAACAGAAGAATAATCTATGAAGAAACAGTATCTTGGAGAAGGGGTGTAGGAGGTGAAGTCCTATGCCTAGGTGATTTCAACGAAGTGCGACTCCCAAATCAAAGTATAAATACGGGCGCTGTGTCTTAGAGGACTGCTACTGCGGGGATGAGGAGATTTGGAGAATGGATTAACAACATGGGTTTTACTGAGGTAGTCTGTCAAGGGTGGAATATCATGGAGGAGGAATAATATAATGAGCTGGTTGGATAGAGCGTTTGTTAGTGGGGGCTGGTGTGCAGAGTTCGAAAATTTGAGACTTGATCACCGTATGTTGGTGATTAATACTGATAAAGCGGTCTGCTGGGGGAAGAGACCGTTCAGGGTTCTTGACATGTGGATGGAGACAGAAGTTATAGACCACTAACAGAAGCACATTGGGGGGGTAGACGGGAGCTTCTCCACCAAACTGAAAGCGATGAAAACTACTATAAAAGTATGGAACCGGGATGTGTTTGGGTGGGTGGATAAAAAGATTGATGGACTAGAAAAAACAATTCAGGAGCTGGATGTAATAGCGACTACAGGGGGATTATCTACAGCTCAGTTACAGCAAAGAAGGGAGGCAAATAATAGCCTATTATATGCGTGGATGTTACAAGAATGACGATGGAAGCATTTATCAAGGGAAAAACATCTGAATTTGGGTGACCAGAATATGAAGTATTTCCATATCCGCGCATCCATCAATAGGAAATGCAACAGAATATTAAAGTGGCAGGCGCATGACGGTTGGACAGATGACCCAGTGGTGATAAAAAAGGAAATAGTAGGTGAATTCCGGAAACAGTTTGCTCACAGATCCACGTCGAAAATGGAGCCGCCTCATGAGGGAAGACCGAAACTGTCAAGGGAAGAAGCGTGTGCCATGGAAATCGTACCCACCGAAGAAGAGATAAAAGCGATTGTTATGCAGACAAATGGCAATAAAGCCCCGGGCTTCGACGACTTCAACTTCACCTTCCTCCAAAAGATGTGGGATATTATCGGTAGTGATTTGGTCCATGAGGTAACCTCGTTCTTTATCTCAGGCAAGATGCCGGTGGGCTGTAACATGACATGGATTTCAATTATTCCGAAAAAGTGCATGCGGTGCTGCGAACCTAGAGTTCAGGCCTATAAGTATGGTGGGGTGTGTTTATAAGATTATTTCCAAGGTTTTGGCGTAAAGATTAAAAGGGGTTCTACCCAAGCTTATTGGCGAATCACAATCAGCCTTTGTGACGGGAAGAAACATTCTTGACGGGCCTCTGATTGCAAATGAAGTAATCCGTTGGTATAAAAGGAAACAATGGGCGGGTGCCATTCTAAAAATTGATTTTAAGAAGGCATATGATACGGTGGCATGGGAATTTGTGGACTGCATGGGGAAGCTGATGGGGTTTCAACCGAAATGGAGAAGCTGGATAATGGAATGCATAAGCTCAGTGGAGATGTCAATTCTCATTAATGGCGCCCCTACTCATCCTTTCAAACCTCGAAGAGGCCTTAGGCAAGGTGACCCATTATCTCCCTTCTCTTTGTCATGGTGGTTGAAGCCCTCAACTGGCTTCTCAACGAAGGCCGGGAAGTGGGAGTTCGAAAAGGGATGGTAGTGGGCAATAATCGGTGGAGTATCGCACCTCCAGTTCATCGTACACACTAATCATAATTTTTCGGATGCATCGTTTATGGATGATATCGTCAAACAGGGGGCCGGTTCACGTTATTTCTGAGATGTCAGGGGCTACATGGAATTGGGATAAGTCTAAACTGTTGGTATCAACCTAGAGGAGGAAGAGAAAAGCGTGTTATGTCAATGGTTAGATGTGGAGGAGGGATCACTACCATGCAAATACCTCGGGTGTCCCCTTTGTGCAAACCCAAGGAAAACGTCAACATGGCAACCAGTCATTGACAAAATTAAAGGAAGGCTGAGTGGTTGGAAGATACGATGTTTATCCAAGGCGGGAAGACTAATCCTGATTAAGGCAGTTTTGGAGACTATACCCACGTATTACATGAGTTTATTCCGGGCCCCTAAGAAAGTTATAAGTAAAAGAAACACTACAACGGAACTTCTTCTGGGGCAGCGCAGACCGGAAAAAGATGGCCCTAATTGCATGGAAGAAACTACTACAACCGAAAGATAGTGGGGGTCTGGGGCTAGTAAGCTTGGAATGTAAGAATGCTGCCCTCCTCCTCAAGTGATGGTTCCGATATAATAACGAGAGAAGGAGTATGTGGAAGGAGCTAATGTGTGCAATTTACAACCAGAACTTGGATGACTGCATTGACTACAGGACTAGGACGGTGAGTATGGGAGGAGGACCATGGGCACAAATGAAATACCCCAACTAATAAAACATGGATTAAATATTTAATCACATTGATTAAGGCCTAAACATGCCTTAAAAGTCAACTGAGAACAACAGTGGTCAACACAAAGCAAGATTGTTGCACCCTTTGACTGTTTAGGGTAAATAAATACCCAAATGAACTTCTTAGGACCTAAAAATTTGTCCTAAGCTTATTAACACATTACTAAACATATTAAAATTGTTGGACAACACCCCAACACAAAGAACAAGCATTTTCATGCTTCAAGGTCAAGAAGGGCAAAAATGTGCTCTAAGAAACCTTAAAGGTCTAATGACCTCTAAATGATATAAAATTGGATACCATGATCAAATATCATGTAAGGAACACACAAAACCGTTCTCAAAGAAAACCAAGCTCAGAAACACCTTGCGACACAAAGCGTGCGCTAAAACTCCTTAAAGCACGTTTTTGTGTAATTGCCTTCTAAATTGGTTTTTAATGGGCTTAAAGGTTATAATTACCTTTAAATATGATAATATATCATATTATCATATTAGGAATTAATTCTAGAAATTTACAAATTTTTACAAATTTAATATTAAAATATTAATAAAACCCTAAAAGGGGGCCCGCTTGAGTCAATATTGACTAAGAATGGTCAAGAGGTCAAAGTTTGACCCCTTGGACCACATGAGGTCGACAGCCACATGAAAGGGAGCCTAAAAATCGCCACTTGCACATATAAAAGACAAGCTCCAACACCATTCCATAAATTAAGGACTACTTTTACCTTTTGAATACAATAATGTATATATTCAACTTGGCTCCTTATTTGATTAATGCAGCCTTCAAAAAACGTGAGAGGCTCCACTTGAGAGGCTCCAGCCCCTCCAATTATCGATGCCATCTCCTTTAGTGAGTCACCAAACACCAAAATACATTAAACAAGTCAAAAGTGAGTATTAAGGCAAATTTGACCTACTTTTCTCATTTGCCTTGCTTCCCAACGACTCAAGGCCTCTCTATCCTCTCTTTGGCTTCTCCAAGTCGTGGCTAACACACCAAGAACATAGAAGAACACCTTGATACCTAGGTAAGCTTAATTAGTCATTTTATGTTCAATTTCTTCACAAATCTTTCCTTTTTCGGTGGATCTAAACATCAACCACTTCCATCCATGGATCTAGGTTGTCTTGGAGGTTAAATGAAGGAGGAATTTCGGTCATAACAAGGGAAGAAGGTGGAGAAACCCAAACTTGTTCTTAAGGTACAAAAATGTGCTTTAAGCACTTATCTTTTGATTCTCTTTAGATCCGGTTGTAAAACCTGTTCTAATAGCCTTATAATCTTCTTCTTAACATACTTATTCAGTGGATCTATCAAGAGCTTCAAGGTATATCCAGATCCAAGCCAAAAACACCATTTTTGGCATTTTAAACATGGTAAAAATTAGCCATCTTCGAATCTAAGTTATACCAGTTTTAAGCCTTGGTTTAGTAGCTCTTTTGATGCTCTTACTCTTCTGCAAAAACAGGCCGAAGAGTACTTGTTCTTGCCTTATTGTTCTAAGGTAAACCTTACCTTGAAATATACATTAAAACACTTCTTATGGTTAGATCTTGCTTGGAGACTAACTATGCCTTGGTTTCTGTTTGAAAAAATGTAAAAGAAGCTGTGGAAATTTTATTCCTAAGCTGGCCGAACCAAACAAGGCTTTATCTAAGCAAAAACAAGGTATAAATCACTTAAACCTTCACTTGGTATATTAATATGTAAATTATACATATGTATATGTATATGCCGTGAGTGAACATGGTTAATAAGGTCTTATTTTGACCTTAGGTGATTAAGGAATGGTTTGGTAAATTTTATAACTAATTAAACAAGCATAAATGTCAATTTAAGACATTATGTGGAAAATTGGTTATATTGAAAGATATGGTGAGGGCCGAAAGTTTAATGCATTTTGGACATTTATGTGTAATTTATTTTGTAAGCCAATGTTGTAATAAGGCCATGTACTTTAGGGCATTTTATTTATGCATTATAAGCTTTTAATTAAGTTGAAGTGGTGAAAATGCATTACCGAAAGAAATGGGTATTAGGTTATTAAATTAAATTTAGGGGCTATATATTAATAAGGCCGAAATTAGAAGCTTAAGGAGTTTAAATAAAAATTTTTTATTAAGTTTTAGGGTTAAATGGTAATTTCTAAAAGTATGGGTGCAAACCGTAAATATTAGGAATTAATGGTCAGGAAATATTAAGGAGGTCAACCTTGACCATATGGTAGGTTTTTGACCAAATTAGATAAGTTAAATAACTTATTTAAGGTTTTATTATAAGATAATATTTAAGTGTAACAATTTTATAACATATGTGGTATATATGTTTTTCCGAAAATTAAGGTGTAAAATGGTATTATAAACACCCATGGGCTATTAGGAATTTTTAGGAATTTATTTGGTTGATTTTGGAATTAAGATAAACTATATATGTATAATATATAGTTATTATGTCATTATGACACTTTGGAGAAATATTGTGGTGGTATAGCAAATACCGAAAGTATATGGGTTAATAAGGATATTTATAACCCTTTGGTGAAATTTGGTGATTTTTAGAATTAAATAAGGGTAATTATTAAGATATATGTGTAATATATAGTTTTAATGATATAATAAACTATATGTTATAAAATGGGCCAAATGGCAATAAAAAATATATTGAGGTCTGTTCGGTTTATTAAATAAAATAACCATAGGTTATACTCTTTTATAAGTTAGAAATGTTATATTAAATGGTATATATAACATGGTATAAATAAGGGGTGATTTTGTAAATAAAGGAACTATGGTTTATGGAAAAGAATAAGGTTTATATATTTGCCTATGCAGCAATATATAATAGTTTTGTATAAAAACTATAAGTTATAAGTTAAAGGAAATAAAAATATCATATCAAATGATATTAGTATATGGTATAACATTACATAATGTTATGTTGTCAAAATGGAATTTAAATGAAATAAGGTGCTGTACCGAATTTATAAAAGTTTGGAATATGAATTTTAGACTATGTTCTATAATGTTATAAATATTATAACAATTATATGGTATTAAGGTGGTTTTTAATGGAATTAATAAAGAAGGATATTCACATTAAATAATGTGACAAACTATAAATAAATAAGATTTATAGCTAAGGTATATATTGAATAAATCATAGGAGTTGTAAATATACAACATAAAATGTTACATAATATTAGGATAATAATCTTAATATAGGTTGTATAATATGATACAACTAATGAGAATATCATCTAAAGTAAGATGATAAAATGAGACATATAATGCAAGAGTTTTATAACTCATGGAATTTACCTATATGGTACATATATCATATACAAGGATAATGTATATAAGGATGAATGTATAATATGGTTGGAAACCATATTAAATAATGGTGGTGGTTATTAAAAAAAATATATAGTTACAAACTATAAGTTATGAGTTTTGGAATGCAAATATAATTTGCTAAGATAATGGATAATATATACAATGTATTATAATGGATGGTGGGAAAATGATACAATATAATATAATAATACATGCATACATGCAACTATAGGTTATGTACCTAAATTTGATGGTGGATAAGGTTTAAAGAAATATAATGAAATTAAACTTAACAGTCAGAAATGTTTTGACATACGGGTTTAAGTAACAAAGCCGACTGGTTTAGAGAAACCCGTAACAAACAACTGTAGAAAACAGGGATGTACTGTCGGGGTTACTTATTATTCGGAAATACCGGATGTAGTTAGTCATGGAGACTGACTTATAGTTTTATTACCGTTTAGATTATACTTCAGACAAGGACGCTTGACGAGCTAGTGGACTACATTGCGCATCCTAGGTCTTGGTGAACGGTATGTAAAGGGGTTTGATCCGAGTTGTCCTAAGGAAGCTCCTTGGGCTCGGATTTGGTTGATATAACTTGTGTGTTAGGTGTGTGGATACATGTATGTGTTTAAGTGTTACTGCATTAATTATTCATGCACGAGCGTCCTACGGGACTAACACTACGTCGACTATAGATCGACTTATATAAACATACATATGCGTTAATGTGATGACATGACGGTTACTTGATATAATACTAATAGTATTAATATTAAGTATATGGTAACCTAAGTAAAATACTTAGGTATGAGTCACGACATTGTCGGTCTCTAGAGCATGGTTCTCGAACATGAATATAACCTAGATTACTTCTAGGTATGCGTGAGACCCATTGGGCAGCTAACTAATAATTATTCTCCATAAGACTAAGCAGATCTTAAACATTATGAGAGAGAGATGGTATGAGTTGAGGTAAGGAATCCTGGTAGTTTACGAACTACTTGGTTGCGCATTTGATCACTGAGGGGTTTCCGATTGGATTCCGCTCCAGGTTTATACCCAACGAGCCCAAACTGGATCGTGGGTCAGATGGCTACGGCCTTTTATATGGACGTCTTACGAGACATAAGTGAATAGTCAAGGGCCTCCGGACCTCTGGCGAAATGAGCACCTTGTGTGTACGGGAGGACTACTGTCCATGGTGAGGTTATAGGGTTTGTCCTAACATGACGCCCAACTGATATTAAACATGGTTTGGATGGATGGGGCTTTAAAGGCCAAATTAAATTAACTATGGAAGCTGTACGCTACGGCGATTGTACATTGTACATATGGATGGGGCCTTGAAGGCCAAACTAAATTAAATTAACAATGGATGGTGAACGCTACGGCGATTGTACATTATACTGTTATTATTTCGATACGTCGATATACAATTGTGGTTTGTGATATTAAATGAATGTTTGGATTGGATGGTTGGTTGAATGTTTACGAATGTTTTGGATGGTGGATTATGTATATTTACCTGTTTATTACAGTATTGATTATATCTGTAAAATGGAAAAGGATGAAACCAATCTAATAATAAGATGGTTAAAATGACTAAGTGACCATTAGGGTCCAGGCCCGGCATACTCAGCGTCTATCGCTGATACTACACTCATGCAGGTTGTTGATTATCGCCGGAGCCGAAGTGCGGGAACAGGGTAATTAGAGTTTATTTTAATTACAACACATGGAGTTGTATTATGGTAAGGTTATGTATATTCAGGTTTGGGTAGACGCTCACTTGTCGATGTTTATGATTATGGACTTAGTATGATGTATAGGAGTTTTCTCGTTATCAAGGCGGTTAGTAGTTTGTTTATGTTGGAAGTTGGATGTAGTTTGGCTTCGTTGCTCGCATGGGCGAGTAATGGCCGGTGACACCCGAGTGAGTATTGTTATTGTTATTAATTCTTCCGCTGTAAGACATTTTATTTATTGCTACGTGAGAGATTATATCGTGTTTGAGGAGAGGGGTGTTACAACAAATATGTAACATTTTCGATTGTGAGCGAGAGGGAGAGAAGGGAATTCAATCACAAGTTGGTGTGGTCTGTCGGAAATGGCAGGAAACTAAAATTCTCGGGTACGATATATGGATGGGAGAAAGGCCCCTCAAGATCTCTTTCCTAGACTGTTCTTATTGTGGTGGGGAAAGAAGCAAAAATTGGAGAGTTGTTTGATGTGACTCACGGAGCGATCACTTGTCGCTAAATTGGAGGAAAATCTCTTCAACTACGAAGAAGCCATGCTAGGAGAACTGATGAACAAATTGCTGGTGGCCCAAGTTAATATAAATGCACAGGATACCCTCGGATGGGATGGGGCTAGTGACCGGAAATACATGGTGAAGAGGGGCATGCAGGCAATGCAAATGTCGACGACCGGGAGATGGACGCGGGACGCCTAATTTGGACAAGTGACTGTCCTCCAAGAGCAAAAATATTGCTGTTCTGCTGTTCCATGAAAAACTATGCACCCGTGACCTATGTCGAGAGATGCTTGGTTAGTATTGCTGGTTGTATTTGTCCCCGCTGTCAAAGAGGTATGGAGACGGCAAGTCATGCGGATATGGGCAAAAAAAAATACATGGTCTATGGAGGGAGGTGATCCTCGGTGGGGGTTTTTATCACATTACCTTTGGATATCAAAGAGGCAATTACCCATGGGAGTACACTGTGAAAGGAAAACAATTGCGAGTTGTTTGGAGGGTAACGCTAAGGTGTTTGCTGCTGGTGGCGTGGGAAGTGAGGAACAAAGAATTATTCCAGCAAGACCACTCCAATTGAGGAGTCTGTGGAGAGGGTGAAAGTGATGGTATGGAGGTGGATTTCGAGTAATGGGATAGCCCCCCGATGGAGATGCACTCTTTCCTACAGGACAGGGGCCTATTACACAGGTGGAAGCAATATAGTTGCTGTAATGTCTAATGTCTAAAGTCTAAATGCTCTGTCTGGTGTGTATGAACTAATGAATGCTTGGGGTGTGGTCTATTTTGCGTTGTGTGATGCTCTGCGCAACAATTGCTGTTGGCAGTAAGGACACGGCTATACAGAAGGTAGAACGTGCGGCGTCCCGCTCCATATATTGCACCCTCCAGTGAATTGGCAGTCCCAGTCAGCAGCCAGTCAGCTGTGACTAGACTGTTTTGCTGATTGGGCTGCCCTTTTATCATATTAATTTTAAATTATTGTAACTTTCAATATTAAGTCCAAAATTAAAAAAATTATATCATTATTCATCTAAATTCAAGCTCTTCAAAAGAAGACCAGTCATGGATATTTTGACAATTTTTAAATTTATATTATCTCTATGTATATGTCTATACATATCAACATACTTGATTCACCATATACAACTTAAAATACACCATACAACAATAATAATACACTACAAAACAATAATGATTTATTATCTGTTTTGAAATCGGTATGTTAGAAAAATATATGATTCACAATATAAGACTTAAAATACATCATATAAATAATAATAATACACCTCAAAACAACAACAATAATAATAATAATACAACATAATGATCTATTATTAGTTTCGAAGTTTATTATCTAATTCACCACTTGTTAGTTAATGAATCATAATATCAATTTTAATGAATCATAATATAAAAATTAATGAATCATAATATCAAAATTAATGAATCATATCTTCATTTTAGTGTATCATCGCAAACATATAAAATAAAAAATTACACAATAATACACAAAACAATATTTGTATCTATTGAAAATACATGATTCACCATAGAAGGTTAAAATGCACCATACAACAATAATAATACTACAAACAATAATGATTTTTTATCGGTTCCGAAGTTTGTTATCTAATTCACCACTTATTAGTTAATGAATCATAATATCAATTTTAATGAATCATAATATCAAAATTAATGAATAATTTTATCATTTTAGTGTATCATCATACACATGGAAAAATAATTTTTTAAAAGTTGTCAAAACATATCCATGACTGGTCTTGTTTTGAAGAGCTTGAATTTAGGTGAACAGTGATATAATTTTTTTCATTTTGGACTTATATATTAAAAGTTAAACCATTTAAAATTAATACAAATTTTCATCTCCCCATATATGCCACCTCAACAGTCCAGTCAGCACTGCCACTCACCATCCCGTGCACAGTATTGTACAGTCGGTTCGTACCATCGAATTTGCGACGGCTATATATGCGGGTGAGATGGGTTTGAGACTCACACAAAACCTTCAGAATAATTTGGTCTCAGTTTTAGAGATTTGTAGGACACCGATTTGAAGGGCATATTGTGAAAAAATAAAGCCCATAATCCAACAAACTTCTTTAGATATGAAATTGCATGATTGTTATATTAAATTTACAACATTAATGTGAAAATTTGTACTTACTTGGATTGCATGTTGTTCTTCAAAAGCATGTATATGCGTAGATTGATTCTCATATATTATACTTTTATGTTAGCCGACTCTAATTATTTGAGGAATAATGCTTTGACATTGTTGTAAGTCTATGAAGTTGCCACTACTTTATATATTGGTTCATGCAAATCAACCCGAATTGTTTGGGAATGTGATTTTGTAATTGTATAGCATTTTGTATACTACAGCAACATCAAAGTCTTATTCTAAAAACAAATTAGGGATGGTTAGCATTAATCAGTTAGTGATGATAGCAGTAATCTTTTTAATATATGACTGGATTTATTGAATTCCTAACTATATTAATTTGTACTTAAAATTGCCTATGCTTTAAACTTGTAATTGGATTTTCCTACGTAGATTATATTGAATATATTTACATGAATTCTTAATTGAATTTACATGAACTCTTAGCTAGCTGAACTTTTTTAAATAGAATAATAGGTTTTACCGAATATATGATTGTATTCACTTAAACTTTTAACTAGATTTCGCCTAAATTCTTTGAGCAAAAATACATTGACAATGGCTACGTAATAAAATTAGTTAATAAGTTAGAAAAATATGGTACATAAACAAGTAAACCTGTTTAAAGTTAACATAAATATTCATTAGATACATTTAGTCAGTTATGAGTATTAAATGTAAAGACAATCGCCATGCTTAAGATGGTGTTGTTGAAAGGTGTCAGTAAATATGTCACAGAAATGCCAGAGTCTTATACCTACGTTTCTTTGTTAATATTTTAGGCAAAAATATGCGGTTGCAAATTTTTGCACCAATGAAGTGTTAAGTTCACCAACTATTTTTACTGAATTCGTATTTTTCCCTTTTAATATATTTTTTCTAATTAAGAGAAAGAATAGTGTATAGTTATTAATTTGGTGAATGACCTGACTTTAATATAGAAACTTTTAACCATCTATTTTCGCAAAATGGGGATTATGATTTTTAATATCAAAATGAGTGTATAGAACATTATTCTCTTTCAAATTATATATAAAAGTCTTCTTAAAGTAATACATTATACATGCAAAAGCGCAAGATTGATTGAAATATTTAATTATTATTAATCAAAATTTTGAAGTGATAATAATTTTTGAGTATATATATATATATATATATATATATAATATATTATATATATATATATATATATATAATTTTAACATAAATTATGACAAGATCATAAATAATATATCTAATAATCAATATAATACAAATTATAATAAAATAAATTTATATTAATGATAGAAACCATTATCTTAAAAATATTGACAAAAATAAAAAATTATAAAAATATATCACAAACAAAAATTTACTTTAATACACAAAAAATTCAAAATGCTATAAAAACATAACTAAAAAATAAAAAATAGAAGAAAAATATATTAATATATCATATAATATTTTAAAAAATTATTCAATATCATAAAAAAGAACATAGTGTTTTAAACATATATTTGTACCAATTTATTTTTGCTAAATACTAATTTATACCAATTAAACATCATAATTTTTACACACATTTTAAAATTATTTTTTCTACCAATTTAAATTATTTAATTAATATAAATTATTTTATAATTTCAATTAATCTTTAGACAAATCATTTTTTTAATTTATATTCTATTTTACATAACTTTATGACATGATATTTGTAGATAGCAAAAAATATTATGTCTTAAAGTTATATGGAAAATATAATACAACTTATAAAAAAAATAAAATTTCGAAAACATTAGTTAAAAAATATAAATAAACTATTTTGGATAACTAATAGATAGAAAATATCTTTTTTTCAAAAATATAAATTATCAAGGTAAATTATATTATTTTAACTAATATTTAGAAAAATTATTTCTAAATAACAATAAATATATGCCATATAGTTATGTGTAAAATAAGACTTAAATTTAAAAAAATGAATTTTCTAAATATTAGTTAAAAATATAAAATAATTGATTTTGACTAAATAATTTGAATTGGTAAAGAAAATCTAAAAGATTGTAAGGTAAAAATTATGATATTTAATTGGTATAAAGTATGGTACTTAATTGGTAGAAAAATTGGTATAAATTATGTGTTTAAAACACTGTGTTCTTTTTTATGATACTGAATAATTTTTAAAAAAATCTAAGAAGTATTCACTTTTTTCAATAATTGATTTATTATATTTTATTATATTTTAATTTTATTTTTCAATTTTTTATATTTTAAATATATTTTAGTTATCTATATTTTAATAGTATTTTGATTTTTTTTGGTGAGTTTTAATGAATTTTTAAACACTTAAGGGTAAATTGTGAACTTTAAAAGTATTTTATTAACTAGTAGGAATATTTTGTCTTTTTTCTTTCGGGTAATCACATAGTAGCATTTTATGAACTTTTGTAAAAATATAGTATTATTTTGTGACTTTCTTTTTATTTGAGGCAATTCATGAATTAGCCAAAAATAAAATGACATTTAATGAAATTTCCTATAGCATGTTTAAATATTAGTAATTGCTAGTGAGATTCACAGATTTTCTAATCTACATCTTTATCAATTGACAAAGAATTCGTAAATCATGAAACAACTTAATACAAACCATAAAACACACCAAAATCGCTAGACTAAACCACCTTGAAACAAGCAATCAAGAACACGACCAGATCAACATTGACACTACATAAATATAGAACCCTAGAAATAAACATATAAAATCGCTTTCATATTCCACTGACAAGGCGACAAAAAAACCCTAGAAATACAAGTCATAAAATCATATACCAAATCCATAGGGTTCAAATCCATAGGGTTCAAAGTAAATTCATAGGGTCGTCAAGTGAACGGGTTACCAGTTTCCTATCTCTTTATATAAATTGTAGTATATATCGTTTTCTTTTCCGCTGGTCTGCCTCATCCCCTCGCCGTCTTCCTCCATCTGAACTCTCAATGGTTTGCTCTTCCTAATCCAGCAGCTATGAAAATACCAAATAATCGGTCAATATGCAGCGTTCCATTGGATTTGTTGACGGAGATTCTCATCAACCTCCCCGTGAAGTCTATTAAGATTTCGATCTGTCTCTAAATCGTGGAAAGCCATAATTGAGGATTCAAACTTCTCTATCAAACGTCGCCCCAACAACATTCAGGATTCCTACCTCATCTTCTCGGAGGAAAATATGTTGGAAACCCGGTGGAGCTGGGTCCTTCGCTGCTCCAAAACACTCAAAAAAGCTTTGGAGATCGAATTCCCATTACCAATTGACAGGACCAGAAGATGGGAGGTTTGCGGTGGAGTTGACGGTCTGATCCTTTTGTTTGTTTACGGTGAGAAGAAAACCAACAGCGACATTGTACTCTGTAACCCATCAATACGGAAAGCCATTACCCTTCCGCCTAATCCTTTCAAACCTCCTTGCCCCCTTCCTTCATGAAGGCTTTATTTCTGTTCATGGATGTTTACTGTTTGATACATCCAATAATGACTACAAAGTGGTGATCATTCATTGTCACTCGTCCACTTCATATCCAATTTCTACACCATTAGTTGACGTTTTCTCTTTAAAGTCCCATTCATGGAGGAGGGTGGTGGACGATAATATAGCCCCTGCCACTCCCAGGGTGTGTTTGAGTGATAGACGCAATGCTTGTATTGGGGAATCCACACACTGGATCGGATTCGAAGATTCCAACAATATGCCAAAAGTAATTTCGTTTGACTTAATCTCGAAGACGTTTACATGTACCCCATTCCCCAAGGACTTTGATAAGAGAGATGAAATAGGTCATCAAGTCACTGTTTTGTCTGGTTCAATTCTGGGTTTTTCGGCTTTATCTTATTGGAGTGGTGTTACAATTTGGGCGATGGAAAAATCTTCCTCCACTACTACTTCCGTGACACAACAGTGCTGCTGGATTAGAAGGTATCAATTCAATGCGACTTCAAAATGGCTTCTTCCTAAATATTTTTGTGTATCTATACAAAAGCGTGATGTAATCTTCTGGGGATTTAAGTCATTACGTTCATATGATATGGAGTCTGATACGGAGAAGGTAATTTTGCCAAATTACTGTCGGTATCTTGAAGATATTGGTCCTTATGTTGAGAGTTTGTTATTGATGGAGCACGGGGCAAGTGCAAGAGTAAGTGGTCATCTGATGTACTTCAATGATAAAGCGAAATCTTTTTTTTGTTCTTAGGTTGAAATCATACTGGTGGCTTTTGCCTACTTTATATCGATTTTATTTCATTCTTCGCCGCAGCAAGAGGGTTGAAGAAAAACAAAGCACTCAGAAGCATGACAAACCTTATATGTTTTCAGAACGTGCGAGGAGTAAGCAGAAGAGAGAAACTACAAAAAAAACAGGATTTAGCGTCCGACGCTTTTGGACACTAAACATCAAAAATCGGACGCTAAATGTGTTTAGCGTCCGATTTTTGATGTTTAGTGTCTGATGAATATCGGACGCTAAAAGCCTGGACGCTAATTTTTTTTGCGTCCGCGGACACTAATTTGCGTCTACTTGGCGTTCATTTTTGTTTCGGACGCTATTTAGCGTCTACTTGTTAGCGTCCAAAATCGGACGCTAAATAGCGTCTGCTAAATGGTCGCAAACCGCTTAATCGGACGCTAACTGAGTGGTGACAAATATTTACAGTTTTGTGTCCGATTTTTTTCGGACGCTAAACTGTGTCTACCTATCGGACACTAATTCAAATTTTCGGACGCTAAATTGCTTCTACTAATCGGACACTAATTTTGATCTCTGGATGCTAAATTAATATTCGGTTGCTAAATTGTGTCTACTTATCATCAGTATTTATCAAACGTTAGTTTATATATTCGGATATTAAATTGTGTATTCATCATACACTATTTGAATACTAAATTGTATTTATCATGTTAAATAGAATGGACAACAGATTTCTTATCAAAAAAGCCAAAAGGCAGTTTTTTTTCTTTCACTTCACATAAGATGTTCCCAACCCCACTCTTGTTCCTTTCTAAACAGAAGGATTGAACTGGAGTGTTTACATGTTGAAAACAAAAAAAGGAGGGTATCTAACACAACCGTACAAACAGACTAAATTTAGTATATCTGTCCCAAGAGTGTGAGTATTCTCCAAAAATAACAAAAAAAAAAAGAGCACAGCTAACAAAAACCGAATCTGAAAATCTGATCTGGAACTCCAGAACACTTCATTTGATCTCTGTTCACCATTTAGAAATATTCCTGGACTCTGCAAACAGTAGGAGAAATCAGAGACAAGAATTCCCTTACTCTCAATATTATACTATATAAGACCCAACAAGCTAACAATATACACCACAAAGTTAACATACAGACAAAGAGCGGTATACAATATAGTTAATTCTTGTTAGAAAGCTTTTTATTAGCACCATTCAGACCACTTTTATATGCAAGTAATATTGTGTAAAGGAAGTAACCTGAGCCAAACAACATGATTACTAATTAAGTAGCACACACCAAAACGATGGTCTTGATCCCCCGATAGAACAAAAAAATCAGGGAATAACAAGAGCGGGACAGAGAAAGGGAGAGCTATGAGAATGGGACAGAACAAACTCACCGCTTGGGTAAGCAGCTGACTGATCTGGATGAATTTGATTGAGTCGATTGTATCTCCAATATAACCCATCTCATAGTTCCTTTAACACCTATATGCAGCAAATAACAAAGGACAAATCATACGTTCTCAGCCACATCACATGAAACATAGAGAAAAAAGCTCAATGAATGCAGAAACAGCTTTACCAAGTAAAAGAAAAACAAAAGCTGCTGCATGATCAACTTAAATCAAACTTCTTACCACATAGTGATCAAAATGTTTCAGCCGGTAAAACAAATTGAAAGAATGAGCTAGAAATCACATATACTTCTTTGTTATAGAAGCAAATAGCAGCATATATGAATACCTGAACCTGAGCTTAATAATCATTTTTAAATTAGCATAACAGTGGCAAAACAATTAAAAAGTCAAGCAAAAGTAAAGGACGTCTAGTTTTTCTTAAAAAAAATGGAAACAGACTGCAAATTCAATCTGACAAGAGATGACAATTTGCAAATAGGCATCTACAGTATCAATTTTACCTAGAATCCAGTAATGAAATGGTAATAAATAAACCATTGAAGTATATTTACAATTCAACTTCATTCTTTTATAATCTTCTTCTAACTTTCAAGCAATGCAAGTAAGTTAATCGTATAAGAATACAAATCAAAACAAACAACTATTCACCCGCATTTACCATTCTAATTTCAACTTGCAAATTCAAGTTGAAAGCCCCACATTTCTTTATCATAGTTTCCTGTCTCAACAAACTACTTCCCGCTAATGCTAACCAAATGAAATGAAAAATGCATCTCATTTTAAAAACAATAAAACTGAAGCACTAACTATAACACAAAGCAATATCCAGACCAGGTTCAACGAAACAAGAAAGATTGCAAGAGTATAGAACCATTTGGGGTGAGTGAGAATCAGAATAATACTTATAGCTTTCTTTCTTTCTTTCCTTTTCTAATTTTTTGGAAGGCTCAACTCAACTTACACGGGGAAGAATCTCAAAAAGAAACTTTCTTTTCAGAATCACAGACTCATGAGGGTACGGGCCCTTTAAAGTGAAATTCAAAAAAGGCACCGACTTTTCCCTTCCCCACAGAGATTAATTTAGACAACTACTTGCCCTACAAGTTTCTAATTCTTATGTAGCAGTAGCCAGTAATGGTCAATTTATTAAAATGGGTTGTAGTTAATCATGGCTTTGATGCTACATCCACCAAATGATTTAAGGAAAAAGGAAGAAACAAAAAGAGTGTTTCAAGTGAGATTTGTCTGGAGTAGGTATAAGTTATAACCGACTCATTCCCAAAAAGATTCAGATAATGCGGCAGCTCACAGATCAAACCAAGCTTCCACAAATTGTAGATCCAGCTATTCAAGCCACCATGGATCACAAGCATTTGTATCAGGTTACCTAACTAATCCCCTATTTATATATCATACTGCTATCTGTTTTGTCGGAGCACATTTTCATATGAAAACCAACGCACAAACTTAAATAGTTCAAGACATACGAGACTGCTCACCTCCGTTTACAATATTATTGGACAGGTTGCTGCGTAGCAGTGATATGCGTTCAGCCAGAGCCGAGTGTTATCGTCCATTGATAACCAATGTTTTACATTCTCTAGTACCACTAGTTCCTGCGAAAATGGGAGGCACCAACTGTATGGAATTCGTTTAGAAAGTGAAGCTTTGGACCAGGCTTATCAAATCCAAGCACAATCAGATTCGCACACGCCAAACAGAGGCAAAATGATATGGTTTAGAAAGTGAAAACTTGCTAAAGAAGTTCAATGATGCAGCAGCAACGATGCTTAGATATGGAGAAGCAAACAACAGCATAATAAAAACTGGACAAAATTCAGATAAGAAAAACAGTAATAGCAGATGGCATGTTCTACACTTTTCTCCTCAGCTCAATGCAGCCATTAGCAAATCTCTGAAATGGCCAGATAGATTAAGTAAAAGAAAAGGGTCTTGTTATGATAAACCTTACCTAGAGCAATAATAATTGATCAAATAATGCTTTTAGAGAGATAAAGTAAAATAACATGAGGAAAAAAAGTTGCAAGCTAAACTGAATGGCTATTTCTTTTAGATTGGGACGGAAACCAGCTCATTGACATTGATAAGCCCCTGCTACGCAAGAATCAATAATGTAAGGTCACAGAAGTCACTGCCATTAAAACCATCCAGAATCAAATCCATCTCAAATGGGATACCTCTTTTACCCACATGCAAAAGCCCGAGGAAAAAAATCAAATAGTGATATACCAACCATGTTAGTGTGGCACCTACACCTCCAAAGATCTAATTACTACATTTTTTTACACATTTTGGTCTACGAGTATAAACAGACGTGCAGAAGACCAAAATATATGTAGCAAGAAATAACAAAAGCATAAACAACAAGTAAGATCATATATATGTACTTAGAAAAAAATCAATAAACAGAAACTAGTAAGTTCAGTTTACTAATACATATACATGCATTCTCAATATTAACAAGGTGCGACAGAAAATAAGTTGATTATATTACTGATTTCAGAATAAACTGCAATGCAGAAGCAGCTCCAGAATTATCTGTCAAAGGCGCTAGCAAAGAGAATGAAAGTGCAGAGTATGTTTAATCCTTATCTCCAGTTAGGGTTGCAATCTTCAAATGCCACTGATCAAAATAAAAACTTCTACAGTGAACCACATCACAGATAATAAGTTTGATTATATTACCGGTTCTAGAATGAACTGCGATGCAGAAGCAGCTCCAGATTTATCTATCAAAGGCGCAGGCAAAGAGAATGAAGGCGCAGAGTATGTTTGTTCATAATCGTCAGTTAGGGTTGCAATCTTCAAATGCGAAAGATCAAAATAAAAAATTCTACCGTTATAATCTCCACAGAGCAGATAATAAGTTTGATTATATTACCGGTTCGAGAATGAACAGCAACGCAGAAGCAGCTCTAGATTTATCTGTCAAAGGCGCGAGCAAAGAGAATGAAGGCGTAGAGTATGTTTGTCCTTATCGCCAGTTAGGGTTGCAATCTTCAAATGGGACAGATCAAAATCAAAACTTCTATCGTGATAATCTCCACAGAGCAGAAATTCAGTTCGATTATATTACCAGTTGCAGAAAATGCAATGTGCAGCTCCAGATTATTCTCTGCAAGGCGCAAGCAAACAGAAGAGAATGAAGGCGCAGAGTGCATGGTTCCTTATCGCCAGTTAGGGTTGCAATCGTCACCACATAGCAGAAGAGATAAGTTATATTACCGGTTCCGGAAGGCGCACAAAAGAACAGAACAGAAGAAGAGAATGAAGAGGGAAGAAATAGATGAAGAGAACGAAGAACGACAAAATCGACCAGACAAATATGTTAATGGTGAATCATTTTGTTTTTTTAAAGGTGTATTATTATTTCCAATGAAATATTTAGAATAATTTTGGTAGGTAAAATTATATAGATTTTCACTTACAAAATTATCTCTAAGAGTATATTGAAATATATTATCTATGAAAATATTTCAGTATAATGTTGTTCATATTTTATCGGTAATATTACTATAAATATTTATTTTGTTTGAAAATTTCATGGGTTTGGAAATTCACATAAAATTTCTAGTAGTACATATATCTTATATATGTTTAAAAATGTATTTAATTTTTTTAATTATCAAAATATATACTTATTTAATAGATTTTGCTGTATTTTAGACGTCTAAAATTATATATATATAGGATTTCATAATTTATTTCTAAAGTTATATATTTTCTTGTTGTATTATAGATTTTGTGTAAAATATTAACTTTAAGTATTAGATATTATTAAAACATAAATGGCTAGTTAATTTAATAATTTTAATACACTACTCTAACATTATTCTTACTAAAATGAATTATTAAGTTTAAAGTAGTGTGGTACCATAAGGTTAAAATAATTTTTTTTCATATATGTAGATTAGCGTCCGATTTTCTGTTGGACACTAATATCGGACGCTAATCTGCGTCCACTAGTGTCCAGTACAAGTCTAGACACAATTCAGCGTCCAATTTATTGTTGGATGCTAATATCGGACGCTAACTTGCGTCTAACTAGCGTCCGAAATCAATTTAGACACAATTCAGCGTCCAACATAAAATCGGACGCCAATATCGGACGCTAATCGAAAAATAGCGTCCGCTGTTTAATCGGACGCTAATTTCGGACGCTGATTTCTGTTTTTCTTGTAGTGGAAACTGGCTATTCTCAGAAAAGAGGTCAAAGAATCAGGAACACACATCGTGGTCTCTTCGAGACTCACCGCTCCCAGCCATCAATAATACCCACGGCCTTTGGGAGGGCAGGGTACCGCTCAGTCAATAGAAATACCTGCCTCTGGCCATTCAGGCGGCCTAATAGTAACATGGAATCCCAATGTTGTCAACGTAAAAAACTCCATCCAAGGGTCTCGATGGATCGTAGTTGAGTTAGAATGGCCGCACAACGCTTTCTCAGGCTACGTCATTTTTGTATATGCACCAACCTGTTCCGAGGACAGAAGCGCCATGTATTCAGAAATAGTCAATACCGATTTTAGTAAACCCATCCTAATAGCTGGTGACATGAACGAAGTGTTGAAAGGGAGTGACCGGAAGCGAGGAAAAGATACTACCATGACAAAGGGCATGGAGGATCTACTCAACTGGATCCATCTCAGCCTGATTGAAATCGAGCTACAAGGAGTAAAGTACACATGGCGCAGCAGGAAATCAATGAGCCGTATCGATCGGGTATTTGCACAGGCAGAGTGGATCTCAAACTTTCCCGGTCTTTCTCTCCATGCGAAACCTTGGAAGCTATCTGATCATAGATTCATGAAGATTAACCTACTACATGTCAACTGGGGCCCTAAACCCTTTAGAGTTTTAAGTGGCTGGCTAGACCACAAAGAATTTAAGTCTTTCTTCTCAGCAGAATGGGACAAGCTTCGGAGCATGCCAATGAGTAAAAAACTGAAACAAATGAAAAAGAGCCTACGACATTGGAACACTGAAGTCTACGGACACATAGACCATCGGTTGACCACAGCGCTCGCAGAGTTGGCGCAGCTAGATCAAGAAACAGAAGACGACCACTTGGATGGTTCTCTGGATAGGTTGCGAGCAGAAACAGTGTACAATATTTGGGGGATCTTGAGAGAAAAGGAACGGTATTGGAAGCAGCTATCTAGAGACAAATTTATCAAGGCGGGAGACCAAAATACAGCATACTTCCACAGAAAGGCTTCCATAAATAGAAGGAACAATACTATCTCTTCTCTGCTCATAAACGGCACAATCTCTTATGAACCGGCGTCCATTCAGAGGGCTATCAGAAACTTTTATCTACGACTCTTCTCGGCTCCTTTCCATTCCCGCTCCTCACCGCCCTTATCTGGCAGACCAAGACTTACCAACAGTGAAGCACAGAGGCTAACCCAAAGGCCAACACGTACTGAAATCAAGCAAGTGGTATGGTCCATTGATGGCTCAAAAGCACTAGGTTATGATGGCCTTAATTTCCATTTTATTAGAGGAGTTTGGAGCATGATAGGAGACGAGTTCTCGAACACAGTTATCAGCTTCTTCGAGTTTGGTCGCCTACCGCAAGGGACTAACATGACATGGATCACTCTAATCCCAAAACTCCCGGGAGCAACAAAAGTGGAAGACTTTAGACCAATCAGTATGATCGGGTCGGTTTACAAAGTCATCGCAAAGCTTCTTTCTTCAAGGCTCAGTCAAGTAATTGGTAAATTGATTCAAGGTACTCAGACAGGTTTCCTTAAAGGAAGACACATTGCTGAAGGCCCCCTCATTGCAAACGAAGTCATTGCATGGCTCAAAAGCAAGCGTAAGTCCGGCATATTATTGAAACTTGATTTTACCAAGGCTTTCGACAGCCTCTCGTGGTCCTTCATCGACCTTATGCTATGTTTCTTTGGCTTCAACGATATTTGGAGATCTTAGATTGAAGAATGTATCTCCACCTCGGTTATCTCCATTCTCATCAATGGGGTCCTATCCCAACCCATCAAACCAAGACGCGGACTACGACAAGGTGACCCACTCTCCCCACTCTTGTTTGTTCTATGTGTTGAAGCATTGGGTTGGCTCTTGGATGAGGCTATGCGAATGGGGAAAAGAAACGGGATACTGGTAGGACGCAGTGAAATACTTATATCCCACCTTCAGTATGCTGATGATACCTTAATTTCTGCGAACCAACCAAGGAGGAATTGCATACAGTTAAGTTATGCATCTTAGTTTTCTCAGAGATGTCAGGCTTGGAAGTTAACTGGTCAAAATCTATGGCAATTCCCATCCATCCAAAAGAAGAACATCTGGGTGTAATCCGTTCTATCTTAGGCTGCCAAATTCACTCTCTCCCCGTGACATATCTAGGCTTTGTCATCGGGGGCAGTCCTAAGCATCTATCTACTTGGAAACCGGTCCTAGACAGGATCGCAAAGAGATTAGCGGGTTGGAAATCCTCCTCTCTGTCACGAGCTGGTAGACTTATTTTGGTCAAGTCGGTCTTGGAGAGTCTGCCTATATATTACCTTAGTTTGTTTAAAATGCCGAAAAGCGTTTTAAAGCAAATTAAGAGGATGCAATGCAATTTCTTCTGGGGAAAAGATGGTCGCAGAGGAATAACACTAATCTCTTGGAGCACACTCTCAAAACCAAAAGAACAGGGTGGTCTTGGCTTTACTGACCTGGAAACTAAAAATGTTGCTCTCCTTTTTAAATGGTGGTGGAAGTTCCAGGCAGAAGATGGAAAGTTATGGAAAAATATCATTTGCTCTATATATGACGTAGACATTAATCTACCAATTTTTGATGATAAGTGGAATCAGATCAAGCGAACAGGTACGTGGAAAACAATCATCTCTATCGCCAAGTGGCAACCTACCCATGCTGCAGTTATGTCTGCAAATGTCCAATGGGCTATACTCAATGGGAAAAAAACTCGTTTCTGGCTTGACATCTGGATAGGCGCCCAAGCCTTGAAAGATCGCTTCCCGCGTTTGTTTCTAGTTAATGAGCAGAAGCATAATACAGTGTTTAATATGGGGCAATGGGTTGGTGACTCCTGGGACTGGTCCCTCATTTGGAGACGCCCTATTCTTGTACGAAAGAGCGCAGGTGGAAGACCTTATGCTCCTGCTGAACTCTTCCCCCCCGTCCGCTGTTGAAGACGAAGACAACTTGCGATGGCTGGCCTCAAATGATGGAAGCTATACTTCCAAGTCTTTTTATTCGGCTGTGATTGCCTGCCAAACCCAAGGAAGGGTCCTCTGGTGCCGTGCTTTTTGGCACAATTTCGCGCCGCCTCGAGTCGAATTGCTGACCTGGTTAATAATCCAGGGACGTATCCAGACCAAGGACTTCTTATTCGCTAGGGATTTGATACCGGTGGGGCAACTAGCTTGCCCTTTCTGCAAGCATAAGGTTGAGACTGCAGATCATATCTTCATACACTATGAATTATCAAGGAAATTATGGACCAGGATCTTAGATTGGTGGGGATTATCTTTTGTTTTTCCTCAATTCCCTCTTGACCTCTTCCACGCCTGGATTGGCATGGTCAGCTCCAAAAGAAACAAGCTGTGGACGTGCTCCTTCTTCTACACGATTTGGTCCATCTGGTTTCAACGAAACAAATCTGTCTTCGAAGGAATCTCACCGGTGTGGGAGGATGTCGCAGAGTCAGTCAAGATACTCAGCCTGGAATGGTGTAGAAAGGATTGTCACCTACCCTCACACTTCATCCTCTCTTCAAGAAACTTATTCTCTATACTGTATTCGTAGTTGGTTTCGTTTCTCTTGTCGTTTTTTGCCTGCAGTTATATTGGGTGCTCTTTGCCTTGTATCCTAAGATGGTGAGAAGGGCTGAAAAGCCATAGTATCACCGATTTTGAAGCTGGTTTTTTACCAGTCACTTATCAAAAAAAAAAACGTGGTTGCTTCAACCCATTTGCTCAAGTTTTTTTTTTGATAATTTAGGCATATAGTCATATATTGAAACAACAAAATGGATCTACAGTATGCATTTTTTTAGATACTTGGTAGCCTTACCATAAATAGGTTGTGAAATGTCATATTAGGCACTCTATAAATTATTACAGGCAGGCTGCAGAAAGTATAAAATCATAAAAATAAACCTTAGTTTTTCGCAGAAGTACTACATTGGCAATACTCATAATTTTGAAGGGCCCAACTAAAAAATTTGCTGCCTGTATGCTAATTGCCTAAGAGTGATAATTCTGCCAACTTCATTACTTTCTAGAGAAGAAGGATGACTACTTGACTTTTTTCATAGGTTCCTAGTGTTAGCAGAAATATGTGTTTATCTCTATCTAGGCAATGTGCCTATCGTTTTACGGAATATTGAATTAAGTGGGGTTGTCGATCCCAGGGACCTCATTCAATTAATTGACAATTTATTAACCTAACTGAGAAACTAAACTAAACCAAGAAAACAGGAAACATCAATTTTTCAGGTTTAATTAGTTTAATTAAAAGAATGACTCAACAAACTAACATAAAATAATGAGATAGTAAAACAGTAAAAATAAACTAAATAAAGAAATAAAGATTGAAACCCTTAAATCTAATAAAGCACCCCGGATTGTTCTACAAACCTTCACTTTATAAGTCTTTTAATAAACTCTTCCCTAATTCTACAATAAACTTAGGAATCTTAATTAATCCATTGACTGGTTCTTGTACAATGAATCCTAACTAGCAGAAATATCAAGCTGCAAATCATGTCTACGTCAATTCTAACCAATCGCTTTATAACCAATTCCTATTGGAGACAGATTAACCTATAGGCAAACCATGCTTATAGTCGTTAATCTGGTTTAACTTCCTATGTCTTGTTAACTAATCTCAGTGCTGCATTTTGATTTGAAAACTACAAAGATTGCTTT
>CM041779.1:133157697-133206096 GCA_023374045.1 Limonium bicolor | reverse complement strand
CTATTTCGGCGGTTGTTACTAGGAACCGCCGAAATAGATGTTATTTGTTTAATTAATAAAATTACGGAGGACCTATCTCGGCGGTTACTTGTACAACCGCCGAGATAGGGGCGCCGAAATAGGTCGTTTTTGTACTAGTGAAGGTTAGGTGATTCAGATCCCCAACACCTTGCGGGGGGGGGGGGGGGGGGGGATGGTGTTGGACTAGGCTTGACCTCAAGTCCAAAGCCCACCAGAGTTGGGTCAAGCCCATCAATACAAGTGAAATCCTAAAAGAGACAACATTGAACCAATTTTTTGTCATTCTTCTATCGCTTGTCTTTCACTTTTCTTTTCAATCTCTCTTATACATCTCTATATTCGAACACCTGTTACTCAATACTTTTCATACTTAGTAAGGAAAAAAAATTCTCTTATGTCCCACTAATCTAACTTTTTTTGTAGTGAAGTGACATCCTAAAAGAGACAACATTGAATTAGTGTAGATTTTTTTTCCAATACTACTCTTTGCGGGAATAGTTTTCCCCTATAATAACTATATTCTAGAAGATTTTCCTATAAATGAAAAAGATATTGACAATGTTTTTACCCAATAATAACTATTTCTGGAATATTATTCTCCGTAGATATTTGGAAGAAAAAAAATATAAAATACGTTTCCTTTGATAATTGACAATGAGGAAAGATAAATGGGGTAACATTTTTACCACAACAACCAATTTAAAAAATGTAAAACTCTTCTTTTTTTATGTCCCACTAATTTAACCTTTTTTTTTTGTAGTGAAGTGAATTAGTGTAGATTTTCTAATCAATACGGATTTGCTAGTTGTAATTAGTGATATTCCCATGTCTAGATTTTCTTTCCACTTAATTAATTCTAGGTCTATCTTTTAATTCCTCTTTGACTAAGAGGATTTATTTCCACTTAATTAATTCTAAGTCTATCTTTTAACTCTCTTTGACTAAGAGGATTTCTTTCCTTTTTTCCTTCTTCCCGTGTGTATATATGCACCTGTATGTTCAAAGGCTGAATACACAATGAATCAATTTTTCTTCATTCTTCCATCGCTTGCCTTCACTTTTCTCTTCAATCTCTCTTCTACATCTCTATATTCGAACACCGGTTACCTGTTCTGTAGTTAAAGGTTGGATATTTTTATTCCTTTTTTAAAAAAATTATTCTATTTTGTACATGTAAATTTACACATTTATAAATATGTTAGAAATTATAGTTTAATAAAAAATGTACAAGTATTCTATAATTAAATTTCTAACTTAATTTTAGTCACGGGTGGCAATTTCAACACGACCTTTTTGACCAACACAAACCTGGGACGAAGTCAGTTTTAGGTTTTAAAATTTGATACGATAAAATAAACGGGTCAATTCGAACACATCTCGTTTAATAACCGTGTTAGGTTTGGGTTTGACATGAGTAACCCGCTAACCCGTTTAAATAATTTATATTAAATAAATATATATTATAAATTATATATTAATGATTTTTTATCAAATTTTAATATTACTTAGATATACTAATATGAATGGGATTAATGAGAAAACATCAACTAAGGTGTCGAACGAGATCTGAAATCCTTAACGTGACAATGAATCAGCACCACTTTGTAGTCATTTTTAGATGTATCAAGCAGTAAACATGGATGAACAGTAAAAAAAACCTTTACAAAGGTAGGGGTAGAGGTTCCAAAGGATACGATTAATTAATTGGGTTGGGTCGGGTCAACCCATTTAATAAACTGGTCGGATTTAAGTTTGGTATAATATGATCCGTGAACATGTTTTGTCACCCATAATTTTAGTAATTAATGATTACAAATAATACCATGAAAACTGCAATGTTGTTGATTTATAGCTAATTGTCCTTTTTTTGCTGAAAGATTAACGCGCCGTTCGCCAAACACCCTCAAATGCAACTAATCCTGTATTCATATAAAGTTACCAGATTAGTGTATCATGACAAGTGTGTTGTAGTAAGTATTTTATCTGATTAAAACTTGACAGCTAATCTGACTTTGTTTTCAAAAGCAGCTTTATATCCAAGAACTGCGGAACAAACGGAGTCTTAGCTAATTATCTATGACATACTCACTAGATTAGGGAAATGTTTGCATTATGTAAGGGAATCACTCTCTAGAATGACAGATATTAATTAACGGAGGAAGTATTTGTTAGTGCGATTTGGAATTTTCCGATTTATATCTTTATCAACTAACATAGAAATCATTTATGTAGTAGTTATTGTGTAAGATTATTTTATCGTTGGTTAATAATTACACGATCTTTACAGCTTTTTTATTTAACGGTTACCTGTTTCCCATCTCTTTATATAAATTGTACTAGAATATAATAGACTTCTTTTCCGTCGGTCTCCCTCATCCCCATCGCCTTCTACCCCCATCCGAACTCATCAGTCTCTGCAGTTTGCTCCTCCGAATCCAGCAGCTATGACAATATCGAAAATCTGTCAATACGACGCGTTCCATTGGATTTGTTGATGGAGATTTTCTTCCACCTCCCCTTGAAGTCCATATTAAGATTTCGATCTGTCTCTAAATCGTGGAAATCCATAATTGATGACCCAAACTTCTCTGCATACATCAAACGCCGTCCCAACAACATTCAGGATTCTTACCTCATCTTCTCGGAGGAACATAAGTTGGAAACCCGTGGGTTCTTCGCTGCTCCAAAACACTCAAAAATGCTTTGGGATCGAATTCCCATTCCCAATTGACAGGACCAGTAGATGGAAGGTCTGTGGTGGAGTTGACGGCCTGATCCTTTTGTTTGTGTACGGTGAGAGGAAAACCGACAACGTCATCGTACTCTGGAACCCGTCAATTCGGAAAACCATTACCCTTCCGTCTAATCCTTTCGAACCTCCTGCTCCCTACCTCTGTGAAGGTTTTTTTTACTGTCCGTCCATGTTTACTGCTTGATACATCAGAAAATGACTACAAAGTGGTGCTGATTCATTGTCACGTTAAGGATTTCAGATCTTTTTCGACACCTTTAGTTGACGTTTTCTCATTAAAGTCTCATTCATGGAGGAGGGTGGTGGACGGTAATAGAGCCCCGCCACTGCCAGTGTGTATTTGAGTAATGGACGCCATGCTTGTATTGGGGAATCCGCACACTGGAGCGGATTCGAAGATTCCAACTATATGATAAAAGTAATTTCGTTTGACTTAATCTCGGAGACGTTTACATGCACCCCCAACAGTGTTGCTTGACTAGAAAGTATCAATTCAATGCAATTTCACAATGGCTTCATCATAAATACTTTTGTGTATCTATACAGAAGCTTGACGTATTCTTCTGAGGATATAATAATAAGGCGTTACGTTCATGTGATATGGAGTCTGATATTGAGAAGGTAATGTTGCCGAATTATTGTGGGGAGGTCCTTATGTTGAGAGTTTGTTATTGATGGAGCACGGGGCAAACTCTATTGATGGAGCACGGGGCAAACTCTGACAAGTATTAGGCTGCCATATCCCTAATCTAGCCTAATGTCCCTAATCTAGCCCATTGGTCCTTATGTTGAGAGTTCACTGAAGCCCTCCGCCTCCAACATGAACGAAACCCCCAACGCTGAGACCTCTTTCGAGAGCCACTTCTGGTGCGTCTGGGTCGCCCTGCCTTACGCCCTGTATCGAGCCCTCCCGCCTCCTCAACCTCTCATCTCTCGAATTCTCACGACCTCTCATTTCATATATTTCTCATACAATTAAAGTAGAAGTTGAATTTATAGATGTAAAGAGTTTACTAATAGTATAATGACATCTACAAGTATTAGATTTACACTAAGGGTGTGTTCACTTGGGTATATAAGAAAGGGGAAAGGAATCATTCCCTTTCTATAGTTTGTTTATAACATTTATTGATTACCTTTCCCCTCTTTTCAGTTTTAAAAACCCCCAAAATCCTCCTTCCCCATTCCCCCTAAAATCATGGGGAATAGTTTTCCCTTTCTTTCTTTCCTCTCCAACATTTTCTCCCACCACGTAATCCAACATCGTTATTTCAAATAATGTTTAATTAACATAAATATTTTAAGAATTATATATATATATATATGAAATATGATGTTTATTCAAGTTTGAAATATAATTAATTAATAATAAATAAATAATCTATAAATTATTTATGAGTAACATATACTTGAATAAAAACTAAAAGTAAACAATTTATTATAAGAAAATATGTTAAATGTTGTATATATTAAATAAACTATTTGCAATGATTCATTTAGTTTTTTCGGTTAATACTAAATATTTCAATATATATGAATATGTATTAAATACTACATATAATAATATTTAAAACAAAATTTAAAAAATTTTAGATTTAAATATTATACATAAAACTTTTAAAATACTTACTAATGTGAAATAAATGACTATATTATAAGTACTAAAACTAAGTATAGTTGTTATTAATTATTTTATTATCATAAACAATTCACTTTAATAAAAAATGTTATTATTTATTTTATTCTAATAAACTTGTATTATTGAAAATAATAATAATCAAACTAATTATTATTTAATTAAATGTGAACTATAATATTCTAGTTAATACCAAAAAAAATATTGAGAAATATAAAACAAGATATTAGTCTATAAAATTATTCTTAAAATATAAAGAGTATCTAATGTAGATATTAGATAAATATTTATAATATATTGCAATAATTTAGAATTATAACATAAATTGGATATAATTAATTATATTTTTAAATTTTGATTAAAGTGTTTATATCTTTATTGAATATATAATTAAGATTATGTTTAATTTATATATTGTTTAAATATAATATGTTTTTCAAATGAATGAACATGGATGATCATTTTGAGATTTGTAAACAAAAATTATTACATTATGTTAATATTGAATAAACCAGGAATAATTTTTTTTAAAGAAAGGGGTGATTCCCTTATATTCAAAACCAAACAACAACAAAAGGAATGATAGAATTCTATTCCGTTTCCAAGTTAAAATCAAACAAACTTTTAATCAAAGGTAATCCCTTTCCTTCCCCTCCATTCCCTTTCCTGATTCCATTCCGTTTCCATTGCTCGAAGTGAACGCACCCTAAATATATTTAGAGCATGTAAAGAGTGTACAATTGAGATTCCACCGACTACGCTTGATATAAAACCAATGATGGCAGGGGCATTGTATGTGTATGTTGTTATTCATTGGTAACTACCAACAAATGATACCCCTTTAATAATTCCTTTGGTAATTACCAATAAATAGGAATTTATTTGCTAATTGCTGATTGATAGGAAATCTTGGTAATTACCGATGGATTGAAAAGTTGTTGCTAATTCGTGATGAATAGAAAACCTCTTGGTAATGATGGATAGTAGTTTTCACCTCGTTTATGATAATGGTGACGAATGTAACTTATTATTGGCAATTGCTTACAAATTTATATTATTCATTAGTAAATTTTAGCGAGTGGGAAAACACTTACAAATATATTTCGATGGTAGTCCGTCGGTAAAATATATTACCAATGAAATTTCTTCTTTTACAAATGAAATTTTTTGTTCTAGTAGTGCTAGGAACCTATGAAAAAAGTCAAGTAGCCATCCTTCTTGTCTAGAAAGTAATGAAGTTGGTAGAATTATCACTCTTAGGCAATTAGCATACGGGCAGCAAATATTTTAGTTGGGCCCCTCAAAATTATGAGTATTGCCAATGTAGTACTTCTTTCAAAAATTAGGTTTATTTTTATGATTTTGTACCTTCTGCAGCCTGCCCGTAATAATTTATAGAGTGTCTAATAGAGATTTCACAACCTATTTATGGTAAGGCTACCAAGTTGCTAAAAAATGTATACTGTAGTTTGGAACAAATAAATGAGGTCTACTTGATGAGTGATGAGAAGACAAGGAGGTTCTGGGTACTATCATCAACCGGGCAGCCTAGGTGGAGTATTAATTATGATAGCAGCTACATACTCGCATCGTATGAGATATTCTTTTGGAAGTATACCAAAAAGTGATATGGAAAAGTATGATTGGAAACTCCCCATTTTTTTTTATTTCTGACGACAGCAATTAATTCCCTGTTGCATCGGGCAAGTACATACGCCATGGGAACCGCATTCTACAGTAGTTAAAGAAATGACAAAGGAGGAACTGGTTCTGCTCACCCCTTCAAGGCTAAGTAATTATCAAATCCAGGTGGTGCAGGAGACATGTGACTCGGCATATTTGGGTCAAGAGGGAGAATACGCTTGCCAACTAACCCAAGAGACTACACCCATTGTGTGTTGGGGCCCACAAATGTTAGTTCACAGACAAATGGCATTGGGTTTGTTACAAGCCCAAATAAGGGAAGGCCGACTCCAATCAAGAAAACCTCATTGCCAGAAATTAATCTGGAGGTGGATATTTCTCCTGGAGCTACTCAACAGAATAAGCAAAAAAAATTTAGAGTAACGAAAGCACATTCAAGACTTGCGAAACATGTCGGCAGAGTGAGGGAACGCTTCAAGTATGGTCAGAGGCTGAAATCCAACTCCTTACCTCGTAAATCCCTAGCAAACATTGATCGTATATTGAGGAAGAAAGGATCTAAGAAGTAACTAAGTGGTCTTGCCGGACAAAATACAATTCTCTGAGTGGGGAGACCGGAAATGCAGATATTTAATTGTGCCCAAAGCAATACATGTACCCCAGAATTGAAGAGTTATTTGTAGGGACAAGGAAGACTCAAGCTGAAGCACAAATTATGCTGTTGCAATTAAGGAACCAAAAGGAGCTACAATAGTTCTTGAATCACTAGATGTCTTTTTGTCGTATTTATCTATTTTCGGTTGTTTGTTTTGATTTGTATGTTCACTATTATCTATCATCCTGGCAAGGAAAATCCTTTACTCTAGAACCAGATTACTGGTTAAACATCACTACATTTGTAGCCCACTGATAAAAAAAAAGAGGTCTACTTATCAGATGGGAGAAGCAAGCCTGTATTCGATGAAAGAAAATTGATATAAAGTAGGCAAAACTCACCAGTATGATTTCAACCTACGAACAAAAAAGATTCGCTTTATCATTGAAGTAAATCAGATGGCCACTTACTCTTGCACTTGGCAGCAGCAGAGCCGCTTCCCTTCCAACACAATTTCTCCCGTATAACTGCTTGTTGATTATTGTAGACGTAGTAGAGTAGAGAGGTACCCAAATAATCTCATCTATAATCTGTTTGGCATCGCCCAATACTTGTCAGAGTTTGCCCCATGCTCCATCAATAACAAACTCTCAACATAAGGACCAGGCTCCCAACTAATTCGACAACATTATCTTCTTAGTATCAGACTCCATAACACATGAACGCAATGACTTATATTATATCCCCCAGAAGAATCGTCAAGCTTTTGTATAGATGCACAAAAAATTTATGACGAAGCCATGTGCAATTGCATTGAATTGATACTTTTAGTCCAGCAGCACTGTGTGTCATAGAAGTAGTAGTGGAGGAAGATCTTTCCATCGCCCCAATTGTATTAGGGCTAGTAGACAAGCCCACTTACAAATCCCATCTTAATTAATAGCAAATCCGAATCACAGTGTGATCAGATTTAGTTTGTTATATTTTCTTTAACAACCTGTACTCAACAAATTCTTTTTTTTATCTTATTAGAATCTTAGATAGACATACGGTTACATCAGAATTGTATATATGAGAATCTATCGGATCTTGCAATGTAACATACACAATATCATTGAGTAAATACAACAGTCTTCGTCTTATTCTTTCTATCCTATACACGCCTAAATCTAATATGGTATCAGTAGCACAATTTCAATTCTAGCTTTCTATGGCCTTCACAAGCATGGCGGCAAAAAGACTCCAGCAAAGGGAAGGGTCTTGCATCCGATTATCCCTCCAGCAGTAGTGTCATTTATGTTAATGACCCATTTAACGTCCACACAACATAAAACCCTCGGTTGAGTCTTGTACCGAAGTTTAATGGTACGGGATTCTTAGGGTGGAAATGGGACATGGTTACAACTTTGAAGGTAAAAAAAAGTTTGGTTTTGTGACAGGGAAGGCTTCACAAGCCGAATGAGACTGATGTGATACGTTACAACGCTTGGGAGAGATCGAACTCCCTTGTTCTATCCTGGTTGAAGACGGCACTGATTCCAAGTATTGCCTAGAGTGTTTTCGCTTCTATGATGACCCGAGGAGATTTTGGGTGTCTCCTTTGTTGCAGATTTGAAGCATAACAATCTAGCAATTATTCACAATCTGACACGTGAATCTAGCAAAGTCAGTTCAAGGAGAAGTACAACATAAGTGATATTTTACAAAATTGAAAAGGATTTGGGGAGAATTAGACTCAGCTCGTCCTTGCCAAGGTGTAGTTGTACGGGGTGCACTTGCGAAGCCAAAGAATCCATCAGAAAGCAAACAGACGAATATAAACTCATTCAGTTACTAATGTGGCTAAATCGGAAGTATTATGAATTAGGGGCCCAAATCTGGCCCTGCATAATACCCAAGATTAGAAAAAGCTTACTCGTTAATTGTTCAAGAAGAGAGGGCAAAGAGGAGGCGAGCAGTAAAAGACGATTCCATGTCCTTTTACAGTCAAGCCACAGTCACAACATGTGAAAAACTCCAAATATCCTAACAGAAAATTTGAGAAGAAGACCTGCTCTTATCTACAAGAAACCCGTTCATTGCTTCGAAGAATGCTATCAATGCCTGACTTGCACTCACTGGCTCGAAAGAAAAGGGGGTTTTGTTGGCGAACACAGCCGGGGTTATAGAACAGTCGACACTAAAGAAATTGAGCAAGGGGACGAAACTCCCTGACAATTGCAACACAATTGCTCAGCTGATTCGGAGTGCCACATAGAGACAAAGATAGAAAGAAATCAATTATTGCAACTTCTCAGGTAATCGACCTATTTTGTATCAATAATAAGCTTTTTCTCATGAGTAATTACGCAAACAATCATTTAAGGACAAGTTGATAATTGATTCCGGCGCGACCAACCATATGTCGGGGAGCTGGAGATCTGTTTGAAAATGGAGGAAACTTGACAACGAGAGGATAATGGTTTCTCTGCCTATCTTTTTGTTCTTTGTGCGGAAGACTCAGCTGCTCCTTGAGGAAGTCAGTAGGCAATGGTGACATGGCAAGATCTGATCATCGTTTTAACCAAGTCGCCATCTCCGACCTCCAGTTCGCAGATGATACACTGATTTTTAGTGAGTCTCCACATCGAAACTAAGTCTCTCACGTGGTGCATCTCCTTATCCACAGACATGTCCGGTCTGGAGGGTTAACTGGGCTAATTCAGCAACTATCCTGATAAATCTGTTCACACAAACAGATCAGAAAATCCAAGCGATCTTACGCAGCAATGTTCGGCCCTTACCTTCAACCTACCTAGGGTGCATCATCAGTGCTAGCCCCAATGGATACTTGAGTTGGAATACGATCATTTCCAGAATCGAAAACGGCTAGTTGGATGAAAAATCCTTGTCTCTCTCAAAGGTAAGAAGATTAGTCTTAATTCGAGCATTTTTCAGTAGCCTACCACTATACTATTTGAGCCTCTTCAAAAGCCCCAAAATAGTTATCCCTCAAAATCAACAAGCTGCAACGAGACTTTCTATGGAGTAAGAGCGAAAGCAGATGCATTCCTTTTGTCTCCTGGAAAACTATCTCAAAACTGAAAGAAAGGAGGGAGCCTTGGAATTCTGGACATTCAAACCAAGAATGCAGTGCTACTTTTCAAGTGGTGGGTGGAAATCTAAGCATGACGATGTCAAAATGTTGGGAAAACATGTATGCTCACCTATGATATTGATGTATAGCTCCCTATTACAAACAAAACTCTTGGTCCCAACACGTCGCAAAGGAGTATGGAAATCAAATTTATCGGTTTCTTCATGGCATCCGAATTGAGGCAAATCGCCAGAACTAATATGAAGTTGGTCCTAAGGAATGGACAGAAAATTCGTTCTGGATTGATGTTTAGGGGCAACCAACCATTGAAAGGAGCTGTTTCTCCACTATCAATGTGCAAAAAATCACTGGAGCGTGGCTGAAATGGGATGATGGAATGGCTACAATGGTTGTGGAATCTATACTTGAGAAGGAAAACTGTTTGTTTATGAGTCACTTAAAGTTCAAGAGCGGCTGGCTACTACCTAATGGTTTCACGCCTGAAAACCCAGATGAATCCTCTCCTGGACTCTAAGTAGTAGCAGGAATATTTCCGCCAAATCCTTCTATGAAGTGTTCTGTTGCTTTCAAAACCAACACCCACATCATGCACAAAGTGTTTTGGCAAAAGCTTTTGCTCCCCCTCGACTGGAATTATAGTTTGGTTTTCTTCTCATAAGAGTGCGGCTCGTCACGAGATATCGCCTCTTCGCCAATAGGCTTGATCCCCTTCAACCAACATTATTCTCGCATAATGCCAACATTGCAATTAGAAACATCCATTCACGTTCCTCCACTGCTCACTTGAGGATTTTGTGGAGTCCACCTACTCTCATGGTGGAATATACCATTGTTTTCCCCCCCAATCCACCTTTGCTTTCTTCCTCTCGTGGCGCAGCCTGATGCATCCCAAACAAGCAAGAGAAATGGTGCTATCTACTCCTTTTTCACGCTAGGACGTCATTTGGTCTGCAAGAAATCAGAAGATTTTCGAATCTACCCCCACCTAATTGGCAAGCCATTGTTGAGACAACTAAAAGAGGAATACTTGAATGGAACAAGAATCGAATCCCTTAATCCGAGCCCTCGCAAGTGCTGCTCTGCACCACCAATCTTATAGAACCGCTCTCGTTGATATCAATCTGTTTGTAATTATCTACTTTCAGTTCATTTTCTATTGTTAATCTGGGACTGTATTGGCAGAAAGGCTCAACATGAGCCAGTAATTGCCCCTTTGCTGTAAGCATTCAACTATATATAAAAAAGTTGGTAAGGAGCATGTCTTGTTATAGGATGGTTTCTTGTCTGCTCATTTCGCATGCTCGGTGTTATAAACATTTTGTTGTTGTTGTAAATGACTTATGAGAATCTCGCTAGAATTTGATAACAAGTGTACAAAAGTGCTTGACTAGGCAGTTTCTTATGCAAGAGGAAGTGATATGGTGAGCCAAAGCATAGCCATTCAGATTATTTTAATAATCAAAATAAATAAGGTTACGTTTAGTACATTGATCTTGGTAATTTTGGTGGCCTCTCGTGCCAAGCCTGTACGTAAAGGGAAAAAAGGTGGTTACAACTTGTTTGTTTGTTTTGTATTGTCTATTTCCTTGTTGCATGTAGCATAAAATCCTTTATGCTATTTTAAAGCTCAAATTAGAAAAAAGTACTTTTAACATAGTCATAGGAAATTTGTTCACTGAAAAAATAGACAAGAACTAATTAAGCATTATTGTTCAGTGTAAAAGTTATGTATTGTTGTCCGTATAGAATACTAAGACCAAAAATGATTTACAATACAGATTTATGAGTTAAATAAAAACATATCGTCAAAGAAAATACAAAAAATATTATTTCTAATTTGATAATGAATGAGTTTACTTTTCAAAGCTTTCACTAAAATTTTTCAAAAGTTTTTTTCCATGTCTGTGTTTTTTATCTTCTTCTAAGGTCCAGTCACTATTCACAAACGAAGCTTAATGTGAACAAAACATTAGCCAATGAGTATCAACCTCTTATAGCTAGATTAATGAGTTATGTCTACGAATGGAGTCCTTTTGATCATAATTATTGTTGGAAACTTTAGGTCTCACAAGTAGATTTTGTTTTTATAATTGTAGGCGCAAGGCCTAAAGTGCCACAAGGGCATAATGATACAATGATCCTCAACTCAAAATGAGATAAAACCTTCATACCTATCCAATCCTACAACCATCAAGCCCATGCAGCACACCAAAATTTTGCTCTAGATATCTTTCTTTTTACCTCACATGGCTACCTTGCTAATCCTTGAAAACTTAGTAAAGCCTACTTGTCTTTTCCTGGACACCTTTCTGGGTTTACCTGTACATGTGCTCCTTGAGCCCCTATCGGAGTCATCTTTTGATCCTTCACTGGCATCTGACATCTCTGTCGATAACTTACTCTCTGCTCCCGTATGATTTCTTCAAGGTTCTCAATAGCGCGCCCCTCGTCCGGTATGGAGCATCCAAGATCTTTTGCTAGTTTCAGCGTCTCCCTAGCTTCCTCCTGCATATAAGCCTCATCAGGATCAACCTCTGGCTTAGTCGACCCTCTTCCTGGCTCAAAGCCTAGTGGGAATTCGGGGTCCTCGAAGAGGCTCCTAAGGCCAATATCTTTAATGTCATCCTCCATCGACTGGTCCTGGGGACCACTGGATTCTGAGGCCGGTCAACTACGATGGGCACCCGTAGCATCACCACTATCATCATGATCTAACCCCAATTCCTCAATGTTACCAATCTTGTCAGCCCACTTGACATCCTCCTTCAAAATTAACCTATCATTGCTTACGATATCTTCAACAATCGGGTCAAGCTCCGGTCCCTTCTCCATAGAAGGCATGCGAATGTAGATTGGAGCTCGGCTTCCCATCCCCACTTTCCCGGAACTAGGATCTCTATTGGGACCTTCTGGCACGCTCAGAACAGGGGGAACAAAGGTGGCCTGCCCGTTTCCAAGAAAGCATCCACCCAAACCAGGATCATACGGCCAAGAGTACCCATTCCCTCAACCATACGATTGACCCCACCATTCATGCTGGTTAGCGCCAATCACCGGGACCATAGACCAATAGCCAGCGGATAACAGTGTCCATCCCGAATACAAAACCGGAGCACCACTCCAACCTTCGTGTTGTGTCCCATGTGGCGCGGTCCTCCACCCATTAATCCTTTATCTTCAGTACCATAAATCGTAGCATTCAATGTCTCCTTGGGACCTCCTGCCGCCATGTTAGCATTAATCCTCACATCGTCTTTTCGTGCACAAACCAAGGCTACTGCAGCAACAATTAATGAAAATACGAACACAAGGCTGCCCGTTCATATTTCATAAGGCATTACCACGCTCTCCTCCCACCTTCACCATTGCTTCGCCTACCACCACCTCCACGTCACGCGAGGAGCCCCACCTGTGCCGTCGCCAACAGCCACGACTCTGCTACCGGCATCTCCCCTTCCTTTTGATTTTAGCGCACAACCAGGGTCACCGCCTAGCAAAACTGATTCAGCCTTACCGTTACTCTATCTATAGACCACATCACCGCACCACCAGCATCCTTCAACCCTACTTTGCCACTCGAGCAAAAATCTTATGACCCATGGAGGTCTTTCGATGGATTCTCTCCACAACCGTCTTAACTTACGCAGTGTTTGTCATCTTAATAATAGCAAAGGCTAACCTGTTGTTTGGTTGCCACTTCCTCGATATAAACATACGCTCAATACAGCCATCGATCCATACGTAGCAGCCACCATAACGCCCTGTTATCAACATCTCTGTTAATATTGTCGATGAACAGCGAGGACCTTTGATCTTCACTCTCCAAACCATCCCCATCGGTCGCCTCTTTCGTCATCTAGCCTCTCGACGGTCCACGCAGGGCTGAGCGTCGCAACGAGTTTGATGGTCTCCTACTGTGCCAGTTGGAGGAATGTGAATCTCCACCCCGTTTCGACACCGACTGCGCCGAAGCGCCCGCGAGTCCCGTCGGCAGCATCTCTTCTGGCGATCGCTTCTAGATCTCCCATGTCTATTCGATCTTCCTGCGCTTTGCCACAGCAAGCTCGGTCGACATCTTCTGCGCCGCCGATGTTTCTCACGTCCCCGTCGACTATCACGCTCTCACGTCTTTTGTGTCCTTTACTCTCCCGCTCGCGTCCTCTCCGCTCCCTATGTCGTTTTGCTTGTCACATGACAGATCCTCCTCTACCCAAAGTAGTACGTATTTCCCTTACTTAGATCGTAGCTTAGACCTTGAAGAGGGGATACATATTTCCCTACTAGATCGTAGCTAGATCGTGCTTACTAGCTTAGACCTTGAAGAGGGGATATACCACCTTGTACTTATGAACCATTATCTTCTAATGCAACAACATTATGCGTTCGATCTGGCTTCTTGCAATTAGTAGATATAGGTGGTCTTGGATTTCTTCTTGTTGGTTTTCACAGTTGGACTGACTTATTGCGTTGCTCATCAGTTTAATTTGTTGACCTTAGGTCTCACAAGTAGATAACCATCAAAGAGATATTATATAGATATGACTTACTATAAACTAATATAGGTAAAATAAACTAATAGATGACTCAAACGATTTCAAAGTGTAAAAAGAACACTAGAAACAAAAAAAAAGTAATAAAATGTTTTTCTCAATTTCTTGACTGATTAGTATGAACAAGCATATACTGTACGTAATAATTTGACATTCCTACTTAACAGTGCGCAAAAGCTTTAGTCACTTTGGTGCCAATTATATCTTAACAAGTGCGCAATAGCTTTTGGCTTTGTATTTGGTGTAAGGGATGCAAGCTGGTAAGTTGTTAGGGTAAGGAGCTCTCATGTGGAAAATCATTTATTTATTAGAAGGGTTCCAACACAATTAGTAGTAGGTCTAGGTAATAAAGAAATATGGTAAACATGATGATAATCTTACATTGAAATCTAAAAATTATAATTACCAAAATAAGATTTAAAAAAAATCATCAAATCACTCCTCAACCAGGACGAGTCTGTTGGCAATAATGATGTTCTGTGACGTGGTGGCCCAAATCTTTCGCGGTACGGATGAGTGGGTGGGCGTGTATGACAGCTCCATATTATGGGAGCTTGAATCCCTCCCCGATTCATATGAAGGCAAAAGTGATGTTTCAATGACGTTGGAGGACGAATCACTCCCCCAACCAAGACGAGTCGATTGGCAGTAATGATGTTTTGTGATGTGGTGACCCGAATCTCCTCGCGATATGGATGAGTGGTGGGCGTATATGACAACTTCATATTATGGGAACTCGAATCCCTCCCCGATTCATATAAAGACGAGAGTGATGTTTCAATGGCGTGGGAGCACGAATCACTCCTAACCAAGACAAGACGGTTGACAATAATGATGTTTGAGAATGTCAATTATGTTTTCCCTAAAAAATGTCTCCACATTACATTCCAAACATTGTTGGAACTTGGATTCAACATTTACAATATAGGTTAGATAGACGGTCCGTAATGTAACTTAATTTTTTTAACTTAGTTGCTGTAACTTAGTTATTGTAACTTAGTTGTTGTAATCATTTTGACTCAAATTTGGTCATTCAATTCTCATTTGTCTTAGAAAAAAGGGTCTCCCCACAACTTCTAACTTATTCAATTAACTAGTTGAGTGAAAAAAAAATGTACTGCAAATAGTAAAGTTGTTGATATCCGCAGTAGAAATTAATTTATTTATTAACAGTGTAAACACGTAAAATGTATCCCCATACTTTCTTTAATAAAAAATTATTCCGGTATTGATTATCACAAAGAAGTAATTAGCAAAATTCGCTACTAATCAACTACAAACTTCTTGTGGTAAATACTTTCAGATATCATTTTCTGGAAAAAAATACACGGTACATCATTACATGTTTACAAGTTAATATGGTTTAAAAAATTTTGTACTGTGGTGATTAGTAATTTTGTACTGCAAATAGCAACCCCCATTCTTAAACCCGAAAGCTATATGTGGAAAGGATAAACAGAGTTATCGAGTCAATTTTAGATACTATTCATTAACCTTGGTTTTACGTATCTATAAATAACTTAAATGTTCCACTAATAAAAAGTCCAGATTGGCTATACGCAAGTATTCATTCATGTGAGTAGTAGCAGACCTTTTTCCGTTGGAATGCACTACACGCGCGGACCCCAACTCCCCTTTTGAGTCTTCGCTGTCGCCCCTCTTCTAACCTCAACAACCGCCTTGTCTCCTTCGTTCACACCCCCTGAGCGCCTCTGCAGGTCCCCCTCCGCCGCTAGGGCCGCCCTGGTGGCTAGGCCCTGGAGCGGTGCTTCCCCCACCTTGAATCCCCCCCTTCTCGGCTCTGCTCAGCCATGGGGAAGAGACGCTGCAACGGCGTTCTACTCCAGCTGCCTCTCCCCATCTCCGCCTGTCTTGCCTCCAGTCGTCCGTGCTTGCCCCCAGGCGATTGCCACCGTCGTGCCATCGCCTGAGGCCTCCCTCCTTCGTGGTCTGTATCGATGTACTCTCTCCCGCTTCTAATGGGTGCGCCTGCTGCCCTCTCTCACTCTGCATTGGTTGAGCTCCCAGATTTGGTGCTCCTGTCCTCCTTATCGCCTCCCCGCTCCCTGCAGCTGCCGCTAACATTTCCGCAAGACTAACGAGTCTCTGGTCAAGCTTTGTTGGTCTTTGCTATTCCGACTCCAGCAAACTGTGATCCACCGGGTAGTAAATATCTCAACCAGCCCTCCCTTGAGACGTTAACTGCCCTAGTGGACCCGAGTCCCAATTGTGTTAATTGTGGTGAGACTACTGATAGTTCTAAGAAGAATGCTGCCTCTTTGAGTCTTTGACTGCCCAATTTTGAACCGAGTCCCAATTGAGATAACTGTGTTGAGACTATTGATTGTTCTAAACGAATGTTGCCCTACTTGTTATAGTTCCATGGGGGTAGTGACTCTCCAATTGCCGACATCGTGCGTGAAGGGCTTGGCTCCACTGATCCTGGTTTTTAGCTCATGGTGGACCTTTCCGGGCCTCCCTCGGCCCCGACCCCTCCGCTCAGCGTTGTCAGACTTCCCTCCCTCTTTGAAAGGACCGCCTCCTCTCTCTGCCCAAAGTTCAGTTGGGGACGGAAGACGAAAAGTCCATCCAAGACCCTCAACCCATTAATGTCCATAAACCCCTGGTCCAAGGCTAACACCTCTTTTCTTGACATGTTACTTGCGAAACAAAAATCCAGTTCCGGCTATTCATCCGGATGAATGATATGACAAACCTAGCCCTAACCCCGACCGCCCCTACATCTCCATTGAGGAAATAAATCTTATCTCTGAAATAGATTATGGAAACTCCTTAGTGTGACTATTTGGGGAAAGAATTCGGCTTTAACATAGTGAAGGAATTTGTTAAAAGGGCTTGGAACTTCATTGCCACCCCTCAAATCCTTCTGCATGAGGAAGGATGGTTCCTTTTTCGTTTTGACAAAGAGGAGGACCTCCTTCTTGTTCTGAGCAAGGGTCCATGGCTCCTAAACTCCTCCCTTCTAGTTTTAAAGAAATGGGTCCCCCGGACCTCCCTTCAATCCCAAGGATCTCAACGAGTTCCCTGTTGGATCCAACTCCCCAGGCTCCCAATCTGCCTCTGGTGCCAATCTAGCCTAAGGAAAATTTTCTCCAAAATTGGCCTCCCTCTACATATTGCCTATCCACTACAAGCAAATCTAGAATCTCCTTTGCTAGAGCTCTAGTGGAAGTTGATTTCAAACCAAGATATCATTAGAGAGATTGAGATACATCCCCTGTTGGCATCTTCACCAGCCTGTTGTCTATGATTGGGAACTGATCTCCTGCACCTCCTGTAACCAATTTGGCCATCCTTCTGTTCGTTGCCCGTCTCCCCTCCCTACCGGCCCTAAGTCTTCTTCCCCTCTTAAACCCTCCAGCCAATCCTCCCTCCCCCCCTCCTTCCTAACCCCTCCCCCTAACTCCCACACCTCCCCTCGAATAAGAGCCCTCCTATCATATCCCCCACTCCTCCTGAGACTCCCCCGATCCCCCCCCCCATCCCTTTCAATTCATCCCGAATCCACCCCGATCTCCCCATCCCTCTGCAACCCTTCCTCTTCTAGCTCGGGCTCTCTCCTAGAGCCTCCTCCCCTTATTATTTCCCCTTCTCTCCATCAGCTGTTGGCTATCCCCACGGACCCTCTACCTACAAACCCCTCGGACTCCTAGAACCTTGTCCACTCCAAGAAGAAAACCCCAAAAGACAAATCATCGGCCCCCTTCCCCGAGTAAAGACCTATCCCTTCAACTCTTTAACTCCTTTTTTACTTTCTCTCAGGGCCCAGCTCAATCTGCCCCCCTTCCCCTAACTCCCCCATCAATGAATATTGCAATTTGGAACATCAGGGGGTGCAACGACCACTCCAAACTCCATGAGATTATAAACTTTGTCCATAATCATAAACTTAGTGTCTTCAGCCTCCTTGAAACTCATGTCTCTCTTGCAAACCACCTTCTTCTCATAAATCGCTTCTTTCCGTCATGGACCCTCATCCATAACTACAACGCCCACCCCAATGGGCGCATCTGGATTCTCTTTGACCCCTCATCTATGCCTCTAACCCGCCTCCTCCAATCTTCTCAAATGATAACCTGCCAAGCCACCCCAGTTGATGCCCCTCCCTTCATCATCTCTATTGTGTATGGAAGTAACAACCCAATCATTCATTCCCACCTATGGGCTGATATTATAAGTCTTGGGGGAAACTCCCCCGGCCCCTAGGTAGTAGCCGACGATTTCAATAATATCTTTTTTACGGAAGACAGGCTTAGCTCTTGTACCCCCTCCCCGAGGGATACCCAGGATTTTGCCAACTGTGTGGATATAACAGATCTCCAAGACCTTGTTACTACGGCGCTTTTTCACCTGGTGGAATAACCAATACAACCACATTCGCATCATGGGGAAAATCGACCGAGTCCTGGAAAAACCAGGATTGGATCCTTACGTTCTCAACCAGCTTTACCTCTTTCTTTCTCCCCTTATCCTGATCATCACCCATGATCATCACTCTCCCCTAAGCCCCAACCCATAGGAAAACCTTTAAGTTCCTTAACCTTTAGACAAAAGACCCCTCTTTTCTCGCCCTCGTTCGTGAAGCGTGGAGCCTTCCACTTGAAGGGGGTCGCCTCTTCACCATAGTTTCTCGACTTCGTTATCTAAAAAGGGACTCTCGTCTTTTCACAAATCTGAATACGGCTCCCTTCTCTCCAAAGCCCAATCCATTAGAGAGGAACACACTGTCATCCAAGATAGAATGGACCAAGACCCATGGAACCTGATGCTTATAGCAAAAAAGAAATCCCTCAGACATAGTCTCCTTACTAGGAACCATTATGAGCTCCTATTTCTCCGCCAGTTATTAAAAACTCGTTGGCTGAAGTCCGTCGACTCTAACACGGCCTTCTTCCACAGGGCCATCAAAGCGAGAAGGAATAAGAATAGCATCTCTTCAATCTCCAATGGCCAAGGTGTAACTCTTACGGCCCCAGAGGATATTAAAGAATGCTTAGTCGCTCACATTAAGCACCTTCTTGGCACCAGAGCTAACACCCAAAACTCCCTTCAGGATTTTAACCTAGATAACTCTAGGACCCTCCACCAAGCGGGTTGGGCTGGCCTCACTCGTCCTGTTGATCCCAAAGACATTAAAGCGGCCCTCCTATCCATTGGTGATGACAAAGCCCCGGGGCCAGATGGGTACTCGGCTAAGTGGCTTGGGAAATAATTGGTGATGATGTTTGCTGGGTTATCCAAAGCTTATTTCATAGTGGCAGACTCCTCAAAGAAATAAACTCTACTCTCATCACTCTTATCCCCAAAACAGATGCAGCCTCCTCCCCAGGGGACTATCGGCCCATCTCCTGTTGCAACACCCTCTATAAGATCATTAGCAAAATTCTTACTGAGAGACTCAAAGACACCCTCCCCCTCTTGGTTAGTGACAGTCAAGGTGCCTTCATCAAAGGTCGTCTAATCTCTGATAACATCCAACTCTGCTCCTACGTTATGAAACATTACCAAAGGGCTCATATTCCCCCTTGGTGTGTGATGAAGATGAATATTAGCAAAGCCTTTGACTCTGTGGACTGGAAATTCCTTAGAGACACCCTCTCCTTCCTGAACTACCCTCCGGGGTTCATTAACTGGATTATGCAATGTGTGACCTCCACCTCCTTCTCTATCAATGTTAATGGATCCCCCACAGGTTTTTTCAAAGGCGAGCGTGGGTTACACCAAGGTGACCCTCTCTCCCCCTACCTTTTCTCCCAAGTTATGGACATGCTTTCTCGGCTCCTTGATCAATTGCACGTTTCCCCCTCTTTCCACTACTATCCCTTATGTAAAACCCTATGCCTGACTCACCTCTTTTTTGCAGACGATGCACTTCTCTTTTGTAGAGGCGAGCAAAGCTCCATCTCCCACATGCTTGATAAGATTAATCTATTCTCTAATGCCTCCGGCCTCAGCTGAACTCTTCCAAATCTGACATTTTTCTTGGGGGTGTTATCTTCCGCTGCGCCGATTCGATCATCCGGTCTACGGGCTTCAATCCAGGATCATTCCCCTTCCGTTACCTTGCGATTCCTAATACTGCTAGGAAACCCAAACCTACTGACTTTAACCCCCTTTTGGATAACATTAATAATACCATCTCTTCTTAGGGTGGTAAATCCATCTCTTTTACGGGTAGGCTCTCTCTTATCCAATCTACCCTGTTCGGTATAGTTGGATTTTAGGCTTCTTGTATCTCCATCCCAAAAAATATCATTAAGATCATTATCAAGAGATTTCGATAATTTCTCTGGTCTGGAGACCTTGACTCAAAGGATACTCCCACTGTGGCATGGACAACCATCTCGGACAAAAAGCAGAATGGGGGTTGGGATTAAAGGATATCCATAAATGGAACAAGTGTTTCATGCTTAAGATAGTTTCTTCCATAGAAAAAAATCCTAAGTGTCTGTGGATCCGGTGGATTCATAACCTCTTCTTGACTAGTCAAAACATTTGGACGGTTGCTGCTAAACGTGGTCCTGGAAAGCCATCCTTCATGTGAGAGACTGATGATATCTCAATGCGGTACCATTATGGATGCCTCCTCCCTCATGCTCTCCTACCACTCCCGACCCCGTGTTAGCTTATATTATAATGATACCTCCCCTCCCCCCGACCCCTTTCCCTGGTTCAATATTTGTTGGAAAACCTTGGCAACCCCAAAAGCCAAATTCATCCTCTAGGTGGCTCTTAGATGCAGGTTGAAAACCTGTGATAAACTCCAAGCTTGGGGTATTTGTCTTGCTAACAAATGTTGGCTCTATGAGCAAGCTCCAGAGACTAGCTGCCATCTTTTCTTTGAATGCATGTACTCTCGTCGGATCTGGTGGAACATTTGTGACTAGTTAAAGCTCCCCACGAATAGGACGAGTCTCCGCAGCTGCTCCGATTGGACCACCCGCTATTGCAAAAGGAACCGGTCGATTGACATGGTCAGAAGAGCAGCCATTGCCAGTGTGGTTTACCATATTTGGATCGAAAGATGCAAATGCGATAGCTAACACGACAAGAGACCCAACCCGCCTTGCTTCAAAGATCAAAGTAGCTATGAAGTCCTACATCTGGATAAAAATGAGAGACTCTATCCGAGACTTTGACTAGTTAGACAGTGTGTTATGCTCCTAGTGCGTTGTGTATTCCATTGCCATATCCCCTCACTACTAAAATAAAGGTTTTTGGTAACGATAAAAGTCGTTACAAAAATCAAAATCGTTATTAAACAAATTTTGGTAACGACAAAAGTCGTTACATGTCGTTACAAGAAGTGGCGTAACAAAAAATCAAATTATTTATTGTAACGACATTTATTTGTTATTAGAGTTAAGTCGTTACTAAAAATATGATTTTGAAAACTATAGAATATCAACTTTGATAACGAAGAAGTCGTTACCAAAAGACACTTTAGTAACAACTATTTTCATTATCAAAGAAAGCTTTAGTAACAATAGTCTTCATTACAAAAAAGACAAGGTTCTTTTGTAACATTCATCTTTGTTACCATAAGTTTCTTTTGTAATGACTGAAGTCGTCACTAAAAATCTATTCAATATCAAAAAGAAAAATAAAAATTCCCAATTGGACATTCGTAACCAAATATCAAATCAATTGGACATCCACAACCAAATATCAAATCAATTGGACATTTATTTTATTTAATCAATATGAACAAAGACATTATTTGCTTATGCAATACAACACTGCTAAGGTATACGAGTAAGATTGATCAGTATAACTAAACAACAAAGACACTTTTCTTCCTCAGTCAATTTGCCTGAGCTATATATGTATAACGAAACAAAATGATCATTATTTATCAATCTGAATAAAAGATAGGCAGCTAATCTGTCGGACAAATCTATTAACATCCGCTCAAAATTACACCGCTTACAGATGTCCAGTTGCTGCAATATACAGATGTGGATAGAATACATCTGCAACCCAAAACAGAATACATCTGCAGCACAAAACAAAATTACACCGCATGAATATACGTATCCAATTATATATATAAAAAGAAATACACACTTAACAGGATAGAGATGTGGATAGGGCAGTGGTCATTGACACTTATGGAGTACTCTGAAACTGATGAAAGGTGCCAAGTAGCAGGTTTGAAAAGAAATACACACTTTCGACCAAGAAAAGAAATACACACTTAACGGTTTGAAATCAGTAGCAGGTTTTGAACATAGATAAATATTTGTTTTTTTTTTCAATTAATTTTGAATAAGCACGGTAATACTATGAAACAGATGAAAGATGCCAAGTAGCCGCATCAGGTTCTGCAGGTGGAGTACTCTGAAGGCATTGTTTTTTAACAGAGCTCGACTTGTGATGGCTTGTAGGATCGAGCCATTTCTAGCTTGTACCTCCTCTTAGGCCAAAAAAGTTGTATACGGGTGAAATTGAATAAAGATATTATTACATACACAAAAGTTTAAAATTGAATCAGATTCTTTATACTGTTAGGAACAGACTCAACCATAACATTACATTAGAAGAAAATGGCATAGGTTTTGACCAGATGTTGAGTGGAAGTGTAGTAGGATATATGATATAGGAGATAATTAATAATAAGAATTCATACCAATGAAATTCAAAGAAAATATCAATGTAAACTCAACTTTTGGATTGAAATCAGGTTCTTTATAGTATTTGGAACATGAAAGCAAACTTGGCAAGGGCTTAATTCAGCAATTGGAAAATAACAGTAACAAAACAGCAACTACCAGAATTATAGTGCAAGCAGGAACATAATGAAAGTGCAACAGCAACATCATCAACAACAACAAAAGCAGGCTGCTGCTGCTTGGTGCAAGCAGGAACATGGCTAAACTACTGACCCATCAACAACAGCTAACTACCATATTGATAACTAATGCATAAATTAAATATTCATTTGGAAATAAAAGTACCTGTAATCATATCATCAAGTCCAATCCTCCACATCCTCATACAATGAGGCAGATTTAGAAGATTCATTAGCTCTCGCAGCCAACATCGATAAAAGTTCTATTTGCAAATCTTCATATGCCTTCTTGCTCTCTTCTTCTCGCCTTAAACCTTCAGCCTTCAAACTTTCAACTTCTTTTTTCAAATCTGAAATAGTTTGTTGCTGTTGTAGATGATGTTCATCGGCAATAGCAGCACGCTTCGAAGAGCCTTTATATCCATTTCTTTTCCCCTCACATAGCCAGACCTAGGCTGCAAAACTTTAGCAACATTTCTTCTTGGGTCTTCATCGTTGCTCCTTCTTTAGAGGTTTCAGCAACGATGTCTTTAAGTTTTAACAGCATGTTAATGATGCCAAGAAAGTTATAAAAAGAAAATGATACAAACAAAAAGACTTACTTAAAAGATATTGAAGTCTTACATACATATACATCCTTAGATCCCCTGTCTTCCTTCGAGTACTCGAGTTGTCTGGTGGATTCATTGTTCTTAGTATGCTCTTTCAGCCAGATAACATCAGCAGTAGGTTTCACACCACTATTTTCTTTAGTCTAAACAAATCATCCAATAGGAAACATAGTGAATAACATACTTAACAATAACGATTGAAAACTATACCATTGACTTTCCTTATGCGTTCTTCACCAATTACTTTTATGGGACAAGTAGCTTACCAATTTGTCCTCAAATTCAGCAAAGGTCACATTTCCAGTTGTGTGCCTACACTTTGATTTTAACCGATTCTCCGAGTTTGTTTTACTTCTTTTCTGCAAAATACGTCAAATTATTCAAACGATTACATAACTACTACATCTTAATAAGTTATTTAACCATATCAGTTATATACCATATCAGTACCATATCAACCGATTACATAACTATTAATCCAATTTAAAATCGATGGACAAAGAAAAGACACCCTCAACTCAACAGACAAGTGCGCTAGCCACCACTAAATTATACACACAGCTATATGACAAGTGCACTAGGCCACCACTAGATGGAAAATATGATTAATTCCGAATAATCTTCCAAAAGAGTATATAAGTCTTATCTTGTGAGGGAATTTAGTTAGATAACCTTAATAAATTTGTTTAGACCTCTCACCTATGAACAAGAATATCTTAATAGAATTATGTAGTACTCGGAGTCACATACCATGAATTCAGCTGAAGCAAACATCACTAAGCAACTCTTCCATTGTTCATCTGATAAGTCACGAGGTTTATTCTTTAAGCGATCTTCATCTGTCTCAAAGCTTTTGTAGATCGTATGCAAACGCGATCTCCAAACCCTAAACAATATATGCATTGTCTCTTCACAATACTCCCTTAGTTTGAAGTTGTTTGAGTCAAAAGTGTTGAAATTTATCCTAGATAAGCATGATATAAGTGAAAAGATACCATTTTTCAATTTAGATCAGTCACATGAAAATAATCAAAAGAACATTACCTCTACTTGCTTCACCATTATTTAACCATATTGTTCAATGGCATCTGCCCAAGACTTTGAATCAACAGGCACAGTAGTCCTTGCGATATAACCACAATGGTTTGCCAATTTTCAAGCATTTGGGCCTAATGCTTGGCTAATATGATCGGGGATGTAGACCTCTAGCTTTGTTTTCCCATCTTTAGTTTTCTTGTAAATGTTCATGCCTTTATAGTGCCCTCTCTGACCTCTCTTCAATTTTCCAGAAGTTGCTACAAAAAATATATAAAATACTAAGTGGAGCTGTGAAGAAATATTAATATGTTAAAGAATATTAACAAACAGTAAAGAAATAGAAAAGATGACCTTCTTCATCAACTTGTTGAACTAGCCCAGCTCTATGTTGTGATTCATTAGGATTGATAGGAGGTGTCGGTGATGACGCAGTAGAAGAATCAATTGTTTGCCTAATAACATCATGTCTTCGTCTTTCAATTCTGCTACTTCTCTTCCTTTGCAATACTGTACCAGCTCCTGCACCATAATATGTCAAAATAAGTCAGCTTAATTGGTGCTGAAAACTGATAAAACTAAAAACAGAATACTTTCTCAGATCTACAATGGATAAATTCACAAACTATTACACCTTCATAACTGAAATGTGCAACTTCCATATGTGTTGATGCATTGTACTATGGCTATCCATTGACATCATAGATGATATTTGGTCTCTACCTTCACCTCTTCCTCCCCCCATCACACCTTCAAGTATAATTTAAGTTTTAAGAGCACTAATGGTATGTTTTCTAACATTATTATGAACAATACAAAAATTAGAATAAACATACACCAAAATGTGTCCATTTATGTAACCTTCATAATTGAAAAACTGATCATACCCAACCAAATTTAGTTAAGATATGATTAGATAACATAGCCAACATGTCACCTTCTGAATTAAAAGATTGAGCTCCTATATGTTGTGTTGTACTATTGTCATCCATCATCAATGAAGCTTTACCTCTTCCATTTCCTCCTCTTTCCCCCATCACACCTTCAAGAAATAAAAAATTAGATCAGTTTTACAAATTTAAAATCATTCAAAACTCTAATAAAAATGAAACCATAAAAGTAATGAAAGTTGTACCTTTCCCTCTCCCCGTCAAACCTTGATATTCATGAAGCTGAGATTGCATAGTCCTTTTGTGTACTTCTTTTCCTTTGCTTGTCATACTACTTCCACTTCCACCTCTACCTATCTCTCATTCTTGCCATCACAGCTTCATATCCATGTATAAAGTCAAGCATTAATAAAAGGAAAACTGACCCAAGCATTGGCCAAAACTATATTACATTCCAAAACACCTTTCATCATGGTATATTCAAACTTATTTTGGAATAAACTATAAGCTTTAGAACCAATAACAACGTATGTAAGAGATTATATTGTACAGTGTGTAGTCGAATGCATCTTGCAAGTTATTTTTTCCCTTCTATGTTCATTACTTATCAGCAACTATAATATCATAAGTAGTTGATACATAGGCAGATTCATAACAATTATTCATCAAGACCGAATCAACAAATTCAACAAAGTGTAAATACAAATTCTAAATAGGCATAGATCAAATGTCACACTTGTTGAAGTAATTCTAAGAAAAAAGAGAAGGCAAGCTTTGTAACCAGATTAGGAAGGTCCATAAGATAGGCCAACTCTGTTCCAAGAGGCAATGTTTTGCAAAGGTGGTTCTGCGAAGAAAGATAGTTGAATGGATTACCTAGATTTCATGTGTCCACAGCATTTCAAGTGTCCATTTCATTTTCATTCCCTAGATTTCTCAGTAGACTTTGAAGTCTTTTGGCATCCTTGCCAACAACTCTTTCATGCACCACAACATTTCTATGCAATGGAAGTGTTTCAACAACTTCATTATTCGATGTCTGTAATATGCTGGTAGAAAAATCAACTCCATCTTGAATGTAATATGCTTCTTGTTCTTCTTCTTCTTCTTCTACAAAAGCATCGCGCTCCTCGATAATAGGGATCTTGTAATGATCTCTAGGTTCGGTCTTTATCACGTTAATCCAATCATCATGCTTCAGATCTTTAACATAAAATACTTGTAATGCTTGAGAAGCTAGAACAAATAGTTCATCCGCTGCTATAGAATGTTTCTTGTTTAAGCTGACAATCCCATATTCATCCACCTTATAACCTCTGCCTTTGTGAAAAACATCCCACCAATAACACTTAAATACCACAATTCTATTGCCACCGGCATATTGCAGCTCATAAACATCTTTCAACACACCATAATACTCCGTATCTGTATAGTCATCCCCTTTAACCATGACTCCATAATTTTGAGAAGGACTGTTTTCACTTGAAGAACCTGACATTTTGAACTTGTATCCATTAATGGTATAAGCATTATAACGCCGCACTAATCTAGAGGGATACAAAACAAGGTTGTACAAGTCCTCGTTAACCAACCCTTGTTTATGCATTTTTGATACCTATAAATGAAAACGATTGAAGTCTAATTGAGGATATTTGAAAAAGGATAAAAAGGAATACATGAGTACTCTAAGAGGTATATTAATGAGAGATAGCATACACGATCACATAGCCACTTGGAGAGTTCAGCCTTGTGTCGTTTCATTGTAACTCTAAGAGGAAAATGACTCTGGAGTTCTAATTTATGATCTCTGTGACATTCATGAAATTAATTCATATTCATGTTTAAAGTGAGAATACCGTTTAATCAACGAAAAACAACGAAATTGACTTACTCAATAAAATTCTGAAGTTCTTTGTAGTTTGAAAGAATATAAAATTGAACCTGTTGAAACTCATCAAGACTTAGCTCATATGGGTTTGATCCACCAATGCAAGAGTCAGTCAACTTAAATACGTCTAACTTGCTGCCTTGGTTTCGTGGTTCTTGAACAACATTGGTTTCAAGTTCCTCCATGTAACGTGAACAAAATCCAAGACATTCATTGGACACATAGGAACTAGCTATTGAACCTACCGGGTGAGCTTTGTTTCGGACATAAGATTTGAGGGTACGCAAGTACCTATACGATGAGTACAAAATTAACCACAAAATTAAGAAATTACTAACTAAATGAAATAGATGGTGGAATTTTGTATACCTTTCTATTGGGTACATCCAACGAAATGCAACGGGACCACCAAGCTTAGCTTCAAGTGGTAGGTGAATTGCTAAGTGTATCATGATATTGAAAAAGGCAGGAGGAAATACCATTTCCAACTTACACAATGTGTATGGAATCTGTTTCTCAAGGATGTCGAGGTCTTCCAACGTCAAATTTTTCGAACATAAATTTTGGAAGAAAAGACTAAGCTCAATCAATTGGTCTTTGACATTTTTTGATAAGAACTGATGTATTGCAAGGGGAAGAAGTTGTTGAAGAAAAACATGGCAATCATGGGTTTTCATCCCTGTGATCTTCCGCTCTTTGTCATTCAAGCACCGAGATAAACTTACTTACCCAAGCTAGAATCTTCTTGGGCTGTATATTGATTTGCACTTGAAGAAGTGAGCTTACTCAAGCATGCATGTGTCCTCAAGCTAAAATGCTAGGGCTTAGTGCCTTCATGTATAGAAAAAGAGAAATAATCATTAGACAAAAAAACAAGGGAAATTTCATGAAATGCCACTATATTTTTGGCTAATTCATGAAATGCCACTAAAAAAAAAGAAAGTCACGAAATGTCACTATATTTTCCAAAAAGTATATGAAATGCCACTATAGTTAGAAAGAAGACAAAAATACCCCTACTAGTTAACAAAGTACTTTTAAAATTCATAAAATGCCCTCAGTGTTGAAAATTAACACAAATTAATATCAAAATACAATAAAAATATAAAAAAATTATAAAAAGTTATAAAAATTATAAAAAAATTAAAAAAAATTAAAAATGGAAAAAATTAATAAAATTGAAAAATGAAAAATTAAAAATTAAAAAAAATTAAATTTAAAAAAATTAAAATTTTTAAAAAATGTAAATTTTAAAAAAATTAATAAAAATTTAAAAAACTAAAAAAACTAAAAAAAATTTAAAAACACAAAAAAATAAAAAATATCATATAATATTAAAAAATAAATATTTCATTTTTTTAAATTTATTAATACCATAAAAAGAATATTGAGTTCTAAACAAATAATTTATACCAATTTTTATAACGGTGTTGAGTAATTCTAATCCCAACCCAAAACGACGCCGCTGCAGCTACTCGGATCGTAATGTACGGTAATTTCGTGAGACAGAGTTCTAGAAGTTTAATTGAAATATCGATGATTGATTTTTGGTTGAGTAGTTGGACGTTATGGTGGTGTAAGTTCGTGGACCAGTTCGCGATTTGAATCGCCATTCTGTTACGGAGTTTGATGTCGATTCGAGTTTTTGTTGTGTGTGTAGTTGTGGTTTGATGAGTTGTGTGTTTCGTGTGTGATCAGATGATGATGATGATGATGATGAGAGATCGGGATGAGTGGTTGATTCTTCGGTAGTGGAGGAAGATGAGGAGGATGTGATGATGTCGTGTGTTGGTGAGGAGGATGAGGGATTAGCGTTGTTTGTGTGTAAAGGGAGACGGAAGTGACGTGCGACGAGGAAATTAGCGGTGTGAACTTTAGTATCGCAGGTTTTGCAGAGGAAAGCGGAGTCAGATGGGCAGTAAATTGATGCGGATTTGTTGAAGAGTTCGCAGTAGTGGTGTGGTTGTTGCATTTTGTCAGCCTGGATGACGGCCATGAGTGATCGATCGATCGATCAGTCGGTCGCCAATGGTAGGATGGGCGGGGCGTTGACCGGTGAAGATTTAATTAGAAGGGAAGGGGAAGAAAGAGAGAGAAGCAGTGGTAAGAGAACGAAATAAGGAATCAATCTAGTGGGTTAAAAGAATGGAGAGAGACAGATGGAGGATTTTGATTTTAAATTTTTAAATTTCAATTTTTCAATTTTTTTATAATTTTTTATAGTTTTTTTTTAATTTTTAATTTTTTTATAACTTTTTATAACTTTTTATAATTTTTTTATATTTTTATTGTATTTTGATATTAATTTGTGTTAATTTTCAACACTGAGGGGCATTTTATGAACTTTAAAAGTACTTTGTTAACTAGTAGGGGTATTTTTGTCTTTTTTCTAACTATAGTGGCATTTCATGTATTTTTTGGAAAATATAGTGGCATTTCGTGACTTTCTTTTTTTTTAATGGACATTTCATTAATTAGCCAAAAATATAATGGCATTTCATGAAATTTCACAAAAAACAATAACAGTGCTTAAAGATAACAAAGAGTGAACACATTAGGAAAGTAAGAATATATGTCAAAAAGCAATGATCTGATCATAATCCTTATGACTTGTTATCAGTTTAACTCGTGTTATATACAAAGAGTAAACACATTTAGTAAGAATATATGTGAGAAAGAAAACCAGTAGTGAATCCAAGCCTACATCAATATTTTTGGCCCAAGTTTAAAAGATAACAGTACTCAATACAACAACATCTTAGTTCAGTACTCTTTCATCAAAACATTACCCTGGTAAAAAGGTTACCCTCCAATTGCCTTCTTAACATTGTTACAATAGATCAAGAAGGCAACTAGCTAGTATAGGCGAAAATCAAATTGCCCTTTTGGCCCATAGTAGAGCCACTACATATAACCCATCATAGGGAAAAAAAAAATTGCCCACATTGATTAGTAACGAACCAGAACCTTAGAGAGAAAGCCATCCAAATGGATAAAGAAAATGTTGAATCTAGAATATTTATCCAGTTTAACGAACCAGAACCTAACACTGCATCTCGAATTCTATATTGACAATTCAAATAGATAAAGAAAATGTTGAATTCTAGAAGCAAAAAAAAAAACATGCAAGGGTAAATATGAGCAAACAACCTAAAATTTAGTTACCCAATGTATAGTATGGCAAATCACACCTTAGAGAGAAAGACATCCATAGCAGAGGTAAACTCAAGTGTACAGCATATCACATACTGTATGAATGTGTATCATATATTCAAGCTGCTAAAATCTGATCAAAACCGGTAAGATCAACATAACCTTGTGTAGGATGTGTACTGCATTTTAGGAATAAGGAAGACAGACACACCTAAGCTTAAAAATCATCTCTCATGACAATACTTCCAACATTTTGAAGAACAAGGATGACACATACAGAGATGAATGACTATGTGCACACAAGGCTGTTTATATTACCACCATAAGACCAAAGGGCAATGCACTCTTTTTCATATAAAACTAGGCACTGACATTTAAGCTTAGTTATATCACAAAGGTTGTTATCAATGACCTTGAAACTAGCATGACTCTATAAATAGTACTTTAGCGACATCTGTCAGAACAGTCAAAGTTGCATCCCTTCAATATTGCCATTATAAAGGCTCTGCACAACATGGGAAAGAGTAAGCATAATGATCAACAGATGATTATACTAATAATAATCACAAAATCAACCTTGAGGTTAGAAAGAAAATAAAACATTAATATCTGATCTGATGTTGTATAACAGTGATTAAACCTTTTACACAATTGATTCCATAATAACATCACCGACATGGTTTATACACTTGCATACTGATTACTTTATAACATTAACAATCACTCATTTACTTCCATAATCCGGATAAGATGCTGAACATAAACTAAAACTACAAAACAAGATATCCATCTATTAGACACAAACGCAGGCTAGTGAGCTCTGATAAAGCAGAGGAGCATTTGCTCTGTCCCTTTGTATTATAATTTTAGAGCTCTTGAACTCTGCGTCCATTAAATGCAGGTCTGTCCCTTTGTATTATAATTTAGAGCTCTAGAAAACCCAACACAGTCATATGCATACGAACTATAGTAGAGATGAAAATCATCCCTAGATAAATAGAGCAATCACTGTTCCCAGGAAAATTTATTGACCAGGCTAACTATCTTAATTCAAGACTTTGTTAAAAAACAAAGCTAGGAATTCCCGACCATCTAGTGAATTCTCCCATGTTACTGTAGCTTCATACAAGACAGCTCGCAGTCAATCAATTCCCGACCATCAAGTACTTCCCATGAATTGCAACGTCAAATGACATCACAATAGCCAAAAAGCTACAGAAAATTTAAAAGACCAAACTACACCCCAATCCACCAAATATTCAATACAGAATCAAAACACGCAACCAGTTCTAATTTCTAAATCCTTTTCTACTAGTGAGTCTTAATCCTTATGCTAGCCGATTCTGATTCCTTTTATACTTGTTTTCCTTTTCTCCACTTTCAATGACATTAAGCAAAACACGTAAGTAAATTCGAAAGCCACAAATCTCAGAGAGCAAAAAGCCACAAATTTGAACGATGATTGTTTTCCTTGACTCGAAAGCAACCACAGACAAGCAGATTGAGAGTGGAGGTGAAAGTAGAGATGGATTTGGTACCTGATTTGTGAAAATCCCTCTCTGTGTGTGACTTGTTCCCGAGGTGGTACGTGTCCGCCTTGAAGTCGAGCGAAGAGAAACGAAGATGAAGCAAAATTAAACAAGGAAGAAGAGATCGAGAGATGAAGAAGTCAAAAAAAGAAGGTTTACAGGGATGAACTAACTTAGTGGAGAGAAGAGGACAGCAGCAGTGAGATAGACAAGGAACAGTGAGAGAGAAGAGGAGAGCAGCGGTGAGAGAGAAGAGGAGAACGACGAACTATTTTCTAATTTCAAAGTTATTTCACAGAATGAATGAAGTCTATCGGTTTATGTTTAGAAGAAGTAGGAAATGTTCCAAAATCTCGCTAAAACTAAAAGAAATAGAAGACTGTCCGAAGTTTGATGCATATTTACTTTAGCTTTCGTAACCTGTTGTTTTGTTACAAAACATTGGATGAACATATTTGTAACGATACATTCCTTACTAAAGTTCTGATGAATATAATAATCATGCATAGTGTTTGGTTACAATGTTGTCGTTACGTATAATAGTTCTAGGTAACAAACCACTTATCGTTACCAATAATTAAATTTCTAGTATGATAACTAAAATGGCACTAACCGCAAGCAGCTATTGAAAAACCCTAAATCGCCTCCATGCTCTCCCTCGTCTCTCCTCTCCTCCACCTCCTCGCCGCTACCCCACCATGCCTCCACAAACGACGCTAGATTCTCCCCCGTTCTACCCAACCATCTTCTCCATCAACTACACACAAAGCAAACTCCACAAAACTTCTTCCGCCCAATCCCCCTCTCGTCTTCCGTCTACTATACACAAAACCAAATTCCCAAAACCTCAGAATATTGCCGTTTTAAACTTTCCTTCTAGGCGAGTTCTCTCGCCCCTCCCCCTGTTTCATCCTTATCGTTTACGGGCCGCTTCCGCCCACTTTCCTGCACTTTCCACCTGCTGTTAACTATGAGGAGAGACAAGGTTTATGCAGGGAGGAAAAATCTGAGGAGGAATGTGAGTCGTTCCAACCGGGGGGCAAGCTTGCGTCCAAGCAGTAAGTGTAGTTGGTACGTCCAGAAGGCTTTGGTAGACCATGGTTCGAGGAGCCATTATTCGAGGTATAAACGTGACTCAATTTCTGACTGGTGGTGCCATGGTAGCAACAGTTCTAGAGGTAACACTACTACCACAATATTCATCGATAACATTCATAAAGGAGTTTCGGAGTATCAATTAGGTAGGATCGTTAGAAGGTTTGCTCGGTGGAGTAGGATTTATATTAGTAGAAAATGGAGAGCATGGACTCGAAATGCTTGTGCTTATGTCAACGTTGACCATGTCAAGGATGCCAAAAGGGTGATTGACGACATCAAAGGTTTGAATATCAATGGGAATAGTCTCTGGGCGAGAATGGAGTTTCAAGGTCCCAAAGCTAGAGAGAGTAGAGATGCTTCGGCAAAGCGCTCGTTACAACCCCAAAAGATGTGTTCCCAGGTCCAAAAGGATAGAAGTGCTAAATCTAGGCTTCTATTAAGATTAAATCTGACGAAGGGATGAAGGCGTGTCTATCCAAATGTACGACTGTCACTCTCCAAGAAGATAAGAACCCAGGAGAAGCCTTGGATTTTCTTCTCAGTAGGTGGCCATACATTTATGGGCTCCTAGCTTTTTCAAGGAGAAAATTTCTCATGCTTTTTAACACAACCCAGGAAGCAAAGGAAGTTGTGTTACAATCTGGTGATATGGAAAATGAAGGATTAGCAGTGCGTCATTGGGACAGAGATGACCAAGTTGAGAAGCGTAGGACATGGGTTGTTATACGTGGTGTCCCCCTCCATGCATGGAATAGGGTTAATGTGCGAAAAATTGCACAAACAGTAGGGGATGTCATTAAAACTGAAGAAGATGACCAGTTTGTGAAGAATGCCGAAATCCGTATTTACATAGAAACGTCAACCCTCCACTTGAAAAACTGGAAAATTGTGGTTATAGTTGAGGACCGCTCCTACTCGGTGTCCATAGTTGAAGTTGGTGACACTAAGATTATTCACGTACTAATAAACCTACAGAGAGCATTGTCCAGATGCCTTCTGCTGGTGGAGGTTGTAATCGTGATCGATAGAGTTGCAATAATACGGTTCATTTCCATGAAAGGGATGGAGATGACAGCGTTCGAAATAAGTCCCGTACAGATGATGAGGCACATGTGGATTGGAAGTTGTGTCAGATGTTGGTGGGAGGCAACGGGATAATCAGGCGACAAAATCATTTTGTCATGATAGCCCGTTAATTCCTAGTCATGAAGCGGCGCCCCGCTTAGTAGTCGATCTGGGGAGATTGATGGTTAGCAGCATCGTGTAGAATTTTTGTCATCGTGAGGGGGAGTTAATTGTAGCGGGTCCCGAGACTGGTGCTGGTCCTATGGCAATTGTGGTCCCTGAAGGAATTAAGGAGTCTGAGGTGGGGCGGCACGTCATATCCCCAGATACACAATCGGTGGGTATAGGAGGGAGACAGAATAATGAGGCTGATAATTTATTTGGTGCTCTATTCGATGAGGAGCCGTCTCCTTCTCCAGGAGGTGTGCCGCGTCAGCAAATTGAGGATGGAGAGGTGCTAGTTACTGACATAGGCTCAAATATAGAGGGAGTCGCGAACCTCGAGGGGGAGAGGCAGACGTCAGGGGTAGAAGTGGCTACTCAGAGAAGGGATATTGATCCGGCAAGGAACGAGCTAGGTAAAATCATCAATCCTGATGCAGAAGCTGATGAGTGCATCAAATTATTAAGGCAGTTAGGCTGTCATATGCCGAATCCAACCCAGACCAAAGTGAATCTTATCAATCAGATCAAAGAGCTAATGTGATAGCTTGTGGCCTAGGTAGTGGGTTTTCTTTTGGGAGGTTAGTTTTAGGAGGAGGATCGGTGTGTTTGGGATTTGAGGGTTTTGTGTAGGAAGGGTTTTACCCACCAGATGCGAGTGGGTTTTCGTGTCTGAAGGTGCTTGTGTGGTTTTGCTTTGTGGATCTGTGAGGGTGTTGGTATGACTGTTTAGGGTGTTGGTGTCTGTTTTGGGTTTTGATAGGAGTGTTCCCTATGTTGTTTCATGAATTTGGCGGGCACTCTTTTTCCTCCCTGGACTTTTTTCCACTGGGTTTTGCCTTGGGAGGTTTTAATGAGGCCCGATATTTGCCACTCATCTTTTTAATAAAATGACTTTAAGCCCCAATTATCAAAAAAAAATTAAATTTCTAGTAGGGCCTATAGGTAGCTTTTGCCACTCTCTCTATGGGAAGTTTGTTATATCCCCTACCTTTTTGTGTATCCCCTGCCTAATCTGTTTGGTGATTTTGAGCCAATTTGGTATGGCGTAGAGAAGTTTTTGTAGTCCTTTTTGTATATTTCTTGAACTCCGATACATATGCCCCCACGTAATCCCTTCTACAGTTACCAATTATTATTAATACATCATTACTTTTTTAAAAAAAAAGTATTCACTTCGTGTGCTTTCGCTTCCCGCTGATAAATCAACAAGTAATCTTACATTTATGTTAAAAAGAATTGGAATTTTGTATGTCAATTGATAAAGATGTAGATTGGAAAATCTGTGAATCTCACTGGCAAAATAATATTCAAATATGCAAATTTGTCCCTATTCCCTTCTCCTGGTACATGGTGCTTTACTTTTTGCGTTAAAAAGAAAAAAACTTAATCTGGTGAGTATTAGTTGAATAAATCACACTGAACCAGTCAATTATGATAGGTTCACTATTAATTTTTGTTTTCATTTTACCATAGAATGAGTAATTTCAATGTTACCGTCACAATTGTTTTCTTTTCCAGGTTATTATTAATATTTTCTAGAGTAAATTATTCGGAACCCCTTAGGAATGAGCATAATATGATTAACCCCTTGTGTTTATTATAATTATTGGTAACCACCTTGAGGTTTGTATCTCTGACCATGAGCCCCTGAACTATAATTTTGTTATCAAAATATTAACTATATGCTGGTCCATCAGCTTAATCACATTATTAATGCCAGTTTGGACAACAAAACTATTTAATCAACATCGTTTAACTCTCCTTCATCCCAATTCAGATGCATTTTTGAAGTAGGGTTAACGTTTTTCGGACAATAAGAATGTTGATTAAGCACTGTTTTTTGTCAAGCATGTCATTAATAATGTCATTAAGTTGATAGGTTAGCACGTGGTTAACGTTTTAATAATGGAATTATAGTTAAGGGGCTCATAGTCAAAAATTCTGTAACCTCAAGGTGGTTACCAATAATTATGATAAACACAAAGGGATTAACTGTATTATGTCCAATCCTCAATAGGGTTCCGAGTAATTTACTCTATTTTCTAAATAATTAGTTTTATACTTTAAGGATAACGGTAAATATATTTTTGATATAATTTTTATATTTTTGTCAATATTTTAAAGATAATGGTTCTGTCAATTAATTAATATAAAATTTTATTTTATTGTAATTTGAATTTATATCGATTATTAGATATATTATTTATGATCTTTTGATAATTTATATTAAAATTAATTATATATATTCAAAATTAATTACTTAAAAATTTGATTTAATATTAATTTAAATTTTTATCAATCTTGCGCTTTGACAAAATTTTATATATAATTTGGAAAGAGAATAATTTTTCTATAAACTCGTTTTGAAAAACAAAATCATGATCCCCATTTTGCGAAAATAGATAGTTAAAATTTAATTAAATTAAAATCGAGTTCAATTTTAACCAAATATAACTATACATTATTCTTTTCAACAATTACAGGATATTGGAGTGGTTTCTATGAGGGTTTGGTGTTTACTAGTATTATGTCACATTTAAAATAATATAAACAAAAACAAAAACAATTACAAATATGTTATTTCAAACAAAGCATAAACCTGTACATCTTTCTCGCACCTGTCAACAACACCAGCTTTTCAATTGTTTTCACAAATAATACGTCTAACTGACTAAATACAACTAATGAAATAGTAATATTTGTCTTAAAGTTTTAACCGTTTTACTTGTTTATGTACTATATTTTTCAGAACTTTTTAACTAGTTTTACCTAACCATTTTCAATGCATTTTTGCTTGACAAAGAGTTTAAGTGAAATCTAGTTAAGAGTTTAGGTTGTGACGAGTGTAACTGATTGAAATGAGTTTCTTCTCTCCCAACGTTTATCGCGCTTGGATAGGCGATTGTGCAGGCGATTTATCCCTGCTTTTCAGCTCCCCTCAAAGGTCTGATTATTCCTTTTGTTATTGTAAGGGTAATAAGGGTATATTTTCTATGCTCGTCCTAGGCTGGCCTTCTGAGTATCCTATTGAGTATAGTACAAAAATCAAATCAAGCTTAATGCCTCTCTCAAACTCCCTCCTAGCCATTATGGTAGTAGTAAGGTCGAACAGCTTCGAGCTTCTGTTCCCAACCACCAAATGTGTCATCACCTTCCCTTAGAGATTGCGGGTGTACTTCCCTCTTTTCTTGCCAAGATTAACCTCACCATTGGAGATAGTAAGGAAGCCCTCCTGCCCTCTCCAGAGAAGAAAAATTGTGAGGACTATTGTTTCGAATTTTCAATCTGGTCGGAAATCGTAGTTCACAGTGCAGTCTCTTTGGCTGGGTCTAGTTCGCTGAGCTTTTTCGCTGGGAATAGCTACTAGTACCGGTCAGGTGAAAGGAAGGAAGCAGAGATGGATTTACTCACTACTAGTTGCGATCTTCTTCGACTTCATCCTGCAGAAAACGAGATAGTTAATGGTGATGCTCCGTTGGAAGGAAGCAAACCTAAAGAACTGAATAAAGCTTTGTTCGGGAGACTTTTGCATCCAAAACCCATCAACTGTAAGGCCTTACATAAGTTTTTAAATCTCATTTGGAAACCAAAGTCTCAGTTTAAGGTTAATGAAAGGGATAACAACCGGTTCACTTTTGAGTTTTCTAATGAAACTGATGCTAAGTTTGTCCTGAGCTTTGGACCGTGGCACTTCCAGAATAGGCTACTGGTTGTGACAGCTCTTGATCCTAACTTATCCATTGATGAACATGATCCAACCTCAGTTAAACTCTGGGCCTCAGTTCATAATCTACCTATTTCTTTTTATAACAAGGAGTCCGCAATGGGATTGGGTAACAGGATATGGAAGTTTGTTTCATGCTCTGATCGGCTAAACCCTCTTGCTTCCAAGGTGCTTAAAGTCTGTGTCGAAGTTAACATTGCAGATCCTTTATGTAGACTGTTAGTTCTGTCTGTAGCAGGGAAAGATAGATGTTGTCGTGTTTCTTATGACAAACTGCCTTTCCTTTGCTTTAGATGCGGAAGGATTAATCATGTAGTGTCTGAATGTGTATACAAGAATGATGCTATGTCTGCTCAAGATAAATATGGGCCTTGGATGAGATCTGAGTTTACAGGATCCTTAGCGGTGATGGAAGACAATTTCCTAACAGACCATGCTATTGGTAGTTTGAGGAGGCTGGGGAATGAGATATTGATAGAGAAAGATGTGTCTGCTTATTCTGAGTGTAGAAAGGATGATCAGATTATCTCAGCAGGATTTACTAGTGAGCTGCTTAAAGATGAGGCTAGCTGCTCAGGGTGGTAGGAAGCAGGCCTGTAGTAATCAAGTCAGGGGTGCTAGCTTCAGCTAAGGAGTCAGTGGTTATAAAGGTGAAGGGTGCTGACCACTTGCTACGTCTCAGTCATCATTCTGATATTAGTGAGAAGGTCAAGGGGAAAGAAGAGGTAAAAGATAAGGATTTCCGTAAGAGTATATCTCCTGCCAGCCTTATCATTACAATCCCAAAGAAACTAGACATGGAGAAGAATGTTCCTCCTCCAATTCAGTTTGATCCACTGGGTCTGAATGGAGCTTTTAAAAGCTGTGAAATTCCATTAAAAAAAGAACAGCTTATCAGATGGAGGATTGGACTGAAGCTTTAAAAAGTTCAAAGAATCTAAGGCAAAGAAAACCAAGGTTTCTCTAGAGGATGAAGGTGATCTCAATCAGTCTATTTCCCAAATCATGGAGGAAGCGGATAGGTTATCAGCTCCTCCTGGTTTCCCAAACAAGATAGTTCCTCAGCTAGAAGAATTCAAACAGAAAGATGGAAAACAGTTGTTTAGTTTAGGCATGGGAGAAGGGGATAGGAAAAATGGAGTCGTAAGAAGAGGAGTTCTCCTTTCAAGAAGGTGCAGAGGAAGGTAGTCTTAAAGCTGAAGAAAAAGAAGATTAGCTCCGGTAAAGACAAGGTCAAATCAGATAAGGCTGCTCTTGCTGATAAGCAAGGCAGCCAGGAGGAATGATTCACTCAGGTGTCTACTGATGGGGGTTTGGTCTCCTCCTTGCAGCAGATGAGATCGATAAGCAAGTCAAGAATGGGGATAATGATGTTTGGTATCTCAGGTTTATCAGTTACGGGATGAGTGGTAGTGCTAGGAATCAGGAAGCGGAAGGGAGCAGCACTTCAGATGGCTAGGAAGAAACTATTCAGCTGGATTTTTGGGATGTTGATCTACAATAGTAATCAGATAATCAGGTACATGGGGGGTAGTAAGGTGGAGATCTGCTTTAGACAGCAAGAGAAGAGTTATCAGAATTAGTTATCAAGTGAAGAACAATCAGTCTAGTATCAAGTTTCATGATCAGATTCCAACTAGGAAGATTTCAAGCACCATTTGTGTGCAAATGGTTAGTCATTCATCACATCAAATAGCTCTGGAGCTTAATTAAATACTAGTGTTGTTTTTTGCTTACCAAGTTTTTGTAGGGATTTATCTGGCAAGGCTAAGCAAAAGACCTCACAGGAGATTCAAAAATAGTCTGGAAACTGCCCGGTGTCGAATTAATGTTGTTCTTTTATTCTTACTAGAAGGAGTTGTTAAAGCTAATTGTTGGAATCAGTGGAAATTCAGCCACACTTTTGAGTTGTAAATATTCCTAGTAGTAGTTTGATGCGTGAGGATGGGGATAATGACTACTCTCTATGATTCCCCGTCCTGGTCTGTAACTTTGGATTGCCCTGTTTCTGGTTTTTGGTTTTGAAGCTGTTTATGAATGAATGAAGCTCCAGTTGATTTCAAAAAAAAATATAGTTAAAGAGTTTAGGTGAATAGCATCATATATTCTGTAAAATCCGGTACTCTATTTAAAAAAGTTCAGCAAAGAGATCATGTAAATTAAATTAAGAATACAAGTAAATTCGGTAAATATAATCCCGTATAACTACCTGGTATGAGTGTAGATGTAGAGTAGAGAGGTGCCCAGAAAATATCTCGTAAACTTGATGATAATCCTTACATCCTATAAATACTATAACTACCAAAATAAGATACCAAAAGAAGCTCTGCCTAAAGATTAGGCTAACATGTCTATATTATGTTTGGCAGTTGCCTAATACTTATTAGAGTTTGCCCCGTGCTCCATCAATAACAAACTCTCAGCATAAGGACCAATGTCTTCAAGATACCGACAGTAATTTGGCAACATTACCTTCTCCGTATCAGACTCCATATCATATGAACGTAATGACTTAAATCCCCAGAAGATTACATCACGCTTTTGTATAGATACACAAAAATATTCAGGAAGAAGCCATTTTGAAGTTGCATTGAATCGATACCTTCTAATCCAGCAGCACTGTTGTGTCACAGAAGTAGTAGGGGAGGAAGATTTTTCCATCGCCCAAATTGTAACACCATACCAACAAGATAAAGCCAAAAAACCCAGAATTGAACCAGACAAAACAGTGACTCGATGACTTATTTTATCTATCTTATCAATGTCCTTGGGGAATGGGGTGCATGTAAACGTCTTCGAGATTAAGTCAAACGAAATTACTTTTGGCTTGGAATATTCGAATCCGATCCAGTGTGTGGATTCCCCAATACAAGCATTGCGTCTATCACTCAAACACACCCTGGCAGTGGCAGGGGCTATATTACCGTCCACCACCCTCCGCCATGAATGGGACTTTAATGAGAAAACGTCAACTAATGGTGTAGAAATTGGATATGAACTGGACGAGTGACAATGAATGATTACCACTTTGTAGTCATTATTGGATGTATCAAACAGTAAACATCCATGAACAGAAATAGAGCCTTCTTGAAGGTAGGGGGCAGGAGGTTTGAAAGGATTAGGCGGAAGTGTAATGGCTTTCCGTATTGATGGGTTACAGAGTACAATGTCGCTGTCGGTTTTCTTCTCACCGTAAACAAACAAAAGGATCAGACCGTCAACTCCACCGCAAACCTCCCATCTTCTGGTCCTGTCAATTGGGAATGGGAATTCGATCTCCAAAGCTTTTTTGAGTGTTTTGGAGCAGCGAAGGACCCAGCTCCACCGGGTTTCCAACTTATTTTCCTCCGAGAAGATGAGGTAGGAATCCTGAATGTTGTTGGGGCGACGTTTGATGTATGTAGCGAAGTTTGGATCCTCAATTATGGCTTTCCACGATTTAGAGACGGATCGAAATCTTAATATGGACTTCAAGGGGAGGTGGAAGAGAATCTTCATCAATAAATCCAATGAAACGCTGCATATTGACCGATTATTTGGTATTTTCATAGCTGCTCGATTCAGAGGCAGACGCAAAGGGGGCTAGGGGTGAGGGAAGAGCAAACCGATGATACTGAGAGATCCGATGGAGGAAGACGGCGAGGGGGTGAGGGAGACCGATGGAAAAGAAAACTATACATACTACAATTTATATAAAGAGATTGGAAAATAGGTAACCGGTTCACTTACAACCCTAAACTTAGTTGGTTTACTTTGAACCCTATTGATTTCCTATATGATTTTATGACTTGTATTTTTAAGCTTTCTTCTGTTATAAATAATGTAATTATTGGATGTACATAATCACCCTTTCGTCTATCTTAGACTCTTATTTGTGTAACCCCCGTAACCTCCCAAACTCTTCATTAGAAGTCCTTTGATATTTCGTATTCCTTCCACTCAAAGGTTCTGTAACGGTTATGTATTATGTACTATATATAGACACACAATAGGATAAAATGTGAGATAACAATTTACGTTATCTTGTCTTCTATCTTTCTTCTATTCTCAGTGTTACAACACGTTATCAGCACGATCGACTACTAAAAAAAGTATTATTCTCTCTGCTATACATCATCAACAAAGATCATCTCGGCTTCATCAGGACTTCCCGGGCTCTAGCTTGGAGAAGGATGAATTGGGTAGTCTGCGCAAGCTACATGGCATTATTTTAGATCTATCCCCGACATTTCACTTTCATTCTCGAGGCAAGATCCAGATCTCAAGCGCCCACCACTTTCAATATTCTATTTTTTTTCCGATTTCAACTACAAAATAATGGTTTCATAGTGATTGTTTATGTTCTGTGATTTCTTGGCAAGAGGTCTTGGGTCATGCACCTTGTGATGATGGTTATTATTTATCCTACCAGAAATCATTGTGCTTTATCAAGAATCAGCGATGCCAAAAAGTTTATATGTTGAAGCCGCATTTGATGGGTACTCTACCGATTCTAGAAGGTATAAGTAAGTTTAATCAATTTTACCGACATAATCATTTTAACAAGCAGGTAAGTTAGACACATCTTAAAATTTTATATAAACGTGTATATGTATTTTTAAATCAAAGGAGAAATCCTTCTTTTATTTTGTTAATAAAGTTCACAGTCTTTAACAAAGAAAATGGTAAAGAAAAAAAATTATTTTTGTGAGATTCCGCGGGGTTGGAGCTTTTTATTTATTGAATAATAGAAACTTTAAGTAAAAAAAATTGCTAAAGGAAAGCGGTATCTTCGATGAAAATAAATTGTTATAGTTTTAAAGAACTGAACTATCAGTTTAATCATTGAAGAACTACATTTTTTGTGGTATAATGATTTTTTCCATAACTACTCTCTCAAGTATTATTTGACGTTTTGACCAAAAAGAAGAAGTATTATTTGACGTTATATATTTTTGTTTTGAAAAGTGAACCATTAAATATGGTATAATTCATTCCGTTCAAGTTTATTTAATGGCTGAAAAACAGTATGTCATAGGATGGGTTTGAATTACCGTTTATGAGGAAATCTCTTTTGAGATAGTAACAAAAAAAGTTGATAACCTTGTGCAAGATGTTGCACTAGATGTTAATAATTCTCCTATGTAATTATTGAAAAAGAGATTGTAAATATACCTCATGTAAGACGGTGCATTTGAGGTTAATGATTATGCTACCTCGTGTAAGATGCTAACGTTTGAGGTAAAATTGTAATACTTCCTCATGAAAAATGAATGCACTTGAGGTTCAGGATTATAAGATCTGTATAGATTCTCGTGCAAGATTAGTGCACTAGAGGAAAAAAATAAATAAAAGGATCATGTTATTCGATTGTATACAAGCATTGGAGGTTGAGCATTAGAGTGTAATATTTATCTCTCACGAAATCATGCTCTTGAGGTTGAGAGCTGTAAGATCATTATACTCCCTTGTGCAAGAAAATTACATTGAAGATTGAGATTGATAAATTATTATTTTCCGTTATGCATGACTATGTATTTGAGGTGGATGTTAAAAATGGTCCACATTTGATATAAGATTGGACCAATTGTAAAAGCTCTTAGAGAGCTAGATAGATTTTAAGGAGTTAAAAATAACTCCACACAAAGTAACTTTGGTATAAGTTACATGGTCTCCTAAGTAACCATTGAGGAGTTACATTTGAGGATTATTATTTTCCCAATGAATTTTTTACTCAAGCTCTGAAATGATAATGTGTATCATGCATGATTATGAAAGAAGTTGAGCTTGAGGTTGATTTTGGCAAGATCTGTATGTAAGATCATTGATGATATGAGAACTACAAGCTAGAGTTAGCTTATGAAAATGTCCATTTTATCTTGTAAAGGTCGATTGTAAAAGATGTTATAATCTATGACAGATTATTGTACATCCGTACATGGTAGGACCATGTAAAAAGGAAATTGTGTGCAATTGACATCATGGTAGACCGTCACATTTCCATGAAGGATATTGTTGATATGATGTTATTATTGATGAAAAGGTGTTAAGGTATCATCCTTAGTACATATTTATAAAGTGCGAAAGACGCACTCGAGTACATGAATTTTGATATTTTATAACCATGCTTTGGGTATTGGTTATTCATGGTACTCAAAAGGAATAAAATATGGTCCGTTCCGTTGAACCATCTTTGAAATCTATAATAAATTTGAGCATGTTGTAAGTGATTAAATGACAAAGAGTCATAATTTATTGATAGTGCTATAATGCACAACTGAAAATGTTTTATATACATCTCTATAGTCTATAAGAGGCTATAAAGAATGAGAGCTTGCTCTTGTGAGCCATGAATTTTAAAAGCTTTTCATTATGTTCCTTGAGGGAATAAGAATAAACATTGAAGATTCACTTATTTAATGACAAAGTATGCTCGTATGATGGGAAAACAAGCACAAAATGTGCCAAGTTATATAAGTTGATATAACGTAAAATCCAATCCCATAAAGCCCAAAAGAAAAAAGAGGGGTCACTAATATGCGGTTAGTGTACAATATAAAAATATTTCTTATATGAAACGGAAAAATGGGCCATCCATGAGAAAAGTGACGTCGAATAACTAGTTTTCTAAACTATCAAGAACTTCCAAGCTCTTACTCGGGTGACAATAGTTCACATAAGATAAAGCGAGATCATTCAAAGGAAGTGGATGAGAATTTTTATACTCCCTTGAAATATCATGGATTGAGTATGGGCTGAAAAATTACCATATGGACCTTTGAGATATATATGATGTTTGATACATCAAATAATGGTCACATGAAGTATTGTATTCATTGGCTATTTAGAAAAATCTAGCTATAATGAAATTATCCTTGTGATTTTAAGATTAAGATGGGTAATATGAAACTTGAAAGAATAGTGGTATTGAGTAACTTACTCCCACTAAGAATGACCTTATTAAGTCGTTAATTTGTGTATAGCAAAGAAAAAATGTTAGACAATTGGGTTTGTGTCTATACCTCCCCCATTAAAAAAATATCAAAAGGGTTACAAAAAAAAGTTGAGAATAATGAACTTTTTAGTTCTTAAGCATTCTCAACTTTAGGGGGAGAATGATATGTGTTTTGATATTTGACACAAAGTCTTATCAGTAAAATCAATTGTGCCTTATTGAAAGATTACAAAAGCAAGCACATATTGAATGTTGCTACAACCATGCTTCTAGGAAGTATGAGTCTCCAAGATGCTTATGAATTTTTAAGATGTCAAATTAGAGAGCGGTTATGAAATACCCCAAACCTTGATATGTGGTTTAAATATTAAACTATGGTATGTAAAGGCTAAAAAGTGCCTTAGGAACATCAGTGTACAATTTAAACCATAGTAAAATGCAATAAAGCATTAAGACACAGTTTGAGCAAACATGCTTCTAAGCTATGAGCGAACTTGGTTAGGACCCAAAGAGCCTACCAAGGCTTAATAATATTCAAGTATGATTTAATAAGGCTAATTAAGTCCTTAGGAAACCTTGGTAGACAATGAAACCAAACAAAACACAAGAATATACCTTAAAGTCAATAAGAGCAAAATGTGCTCTAAGCTTGGGATAAATTTGTATAAGACCTAATGGTCATACCTATACCTTATAAATATGTTAATGAACATATTAAATCAATTACCAAAGAAAACCAAGCTTGAAAACAAGTTAAAACACAAAAAGTGCTTTAGGAGTCTTAAAGCATGTTTTTGAAAAATTGTCTTGTAAATGAGTTTTGAATGGCTAAATGTCCATCATTACTCTTTAATTAACATGTGTATATATAGTATCACATTTGGGTGGCTATGTCAATGGGAAATCAAAATTTTCACTTCTATGTGCCTTGTTTTGTGAATAGTGATTTTTATAAGCTAGTTGTAACATATGTTGTTATAAGTAATTAAATTGACCAACAAAGACTATAATACCCTTAATGATATAAAGGGGGCCGGTTTTTGTAGAAATGAGTCACCAAACATGTTAACTTGTTAAGTAAATAAAGGTGACTCATAGGTTACTATTTGCTTTAAGTTATAAATATCTTCAAAAGCAAAACCAATCTCATTTCTCCCTTCCTTCATTTCACACGGTTTCTAAGCTTTCTTCTACCTCTCTTCTTTCTGTTCTCACGGATATGCTACAGCAACAGCACCAAATGCCATCTTCCATTGCCAATATTTCTCTAGCTCATTAACAAATCAAAAACAAACACCACCATTCTCTTCCTCTCATCAAGCTCTTTCATTCTATATTCTCAAAACTCAAGAGCCCCATTTCGGTGCCATGGAGTTCCACCATTGAAGGAGCTTGAGCTTGTCTTTCCACATATTATTGATCTCTTTGCTTCTAGGTAAGGAATCTCAAAAGAAAATACGTTTCCTCCATGTTTTGTCATGACCGAAAATACTCATTGATGGAGCTCTTGTGTTGCTTTGTTCTAGCTCCATTTAAATCTTTCAAGGACTTGGTGGAGTCTCTTGGTAGATTCCAATTCCCTTCAAAGACCAAGGTAAAACAACTACCTTAATGCTCTTTGAACAATGTAAACCTAGGGTTTACAATGAGATTAAGCTTGGAGCTTGAATACTCATCACATTGTTTGTGTAATGTTTAGAAGTTGACAAGCAACTAAGCTTAGCGATTTTTGAACAAGGAAACAAGAAAGAAGTTTGAGTGGAAAAGAGGTAAATATACTAACCTAATGGTGTTTAATGCCTTAGGAGAAATGAGCTTATAATGCTTGCTAAAACTACCTAAATAGCAAATGGTGAATGACTTAGTAAGGTGTCAAGGAGACTAGTAAAAGAACATATGTCTTGTGTGTGTAATTGCAGGTCAAAGGCTTATATATTGTGGAAATTCAGTGTTTATGGTTTAGAGCAACTTAAGGGCCTTAGAGCCATGTTATTTAAGGGCCTAAGTGCCAAGCAATTTAAGTTATGCACTATATTGTGATGTAGTGCTAAATATGTGAAGTTTGTGTATAAAAATGTGTTTGATGGATTTTAGGTGTTTTGAATGAAATAAGGTAAAAACCTAAGTGTTTGGATGGAGTATATACAAGAGAACCCATGGCAAATTTGTAATGTAAGGAGTTGTAAGTGCTTAAATGAACTTTGGTGAACTAGGATATGTTAGGAAAGGATAAATGTTTTACTAAGGAAGAAACATGTTTTTAAGGTGTTCAAAGTGCTACAAGGACTTTGGTATTGTCTTGAGAGTTCTAGGAATTCAATGAGTGTTTAGGATGTAATAAAGTCTTGGAGAAGTTTGTTTAAAGTTAGGTAATGTTGATGAATAAGGAGGGAATGATGTTTAGGTAAGGTTTTGAGAAAGGAATTCGAGAAGGGTGTGAAAAAGAAGATTTGTTTTGTAAGAGAAGATGCTTGGGAGATGATGTTGTGATGGTGAGAAAACATTTTGGTATGGTGGTCATTTAGGTGAAACACCCCTTAGGAAACCAAATGTAAATGCTACAAGTGTTATGAGATTTTGGGGTGGAAATTGAGTAACAAGTCAAACATGGAATTAGGAGTGTTTAAGATGATATTTAGACATTAGAATATACTAGGAACATTGGTAAAGTTATACAATTAATGGAGGTGGAGAACTAAGGTAAACAACATTTGAAAAAATGACATTTTATCAATTCTGTAGGTTTGGTCGGGACCTAGGTTATGGTTAAAGTTCCGGACAGGGGTGTGTAAATAGGCCGAGAGTCATAAGGATGTGGTCCGGGACTTAGGCCTTATATAAGGTCCCGGACCACCCATTTTAAAAGGCCGAGACTTGAGTTAGCATATGGTCCGGGACTTAGGAAGAGGACCAAGTCCCGGACCACTATAAAAACATGGTTTAGGTTATAAAAGATGTCTAATGATGGGGATTGATGGATAATAATGTTATAAGGTGTGTTAGGACATGTCAGGTGAGTTATAGTCACAATTTGGTGGGTGAAAAGTTGAAGTAAAGTGAAAGAGTGAAACATGTGAAGATGTAAAGATATTTAACTAGTAAACGGGGTTAAACTATGGTCATTCGACGTTACAAACATATTACCCCAATGTTAATGAAGGTAACTTAATGTGCCAGTTGTTCGAGAATTGTTCGAGGAA
>CM041779.1:132944889-133157197 GCA_023374045.1 Limonium bicolor | reverse complement strand
CTTGCAATTACATCCCACTCTCTCTGCTCTTCACTGTTGCATTAACAACAACAAGGAAAACCATCTAGCTGAGCTTCATTTTTTTTCCTGGCTCGCAAGTAGCAAAGCAGGAGCAGCAGAATCAAGATCTCTCATCGCTATAGTAATGTCCAGAAGTAACACCTGCTTGACACTTCTTCTCCTGCTTCTGATGCACACATGTGAAGTCCATGTCCCAGCTTCTCTTTGAGCTAAAACCAGCACTGAACTGCACCATGGAAGGCGCTTAAAACCAGGTAAGAAACTCAGCCAAACACATGGATGTGTAGCCTTCCTTTTCCTCAGTTTTGATGCCCGAGAATGTGCTCCCTTTAACACCTCCTTCTGCTCTGTAATACCCATGTGTGAAGCTCCACCCCAGTCCCCTTGTGGAGCCAAAGCTACAGTCAAAACACACAGAAAAAAAGGGGTACAAATCAGGTAGGCAATCGGCATTGTTATGGCTGCTAAGCCTTTCTTTCCCCCTTCAGTTTCTCACAGAAACTAAACTTAGAGCATGATTATCAAAGAACCCAAATATGGGTTCTTAGCACTCTCTTTCCTATTTCTCTCACTGCCACATCAGTTTAAGAACTATATCTATTTTTTACCAACATCAGAGAACTCATACTTTGGTTTATAACTCTCTCTCATTGCCATGTCATTTTACTTTTTACTTATTAATTATTATGGATATACAAAAATTAATTTTAAATTGTTATTACTACTATTTTCAATAATACACAAATAAGTCTAACTTATTATTTTATTATTGCTTAAAATTAATAAAAATATTTTTAAAACAAAAATAAAATAAAATTATTCATATATATTATTAATGTAATTTTTTATTATTTGTCACTCGATTTTATAGTTGTTGTATTAAATGTACAATATATTTAATTAATTTAAAGTATCAAACAACACAATATGAATAATAATACAAGATAAACTACAATATATTTAGAACATGAATACAAGTTTAATTAAATGAAGGTCCAACTCATGCGAAAACAACAACAAAATTTAATCATACATGAGAAAGTTAACTATTATATTTAATTCTTTAATTAATATGTTGTTACTAATAATATAAGACATAATCATAATTAATTATTTTATTTAGGATTAAAATATTATAATGAATTTAGAAATGAATACAATGATACATATTATAAATTTCAAGTGTATTTTAGTATTACATTTTGATATCATATAAGTACTAATTTAATGAATATATATATATATATATATTAAAATATGAAAAACATAGTCAATATGAATCTCATTTTGTAGAAAATGAGATTTTAAGAATTTTGATATATTTAGTTTATTTATATCATTATTAATTTTTAAAATATTAAGATTTTAAAATGTATAAGGTTTAACTATTTATATTGAAAATATTATAATTAGAAAAACAAATGGTGGGTCCCATTTTTTGGGTTCTTAAGAAGTTCTTACTGAAGAACCTAAAATTGGAGTTCTTCCCTCTCTCTCCTCCGCCTCATATTTTTTTATTTCTTTTTTAGCTAAGAACCTTTAAGAACCATTGATAATCATGGTCTTAGTTTCTTTTTTTTTTAGCTACAGAGTTGCCTCAAAACTCCATGCAAATACCAAGGCTTCTCCCCTTTGTTTTAGTGCATCGAAGGCTCACCAGTGCCCCTGCAGAAAAGCTTCAAAACAAGGAAAATGTAAGCAGTTTTCCTTCTGCCTGTTCCATGCGACTAAAATGCATATACTAAAGCATTTTCCCTGCTTGTTTTAGTGTACCGAAACTTACCAAAATCCCTGCAGAGCAACCAAGTAATTGCCTCCCTTCTCTACGTTAGAATCATGCCAAAACTTTCCTTGAAGTCCCTAACCAGTGCACCAAATAACTCTTGTCTGCTGCTGTTATAACCACAGAAAAAAAAAACAGAGAAGTGAGTACCTGCACATGCCGAGAGAGGAGAACTATGCAGGGAGGAAGTTCAAGTGGTAGAAGGTGAATAAAACATAACTACATTCCTGAAGCTTGTAGGTGTGACTAGTTTGAGCTTTGCACAAATTTTCTCTAACGATAGCCTCTGTATACACATTTAGGCGGAAAGAAGCTGGTGAGGAAAAGTGGTGATTGCTGGGAAAATCTTCTTGATGATTTGAATTAAGGTAAACGCCCCTTAATGCCTGGAAGAGTTATTAGTAGAATGTAGTATGGGAAAAGCCGACAAGGTTGGATGTTATAGGAGTATTATTGAGTTTCCATGCGTTAGGATTAAAGAGTATATAAATGTGAGTTATTGTGTTTATAATAACGAATATATATATGTCGTTTTGAATTGACAATACGTAACCAATGATGGTTATAAGTTGGGATGGGAAAATTAAGTGTATATAATTATTAAGGCTAAAAATGTGTGAGAAAAATGGTTTAAAAGACCAAAGAGAATTCTGTACAAACCGTGACCTGGGGGGATTTTAGAGACATTTAAATACTATCTTAAAATAATTATTATGCTATTTTTAAGGCCACATATTTAGGTCATGTCATTATAATTACTTTGAGCTTTAAATGGTCAATTATAAAATTTATAGGTTGATTTATAAGGCTAGATGAATTCTGGTACGAAACCACCATCCTAACAATTTTAACTACTTGGGAACATCGTAGAAAAATATAGACATATTTATAAGCTTATATTATGGTTTAAATGAATTTTTAAAACCTTGTAAAAATACTTTATATAAATAAATAAATCAAAAATGGAGTCAAAATGTAATAAAAAGAAATATAGGGTATAAACGGTAATTGAAACCAAAAGATATAATTTTAGGGATTTTTATAAGTATAAAATATAAATTTTATGAATTAGGGGTAAATTGTAAAACTAGGAAACTATAGGGGTAGTTTTGTAAATACTATCAAAACTGGTCAAAGAATAATTTAAGTGGTCAACCTTGACCACATATGAAGGTTGACCAAGTTATAATGATAAGGATAACTATTTCATGTATTTGAAGAAATATCAAGTCAAAAACAATAATTATAAAAATATTAGGGGAGTATATGTGATTACCGAAATTATAAGGGCCAAGATGTAAACATGAGAACCTTTGAGGTTTGTTGGGAATTTTAGAAACTTTTGGAGTAATCTTAATGATTTAATTAATTAAGAGTCATATTATATAGTTAAATATGAAATTGTGACAATTATAGAGTTTAGGGGTAAGTAATGTAATTAGAAAACTTTAGGGCATAAACATGAATTTTAGTATTTAAGGGGATTAGTATATAATTCTGGGAAGGTTTGGAATTTAATTGATGACAGAAATTAATTAAAGATTATAATATATGGTTACGTATTGAGGGTAATAATTATAAAATCTATGAGTATAAAACTTAATTACCAAAGTGTTCGGGTATAGGAACAAAATTTAAAGACCTTAGTGGTCAGCTTGTAACTTCGGTAAAGTTTTGGGTTTAAAATGAGGTTTAAATAATTAAGGTGTATAATATAAGGTTTTAAGTAATTAAAATGGAAGTTTAAAAAACAAAAGGGGGTTATAATGTAATTATGAGGAGGATGTGGGTGAACAATTAAATTTGAATAAGCTGAGGGGTTATTCGTAAATATATATATGCATATGTATGTATATTATAATGTTAGGATACCTTATGTTATAAATTAATGAAGTAAATAATATAACAAGTATGGAATATGGGGTGGTTTGTAAATAGACGAACATGTGAGATGACATAGGAATTTCCAGAAGAATATTGGGCTATTCGGAAACTATATACACATTATACGTATATAATAATGTTGAAAACCTTAATTTATAATTTAATAAGACTAGAAATGTAATGCTTATAATATATGAGTTAATCCCATAAATAATCAAACTATGAGGGGAAGAGATTGTCGTTACCGTCAATATATATAGGCTGTTTGGAACATTTTAAAGTTTGAACATACTATATATTATAAAGTCTTGGGTGACGTAATGAGACATGAAAGAATATATTATAAAAGGGGGCTCTATAATAATTTTATCATGTGAACTCGTAACCTAGCACGAGGATATAACGTGCATACCAAGCCACATACGAGATTGTGCTACTACGAGTGGGAACGTAAATGTAACGACAACCGTATTGTAAATGTTTATAGTGGGGTAATATTTTACATGCACGCGAACAGTACGTAAACAATGATGTATAGTTACAACTATAATATATACGTAATTGTTTGTATATATATATGTATAGACAAGCCGAGTACTTACATAAATATAACTACGCGAATTAGATTGTATAACGGAATGTTTAAACGTCATGCATACAACGTAACGTTATTCCCGTATGCATGTAAACAGCTAATTACGTAAACAAAACATGAACAAAACTTCCATATGATAAGTAATATTACCGTAGCGACAACTACGCACTCGTAAACTATAACGAGTGGCAGAAATCTAAATCCTTAAGGCTAACGACCATTGAAATAAACAAGAGGTCAATTAAGACTTAGACACGGGTTGGAAGTACGGGTTGGTCTAGGTTAGTTAAGTTAATACGACATACGTATATACGTACTGATATCAGAACAATGTGTATACCAGAGATACGAGTGGGTAGACTCGAGCACTGTGAGCGTTAGAGCCTACGCGGGGGTTATCACGCAGGCAACAACGGTGTAAGGTATGTTGGATTCTATGGTATGAACCCTGATGGATTCTTTGAGTTCAGACATTTGTGTGCTAATTGCTTAAGATGATATGGATGAGTATGCATGTGTTTATGAAATGTTACTTGCTCGAATATCTAGCGTTTTATTATTTGTGCGCGAACACCTTTGGCTACAGATAACGATAATCATTTAACGACGATACTGTTGGTAAAGCGATGAGTACGACACTGTCAAAAATACTCAGATTATCTAAGACTTAAAACTTAGGAAGAAAGGTTCGGTATTACCAACCTTAGAGCATTGGCACAGAACATGAATATAACCTAGAGTCAGTTAAAACACTTAACTATAGAGAAATGGAGGTTGATGAGGTGGTGTGATATATGTTCGGGGAAATCCTGGTCTGCATTCGTTCCAGCAGGTTGCGCAGTGTGATCACCAGAGGGGAGTCCAGGCATGGAGCCCCTCGTTGAGGAATCCAAGGATCGTCTTAGATCGTTGGCGTTGGGTACTAACGTAGGTACACGGCTTCGGGCCACACGGACGCTTCTCACGAGATGTCGGGAAAGCCAAATGATCTTGAATCATTGGCAATGGGACTACTATCCAATAATAACTAAAACTTGGTGAGGTGTTAATGGGGAATTGTCCATCTAACGTGACACCCAAAGGATGATGAGAGAGTTGGTGGGAGCGGGGCTCCAGACGATTGAATAACGAACTTGCGATTATGATTTCGATCTGGCGACTATTGTGCATGGTTATTAATATGTTGTTTGTGGTGATTACTTGGTGAACTATTACGTGTTTACATTCCGCTTTTACAGTCTTTTATATACTTGTAAACTGGAACAGCATGAAAATTGAATAGCATGCTAATCAAGACGGCTAATTAACTCATGTGGCCTAAAGGCAATTAGGATCATATAGTTCAACATACTCAGCCTCGTGCTGAGCCTTTTGGCAACCACATTTTTTGCAGGTATACTATGATTGACGCCGGAGTGCGGGATTGGGTATGACTTTAAATTTGACTAGTCGATATGTGTAGGAGGAATCATGGATTATGTCATTGTAATAGATACGTCAAGTGATGATCGATGTATAATTGAATCTTGATAGCTGCTCACTAGTTCTTAGAGTTATATGGATTTATCATGAGTTGTGTTAACCTCGTCATCACTGCGGATGGATGGTCAAGCAGATGGATGGATGGTTGTGACACCCGCCTAGTTAGTGAAAGTGTTCCGCTGTGAATGTTGCGATTAATGTATTTTTAATTACTGTTACGAAGCGATTACGGTGAGAGTTAGGATTAATAGACGGGGGTGTTACACTTACTGCCTCCTCTCCCTCTCTCCTTCGCCGAATCATACAGAGCCTCAGCACCAAATTTTCCATGACCGATATTGGACCCCTCCATCACTTCCTCGGACTCTCTGTCATCCGCACCCCTTCCGGTCTTCACCTCAACCAGACCTCCTATGCCAACGACATCCTCCATCGCTTTGGCATGACCAATTGTAACCCCAGCCGCACCCCCGTTGACACCAACCCCAAACTAGGCCATGATGTTGGCCCTCCGGTCTCCGACCCCACCGCATACCGATCACTGGCTGGCGCCCTCCAATATCTCACCTTCACCCACCCCGACATAAGCTACGCCGTTCAATAGTGCTGCCTTCACATGCATGACCCACGAGAAACACATCTCACTGCCTTGAAATGCATCTTGCGCTACATCAAAGGCACAAGCCACCTCGGTCTCACCATCACACCCGCTAAAACTCACCAACTCACTATTTACTCCGACGCTGACTGGACTGGTTGTCCCGATACCCGACGTTCAACATCCGGCTACTGCATGTTCCTCGGCACCAACCTCGTATCCTGGTCCTCCAAAAGACAACCCACTGTGTCTCGTTCCAGTGCTGAAGCCGAATACCACGCCGTCGCAAATGCTATTGCCGAATCCTGCTGGCTCCGCAGCCTTCTTCATGAACTACATGCTCCCACCACACAGGTTACCGTTGTCTTCTGCGACAATGTCAGTGCAGTCTACATGTCTGCAAATCCCGTCCAACATCAACGCACCAAACACATCGAGATAGACATTCACTTCGTTCGGGAAAAGGTCGCCTTGGGCCAAGCCCGTGTTTTCCATGTTCCCACCTCCAGCCAATTCGCGGACATCATGACCAAGGGCCTACCGTACTCGGTTTTTATAGAATTTAGGGACAGTCTCTGCCTTCGCCCTCCTCTGGCTTCGACTGTGGGGGGCTGTAAAAATATCTTGTAACAGATTCCTAATATTCCAAATATCCCTAACCACTTCCTTAACTACCTCCTAACTTTAGGCCACTACATTCTGTAAATGATTCTATATATTGTACCCAATACATACGGTAATACTCAAGGGTAATAATATCATCTTCTTACAAATACATCAGTAGAATTGGAGCTTCACGATATACTATACACAAGCAAACATAGTCTACGTCACACGAATCATAATGCAATGTCAGAATAACCACCGACAAGAACATGCATAACATATTGAGGACGATGAATAGCATTATCCTCTTGGTGAAAATGTTACAGGTAGTAACAGTGGGAGGGAGATAGTGTTAGGATGTTAGGATAGTCTTATTTCCTTATCCTTTCTTTTTTCTTCTTTAGTCTATATGCCTCCCGTTTTCAAACGGTCATTAGTTTCTTTATCCCGTTTAGCAACGGTAATTAGTGGTTGTATATATGTTCGTGTATCTCATCCCGATACACTCAATGAAATAATACAACTCACCTTTTCTTCTATTTCTCTCGATGTTTTTCCAGTCGCCCTCGATATCTCGTCGATCGACTTAATCCTCAGCTAAACATCTCCTCCTCCTCCTCGATTCTTCATTCTCCTTCCACATGGTATCCGAGCGGTAACGACCGCAATTTAACCCTAATTCACTTAAATGTCGTCTGAATCTAACGAAGAGGAAGACAAACTTCACGATGATGAGGAGAAATCTTTTAAATCTGAAGAGGAAGAAATAATCGACAAGAAGAGGAGTAGACGGTGTCTCGATTTGGATCCGCTGGTGGTGTCAAATTCAGAAACCCCTGGAGTTCAACTCACATCTACGAAGTTTGACAGTAAAAAGGGGTTTCAGAATTGGAAGAAGAAAATCGAGATTTGTCTGTCGGCCAAGAACAAGATTAAGATGATAGATGGCACTTTGAAGAGATCTAAGGTCGCCAAGAACCGCAGAGATGCTTGGGACAGATGCGACGGACTGGTGAGGTCCTGGATTCTTGCTTCTGTCGAAACCAGCATTGGAGACAGTCTCGTTTCCTGCTCAACCACGTACGATATGTGGAGGCATCTTATTCGAAGGTTTGATCAAATCGACGGTACGAGACTCTTTGAACTTAATCGTGACTTGTCTAGAATCGAACAAGGGAATTCAACTGTTACTGAGTATTTCACTAGACTTACAAGTATTTGGGATGACATTGCTACTATGACAAACATAAGTACTTGCGTCTGTGGTTATAGCGAAAAGATTGCTAAGCACTCTGAGAATCAAAGATTATTTCAGTTTCTGTTGGGATTGCGTGAGGATTTCATCAATGTTAGGGGTAATCTTCTCATGAAAAAACCCCTTCCGAGTCTTGATTCTGCTTATGCCATAATACTCCAAGAGGAGAGGCAGCGGATCAATGGAAATGGTGAGAATGAAACTTCTGGCATCTCCCTCGCAAACAACACCAGTAAAGCAGAAGAATCTTTGGTGAAAGGAGCAAATCTAGAAAAGACAATGTCGGCAAAAAAAGTACCAACATCTGTACTCACTGCGGCAAATCTGGCCATCTTAAAAGTGGATGTTTTGAGCTTTGTGGCTATCCCAACTGGTGGAAGGGATCAAGAAACAATTCCACTGCAAATTCGTTTAGCAAAAAGACAGAAGGTCTGAAGAGTCTTTCTATTTCAAACATAGACAAGCTAACCAAACTTTGTAGTTTGTTTGAACTGACAGGAAAAATCTCTGATAAAAACACTTCGAGCAACAATGTTTTTGGCAGCAGAAATGAGTCTCAATTTGCAGGTACTATTTACCCTAAATGCAATAGTTCATGTCATAAACATATTGATCATCAATGGCTTTTAGATTCTGGTGCTAGTGAGCATTTAATTGGTGATGAATCTCTGCTTAGCAATAGAAAACAAACATCTGATGTCAACTATGTTACTATGCCGAATGGACATGTTGAGGCTATTAATGTAATGGGAACTGTTTTGCTTGCTAATGGTTTTAGGCTAGAGAATGTTCTTCATGTTCCCAGTTTTAAACTCTCACTTGCCTCTGTTAGTAAGTTGGCTCAACAAAGTTATAGTGTAATCTCGTTCGATTCTAATGCCTGCTATTTGCAGGCCCATACTTGGAAGAATAAAAGACAGATCGGGCATCAAAAGGATGGGCTGTATTTTCTAGATATTAGGCTGTTGCGCAACTTGTTTGATGCTTGTAATGATGATAAATCTTCTAGTTTTGCTTATTCTTGTAATTCTCGTTTGTTGATGTTGCATAGAAGGATGGGACATCCTCCTCTGAATAAACTGATTCAAATGGGCCTTATTTAGAAATGTGAGATACCTGATAATTTTGTTTGCGATATATGTTTTAGGGCTAAAGACCATAGGTTACCCTTTCCTAGTTCTAATGATAGATCCAAACATTGCTTTGATCTCATTCATGTTGACACTTGGGGTCCTTGTTCCACTACAAATCATGATGGTTGTCGTTATTTCCTAACTATTGTTGATGCTGCTAGTAGATGCACTTGGGTTCTTTTTATGAAATCTAAATCTGAGGCATCTCAACACATACAAAATTTCATAAGCATGGTTGATAGGCAATTTAATAAGTTTGTTAAAATTGTCCGTTCTGATAATGCTTATGAATTGGGATCATCAAGAGCTTTACAAGAATTTTTTCATAAAAAAGGGATCAACCATCAAACCACATGTGTTTATACTCTGCAACAAAACGGAGTGGTTGAAAGAAAGCATCGTTATTTGCTTGAAACTGCTCGTGCTTTATGTTTTCAATCGGGGCTTGATATTACATATTGGGGTGAGAGTGTTCTTATGGCGACATTTCTCATTAATAGATTACCATCCTCCACCCTAAATGGATTATCTCCCTATGAATGTTTGTATGGTTCTCCACCTAAATTGAGCAGCATCAGGACCTTAAGGTCATTGGTCTATCACACTGGGCCAACCATCAACCGAAGCAAATTTGACAATCGTGGACACAACGGAGTCTATCTTGGACCAGGCCTGTGTAAGAAAGGGCATCGCGTTCTGCTTCTCGATGAGAACAAAATTATTACAAGTCGTGATCTAATCTTCTTTGAAGAACTTTTTCCTCTGCAGGAACAGGCCTCTCAGACAGATGGATCAGCCCAGATTACTTCACCCTTCTTTCCTATTACTACTGATGACAATTACGACAACGATTTCATCTACGAAGAAAATACTGACAGGCCTGGTCCACCAACCCAAAGATCTGATAATCCTGTCCCCTCCACCCCTGACACAAACCATGATATTCACGACAAAATCACATCGGAGCCCAATGACGATCAGTTCAATTCCACCGAAACTGATGACTCACCAGCACACTTTTCGACATCAACCCAGTCCGTAGATAAGGATCCTGTCATTCTCCCCTCTGACAACGACCAGGCCCACAATGATTCCTTAAATTCTTTTGGGCCACCAGAATTTCGCCGCTCCACGAGGACAAGACAAGCCCCAATTCGTCTTGCAGACTATGAGTGCAACCAAGTTGGCAGAGATCCCTTTACTCATCTTCTGTCCACCAGACTCGAAAATTCAAAGCCTCACCCTTTACCTTCTTTAAATTCCATCACTTACTTTATTCCTTCTCAGGTTTTATGCTCTCAGGTCCAAATGCAGTGTCCTCTTGAACCATCATCATATCGAGTTGCCGTTCAACATCCAGAATGGAAAGCAGCAATGAATTCTGAACTTCAAGCTCTTGAAGAAAACAAAACGTGGACTCTTGTTAAACTTCCCAAAGGAAAAATATGTATCACTTGCCGATGGGTGTATCACACCAAGCACAAAGCCGATGGAACCATCGATCGATATAAAACTCGTTTGGTCGTTCGCGGGTTCACACAAAAAGAAGGAGAAGATTTTCATGAGACTTTCTCTCCGGTTGTCAAAATGACAACCATTCGAACATTAGTAAGCGTTGCCATGAAACGACGTTGGACGATCCATCAACTAGACATCAACAACGCTTTTATTCATGGCGACCTTCACGAAGAAATCTACATGAAAATTCCCGATGGTTTGACTGCCCCCAACGGTTTAGTATGCAAGTTGCAGAAATCTCTATACGGCTTGAAACAAGCTTCTCGTCAGTGGTATGCTAAACTTTCAACTAGTCTCATTAACCTTGGGTTTGTTCTTTCAGATAATGATCAATCTCTATTCATATGGAGCAATGGAAGTTCCATCCTCTTCCTTGGTGTCTATGTCGACGATATTCTTTTGTGTGGCAATGATGATATCAAGATCCTTCAAGTCAAGAACACCCTCCACAATTCTTTCAAAATCAAAGATCTCAGTAATCTCACATACTTCCTTGGGCTCGAGTTTCATTATACCTCTCATGGAGTCGGCATAACACAAACAAGATTCACCTCTAATCTCCTCACCGACTACAATATCTCTTCCAAGCGATCGGTTGCTAGTCCTCTCGCCCCCGGCACCAAACTCCAATTACAAGACGGTCCTCTTCTTCCTAATGCTACCGAATACCGTCGTCTTATTGGCAAGTTGAACTATCTCATCAACACGCGTCCAGATCTCAACTTTAGCGTTCAACTCCTAAGTCAATTCAATCAACATCCTTGTCAAAGCCACTGGGATGCCGTCATCCATGTCCTTCAGTATATTAAAGGGACGCTCGGTTATGGCATTTTCTTAAACAACACGTCTGACTATTCTCTTTTAGCATACTGCGATTCTGATTGGGCTCCGTGTCCCATTTCTCGCAGGTCCGTTAACGGCTATTACATTTTATTCGGCGGCTCCCCCATTTCTTGGAAATCCAAGAAGCAAGCTTCTGTCTCTCTCTCTTCCGCTGAAGCCGAATACCGTGCCCTCCGACGCGTCACCACCGAATTTGCTTGGCTTTCCCGTCTTCTCAATGAGCTCTGCATAGATGACATCACTCCTATACCGTTGAAGTGCGACAATAAATCGGCTGTCTACATTGCCCACAACCCCGTTCTTCACGAACGTACGAAGCATATCAAAATAGACATCCATTACGTTCGTGATCAGATCAAAGCTGGTCTCATCGATGTTGTTCACATCTCTAATCTGCATCAAAAGGAGGATATGCTCACGAAGTCCCTAACGGGAAAGGATTATCAACATCAACTTTCGTCGATGGGAATGTTGAACACTTCAAACCTAACAAAGTAGCTTTGTTTCTTAGGTTTGAGGGGGGGGGGGGTGTTAGGATGTTAGGATAGTTTTATTTCCTTATCCTTTCTTTTTTATTCTTTAGTCTATATGCCTCCCGTTTTCAAATGGTCATTAGTTTCTTTATCCTGTTTACAACGGTAATTAGTGGTTGTATATATGTTCGTGTATCTCATCCCGATACACTCAATGAAATAATACAACTCACCTTTTCTTCTATTTCTCTCGATGTTTTTCCAGTCGCCTTCGATATCTCGTCGATCGGCTTAATCCTCTGCTAAACATCTCCCCCTCCTCCTCGATTCTTCATTCTCCTTCCACAGATAGAGCTAATGTTCTTGAAATAACAACTCTAAATATTAGAAACTGGTTGTAGCATATTTTGTGTATTTGTGGGAATTTGTATGTACGGTAGAAGAATAATGAAAGACTTGTGTATTGAATGTAAAGTGTGTATTGTACAGCCCTAATACTCCATCTATTTATACTAATAACTGTAAAATGTAAAGATAAAATAATGAGAATATTTAGTTTGTTACAAAAGATATTCTCCTTTATCTTCTAAGATACTAACTAACCAAAATATCAACTAAACTGATATATGAATATATCAATCTCTTCTCCAATACCCCCGCAAGCCGTAGGTAAATGTATTTACCTAGGCTTGATATTGGTACCTTTTGACATGCCAATGCGCTGTATTTGTTCTTTGTACCTTGTACCGGGAAGTATCTTAGTTAACATATCTGCAAGCTGCTCAGTAGTACGAGTATATACAACATCCACTATACCTTGTTGATTTTTCTCACGAACGAAGTGACAATCGATCTCAATGTGTTTAGTCCTTTCATGAAAAACAGAATTACGAGCAATATGGATAGCTGATTGATTGTCACATTTAACTGGTATTGGTGTAATGCCATCAACCCCAAGTTCATAGAGAAGACGTGACAACCAAGTCAACTCTGCTGTAACCCGTCTGAGAGACCAATATTCTGCTTCTGCACTAGAAAGAGAAACTGACCCTTGCTTCTTTGTTTTCCAAGAAATCGGACTATCTCCCAGAAAAATATAATACCCAGATACTGACTTTCTAGTGTTGGGACAGGCTGCCCAGTCTGCATCACAATATGCAATTAATTGCAACTGTGAACATTGTCTATTTGCAAGCAATATCCCATAATTGATAGTTCCTTTGATATAACAAAGAGCATGTAGAGCTGCCTCCATGTGAACATCTGTGGGATTCTGCATAAACTGACTCAGATTTTGAACTGTACAACTAATGTCAGGTCGAGTGTTGGACAAGTAATTGAGTTTTCCAACAAGGCGCCTATAAGTTGTAGGGTCATGCAAAAGGTTTCCTTCAGCTGACATTAGATGCTTCCCCACAACCATAGGCCCTTGAACTATTCTCTTGTCTTGACATCCATATTCTTCAATGAGATCCAAGCAAAACTTGCGCTGGGACAGAACATAACCACCATGTGCTGGAATAAACTCTATCCCTAAAAAGTAATGCAGTAGTCCCAAATCCTTGATTTTAAAGTTAAGATCCAAAGCTTGTTTGATCTTATCCACATCCTTTTGATTTGCACCCACAATCAGAATATCATCCACATAAACTGCAAGAAAAATTCTTCCACTGCTTGTATCCTTGAAAAACAAAGAATAATCATTCTTTGACTGCGTAAAATGAAGTGTTTTGAGAAAACCTGCCAGTTTAGAAAACCATTGCCGTGAGGCTTGCTTAAGTCCATACAAAGATTTCTTAAGCAGGCAAGCTTTGTTTGTAGCTCTGTCAACATCTAATCCATTAGGAAGCCTCATGTAAACTTCCTTGTCTAAATCTCCATGTAAGAAAGCATTGTTTACATCAAGCTGATTAATAATCCAACCGTTGTGAAGAGCTGTGACAATAAGAGCCCGAATTGTTGTCAGTTTGACTACCGGTGAGAATGTTTCTGTGTAGTCAAGACCATGTCTCTGTGTGTACCCTTTTGCCACTAACCGTTCTTTGTATCTTTCCAAAGACCCATCAGATTTGAGTTTGACTTTGTAAACCCATTTGCACCCTATCACTTTCTTGCCTCGTGGTAAAGTTACAATATCCCAAGTATCATTCTGCTGAAGGGCTTGTAACTCTACGTACATAGCCTCTCTCCAATGAACAAACTGAGACGCTTCTTTATAAGAATGTGGCTCTCGCACATCAAATGTCTCCTTTGAGTCATGACAAATAGCAGACTATAATGCTATGCAAGTATCAGGCTTCACATCTGTAAGACTGTCATACCCTGTAAGAAGATTGCTACCACTGCCATCATCTTTGTATACTCTTGCATCCAAAACCTCTTGGAAAGCTGAATTGCAAATATAGTCATCCAAATAACCAGGCTTATGACTTGTCTGACTAGAATGTTGAATCTGAGTGGCTTGATCAACAGTATTAGAAGACGGGGGTTGCTCTGAAGAAACAACCGAAGGCCTCCTTTCTTCATCATCAAGGAACATGTGAGTGTTGTCTGTATAACCTTGAGTAGACGGAGGTGAGATGTCACAACCTTTGGCATCTCCTGTGTAAGGAAACACACCCGGATGAAATTTAACATCCCTACAGACTTCTACTTATCGCGTGTCAATACTCAGAACCTTGTGCCCTTTCTTTCTAGGATCTTCCCAAGATAAACACAAGCCTGTCCTCTTGGTGCAAATTTTCCTTCTTTGTGAGTAACAAAAGTTCTATAACACAAACATCCAAAGGGTTGGATGGTATCATATGTAACCTTGTCCCCATATAAACTTTCAAACGGTGTTTTCCCCTCCAAAACCTTGGTTGGAAGCCTGTTGATTAAATAAGTGGCATGCAGAATGCATTCACCCCAATAAGCCAGAGGGACATTAGATTGAAAAAACAAAGCTCTGGCAGTTTCCAAAAGATATCGATGTTTCCTCTCAACTACTGCATTTTGCTGCGGAGTATGTGCACAAGTAGTTTGATGAACAATACCTCTTTGTGAAATAAGATTTACCTTCATTGGAGCTACCAAGTTCCTTAGCATTATCCGATCTGATGATCTTGATTTTTTCCTCAAATTGTCGTTCAACCATAATAACAAATTGTACAACTGTATCTCAGGCTGTACCCTTATCCTTTAAGAGTTGTACCCACGTGGTTCTGGTGAAATCATCAACAAAACAAATAAAATATTTATAACCATTATAGGTGTCAACCTTGAAAGGACCCCAAACATCTATGTGAATCATCTCAAATGGTTTCATCGTCTTTATGCAAGAATGACTGAACGACAATCGTTGAGCTCTGCTCTTATAACAAACATCACAAGCGTAACCCAAATGAAAATCTGCCTGCTTTATTAACCCCATTGTGACAAGATTTTTAAGAGGTAAATGTCCAAGTTTAATGTGTAACTCTCTTGCTTTAGAACTAATCAAAGAAACATCATCTAAATGAGTACTACTAATGCAAACTGGAAGCGGCCCATTATTGCTTTTGGCCCTGACCGTAGCGCCAAGATCCATCTCTTCGGCCTGTGTACGTCCGCGGTCCAAGCTTGCACGGTCCACACCAGTTGAAGAACCCTTTGCGGCCCAAGCTTGCACAGCCCACTCCAACTGAATCCAGCACATACAAGCCGGCCTGCACCGTCCCGAACTTTCTAGTCTCCCCTGTCATACGGTCCTGGAGGTAACAACCAGTCGAGCAAAAATTCACAGAAGCATTGCAATCATCAGTCAATTTCTTCACTGAAATTAAACTAAATTGAAACTCCGGAACATACAAAACTCCTGTGAGTCGAGGAACATTATCAAACCCTACATCGCCAACCATCTCAACCCGCCGCGTTCTTCCATCAGGCAAAACAATCATCTTCTCCGTTTGCAATTTTCTCAGGTTTGCGAAACAAATTTTATTCCCAGTTATGTGATCTGTGGATCCCGAATCGAGGATCCATCTGTCTTTAAGCAAGTTATGTGAACTAGTAAAGCAAATTTCGGTGGAATTAAACTTGTTACCTAAAAAATTGCTGTAACACGACTCTTCTGATTTTAATCCTGTGTTGGCGGCGCGAATAAGCTCCGTAATCTGCTGAATCTGCTTCGAAGTGAAACCTTCGTCGCTATTACTCTGTTCTGTTTGGTCTTCTGTTTTAACATTGTTCGCATACCCCTTTCTCCTTCGTGCGAGAACGTTGTCTCTCCCATGGAGATGAAAACACTCGCTGTCTGTATGCCCCGATTTCTTACAATGTCCGCATCTCTGCCTTTGGTAACAAATTTCGAAGGTATGGCCAACCTTTTTGCAGTAAGTACAGGTAACTCTTTTCCTGTCAATCTCGTTCTTATTTGCGCTAGGGTTTCTTGCATTATCTGTTTGTGCTTGCTTCTGGCTGTAAAACGACATGGAACTGTCGTCTTTGGAATTCCTTGCGCCTCATTGTTCCTCTTCCTGAACAACCAAGGAGAACTCTTTCTCCAAACTGGGAGTACTTTGCATAGCAAGGATCTGTCCACGTATGGATAGATAATTTTTGTTTAAACCCAGTAAGAAATGCACTAGTTTATTTTCTTCTGTTGTTTTTGTAATCGCCTTGTTAATACCACAACTGCAACCGTTGCAAGTACACTTCTGTGGTGGTCGGGCTTGCTCCAATTCGCCCCAGACCTTTTTCAATTTGTTGAAGTAATCTGCAACTGATTCCTCTCCCTGTTTGATTTCTCCCAGGTCTCTCTTCAGCCCATGGATCACCGCCAAGTTACTATGTTCATATCATGCAGCAAGGGAATCCCAAAGCTCCTTTAGGTCATCGACAAATCTGACAGTGTCAAGAACATTGCTAGCAAGGCTGTTCTTAATCCAAGAAACCACTAATGAGGTAGCTCTCTCCCAAGATGAATACCGCACTACTTCTTCTTCTGCTGGTTTCTTATTTTTGCCAAGAACAAACCCATATTTGTTCTTTGATTTCAGAGCCGTAACCATGTCAAACCTCCAGCCGAGAAACCCCGTCCCATTGAACTTTGGAACAAGAACCAGGCCTGGATTCTCTGCGGCATGAACGAAGATGGGATCATTGACATTAATGGTGGTGCCGGTCGAAGAAGGTGAAGTCACCGTCTCCTTTCCCTTGCCAAGATCATCCGCCATGGAAGATAAACAAAGAAACTAAATTTCCTGTGCTCTAGATACCATATTAGAAACTGGTTGTAGCATATTTTGTGTATTTGTGGGAATTTGTATGTACGGTAGAAGAATAATGAAAGACTTGTGTATTGAATGTAAAGTGTGTATTGTACAGCCCTAATACTCCATCTGTTTATACTAATAACTGTAAAATGTAAAGATAAAATAATGAGAATATTTAGGTTGTTACAAAAGATATTCTCCTTTATCTTTTAAGATACTAACTAACCAAAATATCAACTAAACTGATATATTAATATATCAATTTCTTCTCCAATACTAAACCATTCTTGCAGGTTGTATGAGAATGGAATGACAACCACGCATTGAATAGAAATAACAGAGAGAGGAGAGTAGTGAAAGAATGTTGATTATTGTATTTGATATCTTTTCCAGTAACAATGTACGTATTTATCTGTCTGTTTACAATTGCCAACTGTCATACTAACAAATTAACAACCAACTCAGCAACTAACTACTTGAATATACGTACCTAACTAACATCAGATAGGAGTACAATATATCTGTAACAGATCTGGTATTGTCGTCTATGTGTTTTCGTAGAGGTATTGGAATACTAGGTTACTTTTCGAGGGGTGTTTTTTTTGGTCTACCGGCAGTGAATCAGAGTTGTGCCTTCTCCCTTTGGTGATGGCTATTCCAGCGTGAGTTTGTAGTGGTGTTCCTTCCTATTGTCGACAGTTTATTTCTCCCTAAGCTTAACAGAGATAGCTGAAGGTGCAAATCGACGGGTTCCGGGCTGCTAGAAGCATAATTTTGTTCTCGAGACCCTGAGTGGTTAATCAATTAGAAATTGTCTATCTAGTTAATCACGTCCCCATTCCAGATCAGGTTCCTTCTGAGGGCTCCTATCGATATGTTTTTGATCTGTCAGGCTACCGACTTCAACGACTCAGTTGGGAGTTTGTTAATCTTGGAAGTGAGCTGGTGCTTTTCGAGTCAGTCGAGCTGCGACTGGTCTTCTGTCTTCTCGATTGAGGGTGTTGTTCTGAGGGGATTATGTTTCTTGAATATTCAATTATTTACTACTTCTTTCCAGATCGACCAACATTACAGGCTTTTTGGTCTGTTCATATCTCCTCTTGACACTTCGTGGTCCAGGAGAACTTTCGTAGTGCAGATTGCAACAAGCAATCAGATGAGTTGTCTCTCTTTTAATTGTAGAGGCTTGGGTAAACCAAGTGCAGTATCTTGGGTGGCAGGTCTAATTTCTAAGTATAGACCAGATTTGTGTTTTCTCATTGAGACCCACAGAACTACAGATGAAATGGAACTGATTTTTGACAAGTTCCCTTGGTATAATGGCAGTGCTGTAAGCAGTATAGGGAGAAGTGGGGGTTTGGCACTAATGTGGACTTCCCAGGTGAATGTTAAAATCATGAATGTCTCAGCTCATCACATGGCTGCTGATATTGAATTTCCTGGTGGGATTAGTTTCCACTTCACAGAATTTTATGGATGGGCCAACTAGAATCTTAAATATCTCTCTTGGGAGCTTATGAAAGTTCTTAGAGGACAGGTGCAAGATCTGTGGATTATTGCAGGAGATTTTAATCAGATCTTGTGTGCCTCCGAGAAAATTGGAGGTAGAATGCGGAGTGAATCAGTTATGGAGCCTTTTAGAGAAGCTGTCAAATATTGTGATCTATTTGACTTGGGTTTTTTTGGGGAGCAAGGCACTTTTACTAATGGCCAATTGGGGGATAGTAACTCTACCTCTCGTTTGGATAGGGCCTTTGCATGCTCTCAGGCCTTGAGTATATTCCCCAATATCTCAGTTCAACACCTTCCAAGAGAGAATTCGGATCATTGTCCGTTGTTTATCAAGCTGTTTGGGAATCATTGTATTCCTACAAAGGTGTTCAGATTCGAAAATTCTTGGATCTTAGAGCCAAAATGTCTGCAGATATTACAAACAGCAAATTTCATAGCCATATTTCATGCCACGGAGCTTGCTCTTAGAGTGGGTAGCTATAGCATTGGCTTTGATAATTTGAAGGATGGGATTGCTAATTGTCTGGTTAAGAAGTTGCCCTCTACTAAGGAGCATTTGTATTGGTGTAGAAGAATCATTAGTTTATTTCCTCAATTTAGTAATATAGACTGGTCTTGTGTGATAGGCTATGCAAACTTTCCTAGTTTTATTATGGCTAGTTCGACCAACTGCAAGAGGATTGGAGTTCATTTTTGCTTGGGAAATGATATCCCACAAAAGGTCATTAGTGCCTGTAGATTGGATATGGAGGAACACATTTCTAGCTGGGGGATTTCCCCTCTTTCGAAAACCTTGTCCTGTTCAATCGACGGACAAAATCATGATAGAATTCCCAAGTAGCTTTTTCCTTTGGAAGATCAGTCTACTTAACTAAGATTTTGGTGGCAGCCTTCCCTTGGCGATTAATGAAAGAAGGTAACTGGTCAGAAAAGGAAAAGTAACGATTTGCTAGTGAACTTTATTTTTTTATCTTATTTATAAACAAATGCTTAAAAATATTTTCCAATATAATTTTAATATTTAAAGACTTGGAGATTAAATAAAAAAAATTATTTTTATATGATTAAAAAAGTTATCCATTATTTATGTTTGAAGCTACAAGTTTTTATTAGTTCATTATATTTATTAAACGTGAATATGCAAATTAGTTAAAATTGTGCTATAGTATTTTTTAGTTCTAGTTCTAACATAATAAATAAAAGCTAACGTTTATAATTTATTACATATGTGTCTGATATCGTTATATTCTAACATCTTTGTTTGTGTATATTTTTTTCATTGACTCCGTTCTGAACTAAAAACGGAATGGATTTGCCGAAGGAAATGATTCCGCCTTTCATGCCAAAAAGAAGTAAAGAACCAAGCACTCCCATAAACACTAGTTTCAAACTGTACAGAACGCGGAAGAAAGTTGGGGTCACCACTCACCAGACTCACTATTGCCTCATTCTGTTTGGATCCGGTTCTTCATCGACTGAGGTATCAGTTCACACGCCTAGGAAAAATAATAACGCCACCACCATCGGCGGAGAGGAGAAATCGAGTTAATAAGCAGGCAGGTTGGAGCTTTTGCAATAGGCGAATATGGGGGTCATGGCAGGGCTGTACAGGCGTGTGCTTCCCTCTCCCCCTGCAATAGATTTCGCTTCCGCCAAGGGAAAGGTTAGTTCGCTAACCGCACTGTCTTATCTATTTTATCGAAACATATTCGGTGTCAGCTATCGAATTGCCAAATTTAATAGCAAGTTCGCGACTGGTTGTCACTATTGCTTGATTGCCTTTCAGTATCGGATGACAGTGTACTTGTACGCATATCATTCCTTTTTCGTTTAAGGACTTCTACAGATTGGACGAATGAGTGGCTAGGGAAGCTTTAATATCCCGCTCATTTTCAGGTTATTGGCAGTCTACTAGGACAGGTCTTCTTTGTAATCTGAGCTGCTGATATACACCCTCCGTCCCATTTTTACCATCATGTTTATTATTTGAACATGTTGTTTCATGTCAATGTCTAGCTGCCGTGTTTGAAATACTGAATGCTTTAGTTACCGTGTTTGCAAGCTCTAGTTAAGATATGTCTGTGGTGTGCGAGTAACCTCTGGTTCTTCTTGATAGTTCCGTTATTGTTAGAGACTTAGAGTCATTGTCTGGCTCAGTGGCTATGCTAAAGTCTTAGTTGTCTTTGAAGTTTAGAAGCTAAAATGCTCGATAATCTAGAAGGTGTGAGCTTAGTTTCCTCCTTTGTGCAGTCTTTAGAGCTGGTTCAATCTTTTTGTGAGGTAGAGCTGCTTAAACAAGCCCTAATATTTGTTATGCTATGTATGTATATATTTATATTAACTATTATCAGTTTGTACCTATTTACTTGGTACATTTTTCATCAAGTGGATCTGCAACCTTTTTGTTTTGCCTTGGTACAGCAATTATTCCTTGAAGCGATACAGAGTGGCACCATGGAAGGTTTCTATCCATTAATCTCCCACTTTCAGACACAATCAGAACCAGCTTATTGTGGACTGGCCAGCCTTTCGATGGTCTTGAATGCCCTGGCTATTGATCCCGGAAGAAGATGGAAAGGTAGGAAGTGCTTGGTGGTTTCATGTCTTGTGGACATTGAACAGTTGGTTTAAAGAGTCATTAAATGAGTTTGTTCATCAAGGAAGTCTATCCTCTGGAGCAGCATAATTTCTTTGGGGCAGTTTAACTTTTCTTATCCATACTGCCATATGACATTTGATTCTGTACTTGAGATTGCATACCCATATAAGTGATTACCCAATTTTCATGTGATTCGTCTTTTCTTTGTGAATAGACAACTACATGTTTTGGCCTCACTCATGCTCTTCTTTGTTATTTGTCAATTTCTGATATAGGAGTGCCATTGTGTTATTTCTGCCTGTGGGTTACTCTTTTATGACAATGAAATTTGATAGCTGGCAGCAAGTTCCTTCTGTTGAATGTGTATTAGGCAAAATCTGATATGAGTATAGTATTTTTCTTGCCAAGGGCAGAATTTATTGGTGCCACCATGTTGAGTGACCAAGGCATGAGCTTGCTTGTAAGAACTTATTTCTTGTTTCTGTTTATACTTAAATGTAGTCATGAGTCTCATAACGGTGGACGTCATAATCTCTCATTGACAGGACCCTGGAGATGGTTCGATGAATCCATGCTAGATTGCTGCGAGCCTCTTGAAAAAGTTAAGGCTACAGGGATCTCATTTGCGAAGCTAGCATGTCTTGCTCGTTGTGCAGGAGCTAAAGTTGCAGCCTTTTATGCTAACCAGAGCTCCATTGATGACTTCCGGAGCTATGTCAAGGCTTGTTCTACATCAGATGATTGTCATGTCATCTCATCATACCACAGAGGGATTTTCAAACAGGTACCTTATTCCCGCACAAGCTCAGCTATTCAAGTGCACATCTTTTCACTTGTGTCAATATCTGTTTCTTATGAAAATATTGCAACTTTTTAAGCATAAACAAAACAGAACATAATATAACTTGGTTATACATATGTTGTGTAATGACCCCACAACCACCCTGGTTGAGAGACCATTACACGCCGCACGTTTATTTCCTAAGATACGCAAGACTACACTAGTGAATTCCCGGAACAGAACCAAATACTTATATATTAATCAAATAATGTACAACTTGTCTTTACAACTCACAAGCGGACGCTAAATACAAAACTGAAACTAATTACAACGCAGAAGCTAATTGCGAAAGGGCCTTGAAGCCATCGTTACAGAATACAAAACTGAGAAGCTAAACCCAAACACAAAAGCTGAGACTTCAACCATGAACTAAAACCTGCAAATCAGACGGAAATAGGGGTGAGCCAAACTATAGCTCAGTAGGTGATAAACTTCATCAGCTGAGCATGCTCAAAACTAATACTGAACATACATTTATACTTATACGGAAGCATAGCGAAATCAGAAACAGAGGCCTTAGAGGAAGAAGGCAGAAACAGAAGCTTAACAAAGTTAGAAGTTTAACCACAAACAGAAGCTTAACAAAATCAGAAGCAAAGATCGTAGTGGAAGACTTTCAAACAAACAGAGGTAAAAAACAGAGAGAGCTAAGTGATGTCAAATCAGAAGGAGCAGCAGAAGACAAATCAGAAGGCAGAAGCTTTGCAACCCAGAGACTCCTCAAAAGACGGAAAGCACACAACAGACCATCTCAAATCAGAAACAGACAAAATAGACGAAAACAAATCACTTAATAAACCAGAGGCTTTCAAAAGACAGAAAGCACACATGAGTCTGTCAGAATTCAGAAACAGAGCAGACAGAAACAGATCTAATCACAAACAGAGGTGGGACACTAGTACCGAGCACAAACACTCAGAAAGGGTCGGAGACCCATGGATTTATCTAACAAATCCCTCGACAACACAGAAATGCCCCGAAGACCAAAGGGCCCGTCGACCCCCAGAACAGAAATGGGCATGACCCAACACATACAGAAACGATGTCTACGCAGTATGCTACGGGATAGCTCGACCCAGCCATCAACGGCTCAGAATGCACAGAAACTAGGTCCCCAAAACAGATGGTTAACAAATCAAAACAGAAGGTGTTGTAGAGCACTAACACCAGAGCACGAGGCCTTAAACACATCAAAACAGAAGTCATGGCTGAAACAGATGTCTTAAACCAAGACCAATGAAATACGGAAGATCAAACTGAAGTCGAAAGCTAAAACACACTTTCTGAGCAAATCAGAGTTCAAAGACTTATCGAAGACCTTCAAATCAAAATACACATAAACACGTGCCAAAACATATCAAAATAGATAGTACTCAAAAAGAGGAATACAACGCCGCAAACGGCGCTCAAAACGGAGCTCAAACAAAGAAGTTATGCAAAAACAGAGGTGTCTGAACATACGTCCGAACCTATAAGTCCGGACGCATGCCGTGACACAAACCAGAGGTGTCCGGACATGTGTTCGAACTTACAAGTTCGGACGCACACCGAACCGCAAAACCAAACACGTGCGGACATTTGTCCAGGCTTACAAGTCTAGACAAAGTCCAAGAAAAAGTTACGAGGGTGTCCGGACTTGTGTCCGGGCTTGCAAGTTCGGACACAAGTCGAACTGTAAACCCAGAGACCGTCCTCGCACCCCGTCCGGACAACTCACAAAAAGCGAAGAACAGAGGCGTTCGAAGCCACGTCCGGACATACATGTCCGGACGCAAGTCTGCGAAAACTGCAGAAATCCAGTTCGAACATAGAACACATCAATGGCAGAAATACTTCACAATTTGTACATAACTTATCGTAGCAAAATAGTAAATCGAAAACACACTTCCACGGGGTTCTAACGCATCGAAAACGCAAATTAGAAACCATCAAACTCACCACAAATCAGACAGTCAGATAAACATATACGGAAACAATAACCGGAACTCCCCGTGGGTGAACATACGCAACCAAACCACCTACCCCCCTCACCACACATCCGAAAGCATCATACGATCTAACAAACTCCACTCAGCCGACTCCTCAAATCTCCACTTGAATTCGACGGACAACGAACTGAATCCCCCGAATTGAAAACGAAACAGAAATGGGGAAGTACTAATAAGAATATATACGGACAAACTCACCACTTCACAACCTGCTTGATGACGGATAGACGAACATATTGCCCTGAGCACAACTACTCCAGCAATTGGACATTAGGGAAGCAAGACGATGAAGAGAAGAAGCATGCAAAGGGAGGATCAAGAGAGCGTAGAGCGTAATAGGAAGGAGGAATGAAAGAACGTGAAATAAAACAAAGGAGAAAAGAGAGTAGAATAATAAGAAAGGAGATAATTCTTAACTCCTTAATTAATAACAAAACGCAAAAAGGACATATTTAGCCCTCCTTCCTCAAGCTACTTATTAACACAATAGGAGAGTGTCATAGACATACTAATGTAAGATCAAAAATTATATGGACTCCCTTTGAATCAGAACAAAATTAAAAAAATAAAATCTGGGGCATAACATGTTGTATTTTTATAATATCAGTCTATGCTAATACCAGAAATATTTTGAACTGTAACATATCAATAGTGGGATTTTGCTCAAGTTGTTGGATCAATCAGTTTATCATCTTGGATCCTTTACCCCGCTGTTACAAAAGCTTCTACATTCACTCTCTTTCTTTTCCATTCACTAAACTTAGAGCTGCATTTTTGCTCACGTGTTGATGAGGATCTGGCAATCAATTCTTTTTCCTCTTGAATCCTAGACAGGAGTTGGTCATTTCTCACCTATTGGTGGTTATCATGCTGATAAGACATGGCTCTAATTCATCTGGATGTTGCACGTTTTAAATACCCTCCTCACTGGGTGCCACTCTCGCTTCTTTGGGGCCATGGATACTGTTGCTGATCCAGATAGTGGAGAGCGTAGAGGGTAAGTGCATACCTGTACTTCTTCGCCGTAAATGGAAGAGCATAATACTGATTAAGGCCCAGGTTGATGAATTGCTCTGTAGCTCCATTCTGTTGCCAAGTATTTCCCTTCAATCTGAATACTATCGCATTGCTAATACCATTAATATATATTGAGTGAATGCTGTAGCATGTCGAATGTCAAACACTTTCCTCAATGTTAATACATAGAAACTAAATTATTTTTGTAACTGTTTTCTAATGTAGCTGCTTTTTTTTTATATACACCTAACGCTGTTACATGAATCAGACTGTGTGCATTCACTTTTACCCTTTTTCAACATGATTATTTTGTCTGACTCTTTATTTGTCTGTTCTCTCATTTCTGGTCGGAATTTTGATTTTTTCACAGATTCATGCTGATATCAAGACATCAGAGAGAGCCCGCTCTTCTATATACCCTGGTATGGTTTGTCCAGATAATCTTAAACAAAGACGGTAAAAGAAAGGAAAATGTTGGATTTTTGTTTAAGTTATACAATATCCCGTAAGAAGATTCACATTGACTACAGAGCTGCAAGCATGAGAGCTGGATCAGTGTTGCTAAGTACTTAACCGAAGATCTCCACTTCTCTTGAAATCAGAGGATGTGAAAAGCATTGAGGTTCGCTTCATCTCATTTGTACGTCTCTACCTTCCCATTTTCGTGAATTCATCAAGTGGGGTAGCTGAGTCAGGCGATCAGATGATGACAATGACCAATCTCTAAGCCAGAGGAGAAGAAAGGCTCTCTCTCAAGGTTTAGTTCTTCTCAGCTTAGTTTTGCATCAACGGTTCCTTCTTTCTTTCATATTTAATTTGATCTCGTGCATTATCCCAGGAGGAGATACTGAAAAAGTCCGTGAGAGCATCTGTACAAAACACATTGCTAAATACACATATTCGAAGGACCGTTTCTCACAACAAAACCCAACATTAGGCTCGAGGAGGACAACTTAAGTGAGGTTGGAGCATCCATTTGCTGCCATGGAGCAGAGATTCTCTCTGGAAATGCTACTACTCCCCTGGCAAGTTTTGTCGTGTCAAACATGTGTCAGATCATTGATGAATGATGAGAGTGGGAAACCGATTACGATGGTTTCTGGGATGATAGAGATGGCCGAAGTGAGCAAGGACTCCTCCAAGCTTTGATCCCTTGTTGTGTGAACTGGCCAAGTTGCTGCTGCACAATGTCATCAGGGAAGAGCCTGTTTATATGTACCCAGCTGGTAAGGATGTTCTGACGGTGCTTCTACTGGCTCTGCCTACACAAACTTGGTCTGGTATCAAGGATGAGAATGTCATGAAGGAGATTATGGGTATTGTTTCCACAGATCATCTTCCCACCTTGTTGCAGAATGAGGTAGATCATTATATTTGTGTTTTCACTATTTGGTTTCAGATGGTTTTATTATCATGCTGCTGCTGCTTTCAAGGACCGTTTTAGCATTTTATAGTGGGAATCTTAGATCAGCTACCTTATATTTATGACCTTGTTTATTGGTCTGTGTATTAATGCATGAGAATGATCTGGTTCTTGTTGTTGACCTGTAATCATTCCAGGTTTTACACTTGCACGACAGCTGAACTATCTAAAGACATGTGGAGGTGACAAGGGAGAATATGATGACAGAATTGTTTCTTCCCTTGAATGAGCTCTCTGCGTAAATGTACTTAAAGATAATGCAGCATTTGTATGTATCACAAGGTAAGCGATCGGGGATTAATTCATCTGTTTATTATTACGAATAGCCCCTGCTTGGTTGGTAATTTATTCTTTGGTAGAGGGACGCTAATTGCCACCAGCTCCTCACTGAGATATTCGTGGAAGGGAAGACTACGGGCAGGTTGAAGTCACCTACTCTGTTTGAGAACACCTATTAGGATTGCAACGGATTTCGGCTTGCTTCAAAATTCTTGCTCACTAAGACCAACTGTACAATTATTTTTTTTAAAAAAATATTTTATACTTATTAAAAATGTAATTTTTCTGTGAGAAAAATATGTTAGTTGTATGTAAGCAACTTATCTACATCATCTGGACGTAGTCAAGACTGGCCGATTAAATCATATACATGATGATGCCAAAAGTGATAGAATGTTGTTGACCAGTTGCTTCTATTTATGAGAGACAATTTTTCAGGAAGAAAGATATTTAAAGTGATTAGTTCGCTTCAAATAAGTAATTTAAATAAGTAATCAAATACTATTTACATTATTAAGTAATAAATTATTAACTTATTATTTCAGCTATTCAGATGAACAATTGTTTAAATAATGACAATTATGTCGGGTGGTAAAAAATCAAACTCATAATTTATATTCAGTGGTTACTCCCTCTTCTAATATGGCTTCTGCCACATGTCATAATATTACTGGTTCAACTAATATTAAGAGAAGATAAATAATAAAAAAAATAGAAAGAGATAAGGAGGGGGCATGTAGGGGGTTAGACTAGGAGGAGAGAGAAAACTTTTTTTTAAATGTCATAACTCACAAAATATAAATGCAAAAAAAAAAAATTATACCATTGTTTATCATTTTTCGTGCTCTTCAAAACAAGATGCATCATGCATATATTTTGGTAAACTTAAAATTTTATATTTTTAGAATGAGTATATGCTAAGAATTTTTAAAGTGAATCTTATTCATTAGCAAAATGAATCTTTTTTAATAATAAAATGAAATTTATTCATTAACAAAATAACTCTTACCCCAAACACTCTAAAAACCAAAATAGTAAAGTTAAAAAGGCATTTGTATGATTTATAGTGCATAGTTTAAGGTTCACTTTCAATAAATGAAAGGTTCATACTGTTCTCGCATAAGTTTGTGGTAGGATTAATTTTTACTAGTATTAAATAAAATATTCACTTTTCTTAAACCTCTTATTCACTTTAGTTAAACAATCTCTATTTACGAGAATCACTTTTCTTAAACCTCTGATTCACTTTTCTTAAACACATGATTCACTTTATAAAAACCTCTGATTCACATTTCTTAAACCTCTTAATCACTTTAGTTAAACAATCTACGCTTACGAGATTCATTTTTCTTATTACTCTGATTCACTTTGTAACAACTTGTGATTCACTTTTTAACAACCTTTGATTCACTAATCTAAAATCTCTAATTCACACTAGTCAAACAATCAGAATCACTTTAGTTAAACAATCTCTGTTTATGAGATTCACTTTTTTAAAAATCTCTTATTCACTTTTACGCAACTCTCTGATTCACTTTTTAACAACTTTCGATTCACTTTTTAACAACTTTTGATTCACTTTTCTTAAACTTAAGATTCACAATGGATTTTGAAAATTATGTACATACAAAAAAAAAATTTATCAAAATATATTTATGATTGGTCTTATTTTGAAGAGCTCGAATTATGATGAACAATAATATAAAATATATGTTATTTGAACTTATATATAATAAAATACAATATTTTAAAGTTTTACAAAATGATAAACCACAAAAGACAAAATAGGTGCCACCGTGTAAGGTGGCACCACCTCCAGGTTCGAATTGGCGTTTATATTTTTGCACATATTACAAAATTTATACGTTATCGATGTCGGATTCAACATTTACTGACCAGATAAATAACTGTTGCAACTAATTCATATACATGCAAATAGGAATATATTTTATAGTAGTAAAAGCATTGCAGTTGTGAAAGAACAGCGCAGTTTCCATTGCGGTCGAAAAAGCAGTTCAGCATAGAAATGTAATAGCAAACACATAGTTGTAGCGGATAACTGAATAACATTAGATTTACATTTCTATGGGAGTTTTTTTTGGAACATTTCTAGGAGTTGAGTAGAACATTACTGCTAAAGGAACATAATCTCTCCGGACTGATTAACTTTAGGAGTTCTTCATCTCTCTGTTGTATGTTGGTTGTCAAGTCTAAGACAGGCAATAGAGCTTGTAGAGTATTGTATGAGAATCTCCCCATTTATGTTTTAGGTGTGGTCAGTTGGACCATGTGGTTAGTGAATGCAAGATTCCTAAGCCTAGTCCAAACTCTTTAGACTGGTATGATCCGTGGATCAGATCCTAATTTGCGGGCTCCTTGGCTACAGTTACAAATTCTTTCCTGGGGTATTCTTGACGATATAACAGTCTTGGCTACACAAGCAGAGTTGGCTCCCCTGATTGACCCTTCGGGTGTCAATATTGATTTTTCCCTGGCCACCAAACCAGTCATGATCCCCCATACTCCCCTTTCCTCCTCGTCACATGAAAAGTCCTACAATGTCTGCCCCCAATCTCAGAATTTTTATCCCCAATAAGCCACCTACATTAAGCAAGCAAACCTCACCCTTTCAAGTCACATTAGCAACCCTTGCCAAGAAAATTCACTAACATTCCTAGTCCACTATCCTCCCTTCCAATTCTATATGTCTCTCACTGTCAAGAGAAACATAAGTCTTACCACCAATTTGATTGGAAAACAGCAATATCCAATTTTGAATCTGATTTCCACTACAAATCTAAGAGCTCTGGGTCTGAATCTATTAACCAAGACTTGAGCCCTTCTTTGGCTCGAATCATCAAGGAAGCTGAAACCAAGCACAGAGTATCAGATGTTTCTTCTCACCATTCAGGTTCAGACCTTCTTGATTATATGTGCTTTGTTCATCGGCATGGAAAACGAAAAGTAGCTCCTAGTGACTCTCTGAGTCCTAGTTACCCAGAAAAATTTAAGAAGAGGAAAAACCTGAAACGTCAACCTCTGATGATCAAGTCCTCCCTCGCGGAGCAAGACTTGGGGGAGACGAAGTACTACAACTTAATAATCAATAGTGCAGTCCTTGATGCTAATCAGGACTGCCTGTAGAAATGACGTGCATCTCACTCAACTATCAGGGTATGGGTCGCCTAAGTGCACTTGCTAGGGCCACTAAACTTGTCAGGAAGTTTGAACCTGATCTGGTGTTTTTAATAGAGGCATGTTGATCTAATCCTGAAATGGATCGAATTCGCCAGAAACTCTACGTTTATGATGGAATATCTGTTCCAAGTCTTGGCCGTAGTGGAAGGCTACCCCAATCCGGAAGCTTCCTTAGATTTAAGAGTTCAATCTTCATTTATTTACTTAGTTTATTTTGATTGTTTTACTATTTTATTTGTTTATTGAGTTAGTCTTTAATTGAATCAAGTAAACCTGAAAAGTTACGTTTCTTGTTTTCTTAGTTTAGTTTAGTTTCTCAGTTAGACTAATAAATTGCTAGTTAATTGAACGAGGTCCCTGAGATCGACTACCCCACTTAATTCACTATTCCGCAAAACGATAAGACACTGCCTAGGTAGAGATAATCACATTTCTGCTACAACAGGTTCTATGCTACTCAATTGAGGGTGGCAAGGAGAGCACTGAGGTAGCTACTGTTGTCCAACAGCTGAACCAGGGCCGATCCTACTTTCGCCCTTATGCTCCTCCTGTGGAGCCACTAGACAGGCCTACTCAGAGGCTCATCCCTTCAGTAGAGAAGCCCCCACTCTTGAACTTAAACCTCTCCCTTTGAATCTTAAGTATGCTTTCTTGGCAGAGGGTAGCACCCTACCAATTATTATTTCTTCATCTTTGTCTGTCTCATAGAAAAAAGACTTCTGGAGGTGTTAAGAAGGCACAAGGGAGTTTTGGGGTGGTCAGTGGCAGACATAAAAGGGATCAATCCGAGTTTCTACATGCACAAAATTTACATGGAGGACAGTGTCAAGCCAGTGAGGCAGCCTAGAGGAGATTGAATCCAAATTTGAAAGAAGTAGTGAAAGCTGAAGTTCTGAAGTTTCTCGATACAGGTATCATTTATCCCATTTCTGAGAGCCGTTGGGTTTCTTCTGTGCAAGTTTTTCCCAGGAAAGGGGGAAAAGTTGTTGTGCCTAATGAGAAAGGAGAGTTGATACCACAGAGGCAGACCACAGGATGGAGGATGTGCATCAACTATAGGCGTTTGAATGATGCCACAAGGAAGGATCACTTCCCGCTAATGTTTATTGATCAGATGTTAGAGTAGTTAGCTGGGCAGGAGTTCTACTGCTTCCTTGATGGGTATAGTGGTTATTTTCAGATTCTCATTACGCTAGAGGATCAGGAGAAAACCATCTTCACCTGTCCTTATGGTACATTTGCCTATAGGAGGACGCCCTTTGGTCTTTGTAATGCTCCTACCACATTTCAGAGATGTATGATGACGATCTTTAATGATTTCATTGAGAAAAGCATAGAAGTTTTCATGGATGACTTTTCTGTGTATGGTAAGAGCTTTGATAAGTGTCTTGATCAGCTGGATTAGATATTTGGCCGATGTGAGGAGATCCATCTAGTTTTGAATTGGGAGAAGTGCCATTTCATGGAATAGGAAGGAATTGTGCTTGGTCACAGGGTCTCCAAGGATGGAATTCATGTTGATAAGGCTAAGGTGGAGGTTATTGAGAAGTTGTCTCCTCCTACTTCGGTTAAGGATGTCAGATCTTTTCTGGGTCATGCAGGGTTCTATAGGAGCTTCATCCAGAATTTCTTCAAGATTGCTAAGCCATTGTCTGATCTTTCGTAGAAAGATGTGAAACTTCAGTTCTCAGATGAGTGTTTGGAAGCCTTTCAAACTATCAAGAGTAAGCTCATTTCTGCTCCTATCGTGGTTCCTCCTTATTGGTCTCTTCCTTTTAAGATCATGATAGATTCCAGTGACTATGTTGTTGGTGTTGTGCTCTGCTAGAGGAGAGACAAAATTTTAAGGGTTATCACTTATGCAAGTAAGACTCTATCAGAAGCCCAAAAGAATTACACCACTACAGAGAAAGAGTTGCTTATTGTGGTGTTTGCTCTTGATAAGTTCAGGTCCTATCTGCTGGGAATTAAGGTAATTATTCATACCGATCACTCTGCTATGAAATACCTCTTCCATAAGAATGATTCTAAGCCTATACTCCTAAGATGGATCTTACTTCTTCAAGAATTTGACTTGGAGGTTGTTGATAAGAAAGTGAAGCAGAATGGAGTTGCAGATCATCTGTCTAGGCTTGAGACTCCAGATGACGGGGTGCCCATAAATGAATTCTTCCCTAATGAGACAATCTTTGTGATTGGGAAAGTTAAAGAGTCATGATATGCTGACCTGGGTAATTATCTTGCCTCTAGTTTGATTCCCCATGGTCTAAGCTACATCTGGAGGAAGAAAATTCTAACTTAAGCTCATCACTATGTGTGGGAGTACCCCTATCTCTTTAGGATGTGTGCTGATGGCTGATTAGGAGGTGTCTTCCCGATTAAGAGATTGAAAGTGTGATTGAGTTCTGCCATTGTAACACCCCTACCGTTAATCCTATGCTTACCGTCCAATCATCCCTTTAATTCTATCAGTTCGCAGCGGAAGACTACTATTACTACGGCGGGTGGTACAAAAAGTGGTCTGATGTCCATAGTTACCGAGCATAGGGATTACCGAGTTAGGATTTCAACCGTCTTAAGACGGATACTTAGAAACCTAACTAGGAACTACCGTTGTTAACAACGGATACCCTTTACATTCTTATGAACGATACCTTGTTTAAATTCGTGACCAATGGTTCTTAAGTCACCTGTCACTATGTCACATGTATGGAGCCTAATGAAAATGCTAAATGTTCAGATGTCAGGACGAGGCCGAGGCCGAGCTAGAGACGAAGCCTCTGAAGGACCTGGCGCGCAACGATAGCTGAGATCGTCGCCGCCACGGTAGCGCAGATGCTACCGCAAGTAATCACTGCTATGCAGCAGACACAACAGAACCAACAGACTCAAACGGGACCAATCCCGCCCCCTCCACCCAGAGAAGCAAATTGGGTAAAAGCTGTAGCGGAACTTCGCCCTCCCTGCTTTAGGGGCGAGAGTGATCCGGCTAAGCTAGAAGCCTACATCTCCGAGATGGAGACGGCGTTCGAAACCCTCGAAGCTCCTGCTGGAGTTCGAGTTAGAGTAGCGGCCTATTATCTAAAAGATGCAGCCATGGATTGGTGGAAGCTAATCAAGCATGAGCATGTTGATGACCCTACCTTCGACTGGGAATCCTTCGCTTCCCTCCTCAGATCCAAATACTATCTGGAGCATGTGAAAACCAAGAAAAGGCTAGAGCTGGATGCCTTGAAAATGACAGAGAAGATGTCTGTCGACGAGTATTACCGCACCTTCACCTCCATTCTACGTCTTCTACCCGACCTTGGGTACACCGGCCAGGTGTTGGTCGATCGCTTCTATGGCGGTCCGAGCCATCGCCTACGGTACGGTATGGGCTATACCAGGTTTACCTCCCTTCAGGAGTGTTATCACGCGGCTTCCCGCGTTGAGATCACTTGCCAACTGAGGGACGAAGAAACCACGCTTAAGCGCAAGGCTAACAGTAAGAACACGAGCTCTGAGGAGCAGAACCAAGGGAAGAGTTGGAAGAAGAAGAAAGGGAAGTTCTTCAATCAAACCCAAAAGAACTTCCCAAGTGAGAGCAGTGCCCATGCTGAGAAGGGCAACCCGGTTGAGATTCTTCAGCTAGGGTCTTCTGCGCCGGTGGCTGCGAAGCAACTGAGATCACACCCACCTAAGGGTAAACTTCTAATCCAAATTCGTACTTGCATAAGAATGATATCTAGTATTTCCGCACAAATGTGCTAACACTCTAAACCTTAGGTTCTGGCTCCGGCTTCTCCAAGAATTATTCAGACGGCCGTACCTACGTGTGCTGGAAAATGCAATCAAGACCATCCCGGCAAGGATTGCCAAGGGAGAGAAATCCGGTGCTACAACTGTCAGAAGCCCGGACACCGAGCCAACATGTGCCCAGAAAATGCTAAACCTAGAGGAAACTTCCAAAGCTATAAGCAGAAGGAAGGCAAGGAGGTTGCATCTGGCGATGCACCGAACCAGCAGGCACCACAGGGATCCCGGGGTCCTCAGAGGGGCGCACCCCAGAGGCAGCCTATCTTGCATGTGATCGACCGTGATGGGTCCGGTTCTAAGCCCGGCCCAGGTAATTATCTAAACCTTTAATCCTTGAAAAGCATGACTAAGTATTGAAGTAACTGTTTGAGTGAATGCATGAGTAAACAAGTTGAAGTATGTATTGAGCATGAAATGAAGTAGTTGAAACTAGTACTCACTGTAGATGAAATTTACAACCATAGGAAGCTTTAGTATCTGTTATCCGATACCTACGAAACTGAATCAAGAAGAGACCGACATCACCACATACCACTACTCCAGTGAGCAGTGACAGGTCATCCGACCAGGTATGATTCTATTAAAGGGATACCTGACACCCGAAGCCCAAATCTCAATTATCCGACGATGCAATGAACTAGGAGCGGGTCAAGGAGGATTTTATACACCCGAATTCCCCGGTGGAGCGAAGATGAAGCTGAAGATGATGTGCTTGGGAAAGGATTGAAATCCTTATACCAAGACATACCAAGAGACACGAACACAAGACGGAGCAACGCCTCCGACAATACCTCCAGAATTTCAAACACTTGTCACACAAGCAGTAGAACTTGCACAACAATGTGAACATGATCCGATTCCCGCACTTGAAGCGGACCTCTGTATCATCAACTTCTATGAGAAAGAAGGACAACTTGGGTTACACCAAGACAAGAACGAGACAGCGGAATCTCTTGAACAAGGAGTGCCCGTAGTGTCTTGGTCCATTGGAAATGGCGCCGTATTTTTGTATAGCGAGCAGAAGCGTGTGGACCTCGCACAAAAACTAGTATTGAGATCAGGAGATGTCCTAATCATGGGTGGAAATCTAGGATGCTGTATCAGAGGATCAACAAGATCAAGTTGAATACGGCACCACCGGCAATAATCAATGCCACACACATGAAACCAGGACGCTTGAACCTTACCTTTAGGAAGTATTAAATTCATAGTATCATGTAATGTATTAGTAACGTGTATTAGAGACACGGTATGTATGATGGTTGGTTTATCAATAAAGAGCAGTGTTGATTTAAATTCCACTTGTGTCCACCATCAATACTTATCCAATTGTGACTTCAATAGGTTGTGGACTCGGTACCGAAGGTATCCTGAGTATCCTCACCGAAGCACAAGCCGGCAAAAGCGGCACCATCTTAACGGGAACATTCCCAGTGAACGGCATTGAAGCCAATGTGTTATTCGACTCCGGCGCCTCTCACACCTTCATTTCGCCACCTTTTGCGAAGAAGTTGGGGCTAGATGCGGATGAGTTACCGAACTTCTTGGTTACTCTCCCATCGAAGGAGCGAGTAAAGTGCACCAAATACTACAAATCAGCCACGATTCAAATCAAAAGCGAAGCGTTTCCCATCTCCTTCATCGAGTTTAATGGATTGGGATTTGACTTGATAATCGGAATGAATTGGTTGGAGCGGCACAAGGGGCGAATCCTCTGCGCCGAGCATCGATTGCTGCTCAAGAGTCCTTCTGGGGTTACTGTATCTTACCGCCAGAGACCGAGAGAGCCTTCGACCACACTCATATCCACTATGGCTATGTACCGGGAGCTCAGAAAGGGCCATGAAGTATATTTGTGTCATGTACAAGACCTGGAGAGAGATCCAGAGTTCAACCCCGAAGTACCCGTTGTATCTGAATTTCCTGATGTATTCCCTAAGGAGCTACCCGACATGCCACCTCAGAGAGCAGTAGAATTCGAGATTGACCTCTTGCCAGGTACCGGTCCCATTGCTAGGGCACCGTACCGTATGGCACCTGCTGAAATGACAGAGCTGAAAGAACAATTGCGAGACCTACTTGACAAAGGGTTTATACGCCCGAGCGTATCACCCTGGGGAGCACCGGTCCTCTTCGTGAAGAAGAAGGACGGTAGTCTCCGACTTTGTATTGACTACCGCGAGCTGAATGCGGTCACAGTAAAAAATAAATACCCATTGCCACGCATCGATGACCTATTCGACCAGCTGAAAGGAGCCTCAGTCTTCTCCAAGATCGACCTCCGTTCTGGGTATCATCAGATTGCTATCAGAGAGCAAGACATCGAGAAAACGGCATTCCATACCAGATATGGCCACTACGAATTCACCGTCATGCCATTCGGTTTGTCAAATGCACCAGCTAAATTCATGGATCTCATGAATCGACTATTCAGTGAGCAGTTGGACACTTCGGTTGTTGTCTTCATCGACGACATCCTTGTATACTCGAAATCAGCAGAGGAGCATGAAATTCATTTGAGGAAAGTGCTTGAGACATTGCGTGAGAACCAGCTGTATGCGAAGTTCTCCAAATGCGAGTTCTGGCTAGATCAGGTATCATTCCTTGGTCATGTCATCTCGAGCGCAGGTATCTCAGTTGACCCTTCTAAGATTGAAGCTGTACGATCATGGCCTAGACCTAAGACTGTTACCGACATTCGGAGCTTTCTTGGTCTAGCCGGTTACTACCAGAGATTCGTAAAGGACTTCTCGAAAGTCGCTAAGCCCATGACTACACTGATGAAGAAAGATGCACCGTTTGTATGGACAGACGAGTGCGAATTATCATTTTAGAGCCTAAAAGACTCATTGACCTCAGCGCCCATCCTTACTCTTCCAGAGGGCACAGAGGGATTTGAGGTATATTGTGATGCGTCAGGCAAGGGAATGGGATGCGTACTCATGCAGCATGGCAAGGTTGTAGCTTATGCTTCCCGCCAGCTGTAAAAGCATGAGGAGAATTACCCGACACATGACTTAGAGCTAGGAGCCATTCTCTCCGCCTTGAAGATATGGCGATACTATCTCTATGGGGTAAGCATCACCATCTACTCCGACCACAAGAGCTTACAGTATGTATTCACACAGAAAGAATTGAACTTGAGACAGAGAAGGGGATGGAGTTTCTCTCAGACTACTACATCGACCTACAGTATAAGGAAGGGAAGGCAAACGTTGTAGCCGCGCCCTGAGACCGTCGAGCCACCTCGCTCCATTCGCTTCTCGCTTCTTCTAGCTTGGTTGACGAGGAGCGAGACACTCAGTTGAGCGACCCTTACCTGACCGAAATCAGACAAAAGATCGAAAATGATACATTTGAGAAGAAGAAGTATGACTTCAAGCTACATGAAGATGGTCTGATTCGACTGAATGGCAGGCTATGCGTCCCCCGAAGCAATGCTGATCTAAGGGATCGCATCCTGCGAGAGTCACACAGTTCTACATTGTCAGTCCATCCAGGAGCCTCCAAGATGTACAAAGACATGAAGAGGTACTTCTGGTGGTCTGGAATGAAATTAGATTTGACAGAATACGTATTGAGATGCTTGACATGCCAAAAGGTGAAGTTTGAACATCGTAGACCGGGCGGAATGGTACAATCGATGCCAGTTCCGGAGTGGAAATTTCACGATATCTCCATGGATTTTGTTGTAGGACTCCCACCTGCTAGGGGAGGACTCAACATGATCTGGGTTGTAGTCGATCGCCTCACCAAGGTTGCCAGATTCATACCGATGAAGGACACCTGGAAGGTAGTGAAGCTCACAGAGCTATTCGACAAGGAGATTATCAGACATCACGGAGTCCCGAAAACCATAGTATCTGACCGCGACACCAGATTTCTTTCGAGATACTGGAGAGCTACACGGGAAGCGCTGGGTACAGAATTGAAGCTGAGTACTGCCTTCCATCCTCAGACCGACGGTCAGACAGAAAGGACCATCCAGACACTGGAGGACATGCTTCGGGCATGTGCCTTAGACTTTCAGGGGAGTTGGTTAGATAAGCTTCATCTTATCGAGTTTTCATACAATAATAGCTATCATGCTTCGATTAAGATGTCGCCTTTCCAAGCCCTATACGGTAGACCTTTGTTGGGCAAAATAGTGTTGAAACTTTCTTGCTAACTATGGGCAGTGAACCCAATCATTGTAGTACAACAAGGTCGTATCCACAGGGACTTCGTAACTATCTAGCTAATTATAAGCTTAGTAAATGTGCAAGAGGATATATACAAAAGTGCATAAATGTAAATTAGGGGTTTTGGGTTTTTGGGTTGTAATTGGAGAAATAAAGAAAAGCAATAAACACTAAACTAACTATCTAGGATAGGTGTAGCCCGGGATGGATATTTGCACCCGTCCTCCCCTTACTACCGATTGTCGAACCTCGAACTCATAGCTAAACCACGGGAACGCTTAATTAATTAGCAACCTAATCTAGGCCTACTAATCCTAACCAATTTAATCGAGACTTCTCATTCTGCTAAGCCCCGGGTCAATCGATAGCACTAAGCTCAAGTTCCACTAAGGTTGCAATGTAGTCTAATCTCAAAATTATCGAAATCAGAGTACACCGTTTTAGTCTCTGACAGTTTAGGTTTCTATCTCTGAATAACATTTTGATAGAATCTCACAATAATGCTAAACTAATCGGTAGGCCAAACCAACCAATTTAACACATAGAAGACAAATTGAGCAAAACCCTTAACAAATCCCAAATCATGAGCAATAAGTTTAGAAGTCATAAACACTCAATAATCATCTTCATTAAGCTCAAAGACTAAAATAAAGCACAAACACAAGTTCATGATTCAACAATGGAGTTTAGGGCAAAAATCCCCAATCCCTAGCTACAAATGATTCTACACAGCCATAGGAGAGAAAATAAAAGAGCAAGGGATAGAAGTAGCCATTAATGGAGCTTGGAAGGAGGTGAGCTTCTCTTCTCTTCTCCTCCCTTCTCTTCTCTTCTTCTTCTTCTTCTTCTTCTCTTCTCCTCTTCATTTCTCCCTTGGAATCGCCTCTTTTCTCTGTTTTTGAGGCGGAACCGAGCTAAATGAAGAATGGGGAAGTTTTTCCCAAAATTCCCCGTTTTAAAACGCAGATCTGGGCAAAATTTTCGACCCGTCTGACCCACCCTGGGTCGGTCCCGTGGGTCGGTCGCATCCAGTAGTAATTTCGGTGCCGAAAACGCGTTTTTTTAAGTCCGACCGACCCAGGGACCGACCCAGACTATGGTCGGTTGATTCCAGTAGCTCGGGGACAAAAATCGCGTTCTGTTAAAAGTCCAACCGACCCACATCCGACCCAGACATATGGGTCGGTCGGTTTCAGTAGGCTAACTTCGAAATGCTGTATCTTCTTCGTTTCAGCTCCGATTTTGGATCCGTTTGCGCCCACGCGTTCCTCTCTTCATCTACTTTACTCCTATCTATGTTATTCCTCCTGTTTAAACAATAAATGTGTAAGACACCAATGAAACACAAAACTAGAGGAAAACAAGCCAGAGTGGAGAAATGAGCATGAAAAGTGTTGATTAAACATATGAAATACTCCCCAAAAACATGCTCATTTAGACACTCATCACACCCCCACACTTACCTTTTTGCTTGTCCTCAAGCAAAACCAAGCCCCCAAGCAAGTAAGGAATGCTCAATACTAACAAATACTAACATGAATTGTAGGATAAGAGAAGAAGTAAAAAGTGATTAAAACCTTTGAGGAGTGTGAACCATCTCTTAGTGGTGGCATGGGTATACTTAGGGGAAAAACAAAACTAGAGTTTCGGGGTATGATCCGGAGTGCTTCAAAGTTCCAAAGATTAGGTAACTTGGAGAGCTTTTACCATGGCCAACTTCTCTCAAGAATGGGCATTGAGAAGAAAACAAAAGGAAAAATAGATTTATGCATTTGTTTCACTTTTTCATAAGAGATGAGAGGATAACATTTTGGCATCAACCCTTTGCATTTAAGAACACTCAACTCTCATTGTTGGTTACCAATGGCGTCTCACAAGTCCCTTAAAGGATTTTCACGAAGAAGCACCCCTTAGCAATCCCTAAGAAAGAAGACAGAAGGAACCCCAAAGCAATAAAAATCCAACCATATAAGATCACTTGGCCACACCGCATGTAAAATGCTCCTCAAAAGCAATCAAAAAGAAAAATTTAAGCATTTATCCCATAACTCATAATAGTATTTGTTCTTAATGAGAACAACTCACAACACAAGGGTCCAAGTTTTTTATTTTGGACAATCGCAAGATAAGAATGAAGTATTAAGCATTTAAGCACACAATTCACCGAAAAGGTCACTCCCCCACACTTAAATTGAACAATGTCCCCATTGTTCACCAATCAAAATCGGGGAAGGTTCCAGAAGACCTTTGCGGGAAGCAGACAAAAGGAAAAGCACACGGGACACAAATAAACAGTATAGCACAGAAGCTATCCCCAAGTTTGTAGATTCAAAATTAGATAAGAGAGAACGAAAACTAAAAGGAACTAGCATTCCCCTGAGATTGCTATTGCTATCAGTTTGTAGAACTCCCCCACACTTGAGCTTCAGTCTCAAGTAGCGTAGCTTGGTTGCGGTGTGGAATTGAAATTGCACCCGCATAAAACACTAGAAGCAACCAAACTACAACTGGAGTTAAGGGTTAGCAAAAACAAAACTAAAGGAGAACGAAAACAAAAACAGGAAATAAAAATAGTGGAGTCGTTGTGGGCAAATATTAAAGGAAGGGTGAAACGAGTACTCCCCGATAAGATGCGGAAGGAAGATAGGGTGCCCGCACAATTGCAAAGTGGGAGGGGTCGTTGAGGTGCTACCTTCAATCGTTGGAGATGAAGGTCCTCTTGGAAAATTTCGCCAGAGGTTCCTTTGTAATTGTTCCTAATTCCATCCCTTTTTCAGAGGGGCTTACCTGTTTCCAAAATATTCACAACACAGACGCCACCAATTGGGCGTAAAAGGGCAAGTCCAAAGAATGCCAAAATAGCCCATTATTGAAAACAATGCAAAATCTAAACTAACAGAATTTAAAAGACAGGACACGAAATGAAATCGGGTTGCCTCCCGGTAAGCGGCCCTTCTTTAAGGTCTTTGGCTAGACCATACCACCGTGAAGTCATCCGGGATCGAATATGAACGTTGAAGTCGGCTTCAACGGGTGGGTTGGGCGGGCATCATCTAGCAATGAAGAACGACCCAGATCAAAAGGAAATGTGGCCTCAACACTTAGGATGTGAAAGTGTAAACTCCACCGATCATTCATCAGGTGGAAGTGTTGAGGTGGGTGATCCTTGGTACGAGGATCAAACTATGGTTGAGCCTCCTCTTCAAATTCAAGGATGTAAACATCCTTATCTTCAGTGAGCGGTGCAGGGAGAACTCCGGAGTGGACTTTGTCTTCAATCTTTGGTCCCGGATCAAATGGGAAGGTGGCCTCCACACTTAGCGGGTGTACGTTGAGCTTCCACCCAACTTCATTAGTGTACGGGTGTCTTCATAGTCAAGCCGGGGGTGGAGTGGTGCTGGGCTTTCAGATTCGCAAAGGGGAGGAGTTGGAGAGTAGCTCAAGTCCTCAACAGGCTGTTCCACATCATGAACTATTTCGCTCTTAAGTTGTTGCACAATCTGATCGATCTGAGCTTGAACATTCATGTTGAAGGTATTTTGCTTCATGATAAAAGTATCTTGCATAGTCGAGTTAGGCTTGCAAGAAGAGATAAGATCAGACACGAGCTCCTCCAAACTGGGTGAATCAACCTCTACTTTGATCTCAGGACAGTGAGCGCTCTCGTGGTCTCCTCCACACTCTTGGCACACAAGCCTCCGGTAGACATATGAGTTGAGGTCCTCCATAAGAGCTCGTAATTCTGCCATTATTGTTGGACATTGGGGGCTCTCATGGTACTCTCCGCACCTTTGGCATACACTCCAATAATCGGTGTTTTGCTCGGTGTAGTCGCCATGCCAACCTTCTGCTGGGGGAGTGACAGATGGTTCGAAGTTTTCCATAAGAGCTCTCAATTCCGCCATTGTTGTTGGACATTGGGGGCTCTCATGATATTCTCAGCACCTCTGACATACATCCCATTGATTGTAGTTCTCTGCGCCATTGGAGTAACCGTACCAACCTCCTGCTTGACCGTAGTGACCATCCATCAGAATTAAGTACCTAAAAAGAAAGAAACAAAAATTTATACACAAAATGGGCAAATAAATGAAATGAAAATCTGCACAAAAACTAAACAGATAATAAACCAGATAGTTGGACCGAAGTCCCCGGCAACGGCGCCAAAAACTTGTTGGGCAAAATAGTGTTGAAACTTTCTTGCTAACTATGGGCAGTGAACCCAATCATTGTAGTACAACAAGGTCGTATCCACAGGGACTTCGTAACTATCTAGCTAATTATAAGCTTAGTAAATGTGCAAGAGGATATATACAAAAGTGATAAATGTAAATTAGGGGTTTGGGTGTAATTGGAGAAATAAGAAAAGCAATAAACACTAAAACACTATCTGGAGAGGTGTAGACCGGGATGGTATTTGCACCCGTCCTCCCTTATACGATTGCGACCTCGAACTCATAGCTAAACCACGGGAACGCTAATTAATTAGCAACCTAATAGGCCTACTTATCCTAACAATTAATTGAGACTTCTCATTCTGCTAAGCCCGGGTCAATCGATAGCACAAGCTCAAGTCCACTAAGGTTGCAATGTAGTCTAATCTCAAAATTATCGAAATCAGAGTACACCATTTTAGTCTCTGACAACTTAGGTTTCTATATCTGAATAACATTTTGATAGAATCCCACAATAATGCTAAACTAATCGGTAGGCCAAACCAACCAATTTAAACATAGAAGACAATTGAGCAAAACCCTTAACAAATCCCCAAATCATGGGCAACAAGTTTAGAAGTCATAAACACTCAATAATCATCTTCATTAGCTCAAAGACTAAAATAAAGCACAAACACAAGTTCAAGATTCAACAATGGAGTTTAGGGATTTTGGGACAAAATCCCCAATCCCTAGCTACAAATGATCTACACAGCCATAGGAGAGAAAATAAAAGAGCAAGGGATAGAAGTAGCCATTAATGGAACTTGGAAGGAGGTGAGCTTCTCTCTCTCTCTTCTCTCCCTTCTCTCTTTCTTCTTCTTCTTCTTCTTCTCTTCTCCTCTTCTTTTCTCCCTTGGAATCGCCTCTTTTCTCTGTTTTTGGGGCGGAACCGAGCTGAATGAAGAATGAAGAAGTTTTTCCCAAAATTCCCCATTTTAAAACGCAGATCTGGGCAAAATTTTGACCCGTCTGACCCACCCTGGGTCGGTCCCGTCTAGTAGTAATTTCGGGGCCGAAAACGCGTTTTTTTAAGTCCGACCGACCCAGGGACCGACCCAGACTATGGGTCGGTCGATTCCAGTAGCTCGGGGACAAAAATCGCGTTCTTTTAAAAGCCCGACCGACCCACGTCTGACCCAGACCTATGGGTCGGTCGGTTCCAGTAGGCTAACTTCAAAATGCTGTATCTTCTTTGTTTCAGCTCCGATTTTGGATCCGTTTGCGCCCACGCGTTCCTCTCTTCATCTACTTTACTCCTATCTATGGTATTCCTCCTGTTTAAACAATAAATGTGTAAGACACCAATGAAACACAAAACTAAAGGAAAACAAGCCAGAGTGGAGAAATGAGCATGAAAAGTGTTGATTAAACATATGAAATACTCCCCTAAAACATGCTCATTTAGACATCACACCCCCACACTTACTTTTTGCTTGTCCTCAAGCAAAACCAAGCCCCCAAGCAAGTAAGGAATGCTCAATACTAACAGATACTAACATGAATTGTAGGATAAGAGAAGAAGCAAAAAGTGATTAAAACCTTTGAGGAGTGTGAACCATCTCTTAGTGGTGGCATGGGTGTACTTAGGGGAAAAACAAAAACTAGAGTTCGGGGTATGATCCGGAGTGCTTCAAAGTTCTAAATATTAGGTAACTTGGAGAGCTTTTACCATGGCCAACTTCTCTCAAGAATGGGCATTGAGAAGAAAACAAAAGGAAAAATAGATTTATGCATTTGTTTCACTTTTTCATAAGAGATGAGAGGATAACATTTTGGCATCAACCCTTTGCATTTAAGAACACTCAACTCTCATTGTTGGTTACCAATGGCGTCTCACAAGTCCCTTAAAGGATTTTCACGAAGAAGCACCCCTTAGAAATCCCTAAGAAAGAAGACAGAAGGAACCCCAAAGCAACAAAATCCAACCATATAAGATCACTTGGCCACACGCATGTAAATGCTCCTCAAAAGCAATCAAAAAGAAAAATTTAAGCATTTATCCCATAACTCATAATAGTATTTGTTCTTAATGAGAACAACTCACAACACAAGGGTCCAAGTTTTTTATTTTGGACAATCGCAAGATAAGAAGAAGTATTAAGCATTTAAGCACACAATTCACCGAAAAGGTCACTCCCCCACACTTAAATTGAACAATGTCCCCATTGTTCACCAATCAAAATCGGGGAAGGTTCCAGAAGACCTTTGCGGGAAGCAGACAAAAGGAAAAGCACACGGGACACAAATAAACAGTATAGCACAGAAGCTATCCCCAAGTTTGTAGATTCAAAATTAGATAAGAGAGAACGAAAACTAAAAGGAACTAGCACTCCCCTGAGATTGCTATTGCTATCAGTTTGTAGAACTCCCCCACACTTGAGCTTCAGTCTCAAGTAGCGTAGCTTGGTTGCGGTGTGGAATTGAAATTGCACCCTGTGAGCCTCGATTTTAAACCCTATCCTATGTGGATTAACTTGATTGGGATCTGATCGGGTTTTAGGTCCACTTATAGCCTAAGATTAATAACTATGTCATATAACAATAATTATTAAAACCTAAGCTAGCTCACTGGAACCTATTATGAGTCGCCACCTAATTTTAACCTAGATAAAATTAGAAAAGGAGAGTTCGGGTTCGGGGGCTTGATATTCGACTTAATTAGGGTTCAATTACTTTCATTACGCTTCCTAGGTCGTTTTTCCTCTACTTGGTTTATTTACGGCTTATTACGAGTCGTTTTAACCTAAGTGTGCGAGCTTCTGTTTTTTTGTGTTTTTAGCATTTTGACAGAAAATTAAAGTGGAAATTAAGGTTACCTAAACTAGGGTTTCGGAGGCAGAATTAGGTCAAATTTTGTTTCCGTCCGTAGCCACGGACCTAATGTCCGAGACCACGGACCCCAGTTAACCTAAATATCAGAAAAGTCGAAATTAAAGGAAAACAAAAATTTGCAAAGTCCGGGGCCACGGACAGGCTGTCAGTGGGCCCGGACATCATTAGAAAAACCTAAATTTTGAATTTTTAAAATCCCGCCGCCGTCCGTGGGTGTCCGTGTTCTCGGACAACGCGTCCGAGGTCCCGGACCATGGGTCCGAGGTCACGGACAACCCACGGACAGGGGTTTTCAGAAGGTTCCCGAGGGTGTTTTGAGCTCAAATTTTATGGGTGTGTAGCCTGAAAGATGTACAAGACGTTAGTGATTGAAAGTTTTCAATTTGAACTCGAATTAAGCACGAAACTTGGTAAACAAGTTATTAGACAGAAGCTTAAACAAACGTCAATACCGAAGCGTAAACAGGTTGGTTTGAACCCAAACTTTGACAGAGAGTTAACAAGGTCGTGGGGAATTAGAAAAGTAGAATTTTAACCTGTTTTACCTTCGAATTCAAGAGGACTTTCACGTCGGGATTCTTCGGAGGCTCCGATGGTGCCGGTTCCGGACTGTGTTCGACCCGAGCTTCTGGTTGTTGATTGTTGAGGGTGTTTTTCACGTTTTGGAGGTGGTTTGGTTGATGTTTGACGATTGATTATGTTGTGGGAGTTGAAAAATATGTTTTGGTGTTGATTTTAGTGAGATTTCGGTGTTTGATTGTGGCTCGGGAGTTCAAAAACGTGGAGAGAGAGAGACGGCTGCCTTCTTTGAGAGTCTAGGGTTCTTGAGGTTATGAGATTCTGATCTTATCCAAAAAAACCTATCCCCTTATAGACCTTCTTAAAGATAAAGAAAATCTAGTAAAAGTAAGATCTTTTGGTATTTTAATTAAAAGGCTTCCCAAAGGAATTTTGCTGTGAAATTTTAACCACGTGTCAAGGATGGGAATTATGAATTTTCTGGAGTGGAATCGGATTTTTTAAATGTTGGAATATTTTTAAATTGAATTCCTCGCCAGATTCAGTCAGAAATTGCTAGAAAATTATTGGAAATTCAAAAAATCAAAATTCCAAAGCCATTATGCTTAAAATGTCATCCTATATCATGGGTTAAAATATCAAAGCATTTCAAGTTGATTTGACCCTTATTTAAAGGAGAGAGAAAGCCTATAGGGGGCTTAGGAGCCCTGAAAAATCACGAAAATGCCCCTGGAGATGACTAAGCTGTCCCTAGTACTCTGAAATGTGCCGATCGAACTGGGAACCCTTGCTACTAGCCTATTAGTAGAGACTTTCTTCCGGGGGGTTGAAATTTTGGGTATAACAGATTGCCCCCCGTCAACTAGGTTTTGTAATGAAGATGAAAAGACTAGTTGATGCCTGAGTGATACCCCAAAATTTTGGGATCTTAAAAGTCCTTGTATGCAGATTGTGTCGAGCTATTCTAAGGCGCTAACTACCTATAGGTAAGGAAGATGTTGTTGAACTATTCGAAGGCGCCAACTACCTGAAATGATGATATGCTGTCGAGCTATTCTAAGGCGCTGACTACCTAAAAAATGGTGAAAATGATGTCAAGCTATTCTAAGGTGTTGACTACCTAAAAAATGGTGAAAATGATGTCAAGCTATTCTAAGGTGTTGACTACCTATAATAAAGTATGCCGAACATTCTAAGGTGTCGGGAACCTGTAATGCAAATGTAGATGTCATGCAGAAAAAGATGATATGATGATGATATGCTAACGATGCTGATGATGATGTTGATGCTGATGATGCTCGGATGCTTCTGGGGACCGAAACCCGTTCCAATGCTCCTAGTTGGTATACTATGGGGACTTATTGCCTCTGCCCACCAACTGGGGTGCTGGGATAACTTCTAGATTACCAAGGGGACTTATTGCCACTGCCCACTAGTTGTTTCTCCCAAGAAGTTGACATAAAGATGGGGACTTATTGCCTCTGCCCCGCCAACTTAGATCATGCTCTATCTCGCACTGAAGATGATACTAGGTCTCGTACTGGTCTCGCACTGGATGATGACGCTCGGTCTCGCACTGAAGAAGATGATGGGTCTCGCACTGAAGATGATACTAGGTCTCGTACTAGTCTCACACTGGATGATGACGCTCGGTCTCGCACTGATGAAAGTGATGGGTCTCACACTGATAAAGATGATGGGTCTCGCACTAACGAATATGATGGTCTCGCACTGATGAAGATGCATGGTCTCGCACTGAAGTCTCGTACTGGATGATGAAGAAAAAGCTGGATCTCACACTGATTCTAGGTCTCGTACTGATGAAGATGCTAGGTCTCGTACTGAATGAGGAATCTGCAGGGCCTTTCACCGATTTTGGGTCTCGAACTAAAAATAAGTTAAGAGGATAATGGTCTCGTGCAAATGGTAAAAACTGATCACTGGAGTGCCAAACATGGCAATGATGATAAGATGTATGCAATCAAAATATATGAAAGATACTCGTTCAAAACAAGAATTTGTTGGAAAAGGTGCCAAACGTGGCAGTGTTTGAAGAAAATTCTGTTTACTGAAAAGGAAAGTAAAATTATCATTTCCTGACCATAGATTTCGGACTTGTAATTTATCTCCTAGGAGATGAACATGCCATCGGTGGGGTATGGTGTATGATGTAAAGGTAAGGGCTTATGTGGGCCTGTGTAGTGGCTTGGGCTTGTGTGGTGTATGGTGTGAAAGTAAGGGCTTATGCGGGCTTGTAGTGTTTAATGTGCAGGTAAGGGCTTTTGTGGGCTTGTGTAGTGGTGGTGCGGAGGTAAGGGCTTATGTGGGCCTGTGGTGGAATGGTGGTGGTGACGTTTGAGCTTTGGGTTCCAATTGGTGTTGTCATAGCAATTGTTGGAACCAACAATTGCCCCCAGTATTTTCCCTTAAGACAATCTGAGCTAGAGTTCATGGCAATCGATCGGAACGATTGATTGCCCCCAGTATTTCCTTTTATTAAACGTGCGAACGAGTCTCGTCCTCACAGGGTCAAGGCTTATGTTTTTACGTGGTGCTTCCTAACCTACACTCGGCGTGTTTGGTGTTTGCACTCGTTCCTCACCTACAGTCACAACTTCTAGACCATTGAATTCGATATTTGATGAATTTACGCATTCGATCTGTTACTTTCACGTGATTAGATACACAACTATCAAGTCGGAAGTCTTTAAAGCTTATAACATGGCCATAGGGTGTGATGAATGACAACAGGATCATGGAGGGATATTTGAGGTATGTGGAGCTTAAATGGGTGACCAAAGCTGCAACTTGTGTCTTCTCTCAGATTCATCTTCCTTGTCTTTGAAGTAATTTGGCTGCTTCGTGTTGACGTTGTTTTCGAGCTTCTGGACTTGGACTTTTGAAGTTGTCCTTTACATCATTTCTCTTCTCTTTGTCATTTGGATTTCTTCGAGGCACTTCGGGTTTGCCCCTCTGCTTTGTCCTTTTTTCGACTTCGCCTTCGGGGTTCTTGTGTCTCCCGGTTTTGAGTTTTGAGAGCTATTTTGATGTGAGCTCTTTGGATCCTGTGTCACTTTGGGACCATTTGCGGATCACTTCGTCATGCTGATAGTGGCTTTGCTTCTCTGGACTGACGAAAACGTTATCTGAGAGTCAGACTCCTCGCTTCCTTTGGTCACCGGGTTGGTTATTCACCACGGGCTGGCTTGTTTCGTGGAGCTTTGCAACATCTAAAAGGGATATATGAAAGGCTCAGCGGGGGTGCCTAGGGTTTAATGTCAGGGCTCACAAGCTTTCGGCTATGTGGTGTTGTACCTAGGTGCTTCGTCACTCCTAATAGTTGTGTATCCGTTCTTCGTTACTTTTCACAGGTCTAAGAGCAAATTTACAAACTATCTCCTTCGGCCAGAGTTATGCCGTTTATCTCACCTTTGAATGTGGTCTCTCCGGAGTCGTGTAAAAATGACACGCCCGTTCACTCATTGTTTTTCCGCTCAAGGCACTCTCACGAAATGTTCACTCAAAGACTCGTTCACACGTTAAAATGAAAAATTAAAGATAACAAACCTAATTCAGATCGCCCCCAGTATTAATCTAGGGTTTATGACAACACTTAAACAGATGTGGATTTAGAACTGCTTCGTGGGTTATTTTGGATGCTTTGGGATAGGTTGTGGTGCTTGGCAACGCATGCTCACCCTTTTAGAAACAAAAGACAAGTCGTTCTGTTCCATAGTCGAGGAATGATTACTCCGTGATTCTTTTTCCTTAGAAACAATTTTGCTTTTTTCATACAAGAATTGTGAAAATGGAACTATGATTTTATTTAAGAATCATGAGAGAAACGTGAAGATTACAATCGAAGGTGACTGAAAACTAACTAAGAAGATAAGCAACCAGAAGATGCAACAAAACGATTTGCATACTTAGAAGAATTGGACTCCTTGCTCGAGGAGATCTTGAATCTTGTGCTTCAATGCTCGGCAATTGTCAGCATAATGGCCAGGCAACTGATGGTAGTGGCAGAATTGATTAAGATGCCTTCCCAAATGAGTGGTTCCTGGTCGAGGGGCCAAGGGCTGTAGCAAGTTTCTCTTCTGAAGCTCTTCAAACGCCTGGCTTGGTGCTCGGCCGATGTTGGTGAATTCCCTTTGCGATGAGTCTCGGCGTGGTAAGCGTACCGTCCCAAATTTTTGATGCGGAGCTCTAGGTTGTTGAACCACATTCACTTCTGAGAAACTGCTTTGAGCGCAAGCTACTGGCTGAAGACAAGCCTTTTCTGGTCCTGGCTTAGATAATTTGGAGCTACTGCCGGAGTCTCTTGAGTGCTCGAGCTCCAACCCTTCCTTATGAATCCTTTCCTCTAGAATACCGACTTGTCCCATCAACATGTCCAAACTCGGAAAATACATAAATTTTAGCTCATGGTTGTGTTGTTTCCGCATGTTCTCAATTATCATGCGGATTTGCTCTTGCTCGTCCATTTTGGTAGGCATGGCCGCAGCCTTTCTCCTCCAACGCTTGATGAAGTCAGACATGGACTCACCGTCTTTCTGTCGGGTTCCTGCAAGATCGATTCTGGTGACCTCGAGGTTCTTAGCATACTCGAAATGATTTAGGAAAGCCTCACAAACCTCCTCGTAGGTTTTGGTATTCATCTTCTGAGTGAGATACCAACGCTGAGGAGTCTCGTCAAGATAGCGTGCGAAAACTTTGGCTTTTTGCATGTCGTTGAGCCCTAAGATGGACATTTCCCGATCGAACATAGCCAAATGAATCTGTGGATCCGAGGAACCCTTGTACAAAGCGAGTGTAGGCAGCTTCAGCTTTGGGGGAAGATCAACTTCAGGATACGACGCCGTGGAGAAATAATCAAAGCCAGCCGGTTTGTTGGCTTTCTCTATGCGCTCAATCCTTTTTAAAACCCTTTTAACCTCTGCAGCTAGTTGGCGGTCCGGGACGACTTGCCCTACAAATCCTTGTGCATCCTGGGCCTCAACAGATTTAACTTCGATGTAGTCACGCCCGTTCCCAGAGTCGGCTATCTTTCCTGAAATGTTTTCCTGATGACCAATCTCAAGGGAATTGATTTTGCTTTTCAACTCTTCGATGATGGTGACATACTTAGCCTCCATGTCATTAGTGGCGGACCTATGTTTCTGTTCCATGGCGTCCAAGGCAGCCATGTACCTTTGATCTAAGGCTGCAAACTGGGCCTCTACGCTGATTGGGTTTCCTCCTTCTGCCATACTTGGGATTCGGGTTTATCTGTTGGAAAATAACAGTGGAATGAGCTAAAATTCTGGACCGTGAAGAAGTTTTTAGGTAAAAACTTGTTTGGGCTGCAAGAAAAGCATATGAGTTGGAATGACCCCTAAATCACAAATGGGCCTAACTTTCTTTGGGTCAGAGAAGATGGTTGCTAAGCTGACAAAGATTTTATTTGCAGGACTTGTGAGTAATTTCAAGTTCAGATGAATTTCTTTTTCATGGGCCTACAACTAATTGGATGATTCAAATTGGGCCAGAAGAGAAATCACCTAAGTCTAAACTTTTGGGCCGAGACCCGAACAAATAACTCACACATTCGAATCAAGCAAGGCCTTTGGGCTGCAAACAACAAAGCCGCGATATTGGGTTGGGCTGAGTTGATGTAGGAGAATTTCCTATCAATCTCTAGGCTGGGTAATGGGCCGATCATACAAGCAAACAAGGCCCACACAAATTCAACATGTCCTCACTAGACGTTTAAATCCAAACGGGTATGGATCGATCCAGAGAGGTGCTTGGGGCATGGGCCCAGGTCACCTCAAAGGAATAGGGCTTGCACGCTATTCTCATTGGGCTTCCCCACTTTTTTCACATCACCTGAGGGTGTGCGTCTACGGTCGGGTCTTTGACTGACCAAACAATGGGCTAGGTAAGGATACTGCCAGGAAAATGCTAGGGGCTAAAGCCCAGGTATTAAGGGGGTGTGGTTAGACGACACCCTCCTCTTTTCCCCCACTTATTCACATCACCTAAAAGGTGTGAGTCCCTGACAGGGGACCCTCAAACGGGTCCCGGGGTAAAATTGGTTTGCATGGACCCTCGCTCTCACATGATGCAAAGGTGCAGAAATTAAAGTGCGCACAAAAGTAAACAAAAAAAGTAATAAAGCCATAAATAAACATTTTCAAGTTATGCCCTCTTTCTTAAAATTAAACAGGTTAATATTAAGAAGTTTGTCCCCAGCAGAGTCGCCTGTCTGTGAGCCTCGATTTTAACCCTATCCTATGTGGATTAACTTGATTGGGATCTGATCGGGTTTTAGGTCCACTTATAGCCTAAGATTAATAACTATGTCATATAACAATAATTATTAAAACCTAAGCTAGCTCACTGGAACCTATTATGAGTCGCCACCTAATTTTAACCTAGATCAAATTAGGAAAGGAGAGTTCGGGTTCGGGGGCTTGATATTCGACTTAATTAGGGTTCAATTACTTTCATTACCCTTCCTAGGTCGTTTTTCCTCTACTTGGTTTATTTACGGCTTATTACGAGTCGTTTTAACCTAAGTGTGCGAGCTTCTGTTTTTTTGTGTTTTTTAGCATTTTTGACAGAAAATTAAAGTGGAAATTAAGGTTACCTAAACTAGGGTTTCGGAGGCAGAATTAGGTCAAATTTTGTTTCCGTCCGTAGCCACGGACCTAATGTCCGAGACCACGGACCCCAGTTAACCTAAATATACAGAAAAGTCGAAATTAAAGGAAAACAAAAATTTGCAAAGTCCGGGGCCACAGACAGGCTGTCCGTGGGCCCGGACATCATTAGAAAAACCTAAATTTTGAATTTTTAAAATCCCGCCACCGTCCGTGGGTGTCCCTGTTCTCCGACAACGCGTCCGAGGTCCCGGACCATGGGTCCGAGGTCACGGACAACCCACGGACAGGGGTTTTCAGAAGGTTCCCGAGGGTGTTTTGAGCTCAAATTTTATGGGTGTGTAGCCTGAAAGATGTACAAGACGTTAGTGATTGAAAGTTTTCAATTTGAACTCGAATTAAGCACGAAACTTGGTAAACAAGTTATAAGATAGAAGCTTAAACAAACGTCAATACCGAAGCGTAAACAGGTTGGTTTGAACCCAAACTTTGACAGAGAGTTAACAAGGTCGTGGGGAATTAGAAAAGTAGAATTTTAACCTGTTTTACCTTCGAATTCAAGAGGACTCTTCACGTCGGGATTCTTCGGAGGCTCCGATGGTGCCGGTTCCGGACTGTGTTCGACCCGAGCTTCTGGTTGTTGATTGTTGAGGGTGTTCTTCACGTTTTGGAGGTGGTTTGGTTGATGTTTGACGATTGATTATGTTGTGGGAGTTGAAAAATATGTTTTGGTGTCGATTTTAGTGAGATTTCGGTGTTTGATTGTGGCTCGGGAGTTCAAAAACGTGGAGAGAGAGAGACGGCTGCCTTCTTTGAGAGTCTAGGGTTCTTGAGGTTATGAGATTCTGCTCTTATCCAAAAAAACCTATCCCCTTATATAGACCTTCTTAAAGATAAAGAAAATCTAGTAAAAGTAAGATCTTTTGGTATTTTAATTAAAAGGCTTCCCAAAGGAATTTTGCTGTGAAATTTTAACCACGTGTCAAGGATGGGAATTATGAATTTTCTGGAGTGGAATCGGATTTTTTAAATGTTGGAATATTTTTAAATTGAATTCCTCGCCAGATTCAGTCAGAAATTGCTAGAAAATTATTGGAAATTCGAAAAATCAAAATTCCAAAGCCATTATGCTTAAAATGTCATCCTATATCATGGGTTAAAATATCAAAGCATTTCAAGTTGATTTGACCCTTATTTGGAGGAGAGAGAAAGCCTATAGGGGGCTTAGGAGCCCTGAAAAATCACGAAAATGCCCCTGGAGATGACTAAGCTGTCCCTAGTACTCTGAAATGTGCCGATCGAACTGGGAACCCTTGCTACTAGCCTATTAGTAGAGACTTTCTTCCGTGGGGTTGAAATTTTGGGTATAACACACCCGCATAAAACACTAGAAGCAACCAAACTACAACTGGAGTTAAGGGTTAGCAAAAACAAAACTAAAGGAGAACGAAAACAAAAACAGGAAATAAAAATAGTGGAGTCGTTGTGGGCAAATATTAAAGGAAGGGTGAAACGAGTACTCCCCGATAAGATGCGGAAGGAAGATAGGGTGCCCGCACAATTGCAAGTGGGAGGGGTCGTTGAGGTGCTACCTTCAATCGTTGGAGATGAAGGTCCTCTTGGAAAATTTTGCCAGAGGTTCCTTTGTAATTGTTCCTAATTCCATTTCTTTTTCAGAGGGGCTTACCTGTTTCCAAAATATTCACAACACAGACGCCACCAATTGGGCGTAAAAGGGCAAGTCCAAAGAATGCCAAAATAGCCCATTATTGAAAACAATGCAAAATTTAAACTAACGGAATTTAAAAGACAGGACACGAAATGAAATCCGTGTTGCCTCCCGGTAAGCGGCCCTTCTTTAAGGTCTTTGGCTAGACCATACCACCGTGAAGTCATCCGGGATCGAATATGAACGTTGAAGTCGGCTTCAACGGGTGGGTTGGGCGGGCATCATCTAGCAATGAAGAACGACCCGGATCAAAAGGAAATGTGGCCTCAACACTTAGGAAGTGAAAGTGTAAACTCCACCGATCGTTCATCAGGTGGAAGTGTTGAGGTGGGTGATCCTTGGTACGAGGATCAAACTATGGTTGAGCCTCCTCTTCAAATTCAAGGATGTAAACATCCTTATCTTCAGTGAGCGGTGCAGGGAGAACTCCGGAGTGGACTTTGTCTTCAATCTTTGGTCCCGGATCAAATGGGAAGGTGGCCTCCACACTTAGCGGGTGTACGTTGAGCTTCCACCCAACTTCATTAGTGTACGGGTGGGGGCCTTGATCCTTCAAATGAAGATCAAAGTTAATGGGCTCCTCCTCCTCAAATTCAAGGATGTAGACATCCTCGACCTCGGGGTGAGGCTCATAGGAGGAGCCGAGGGGGACATCAACTTCAGAGGGGGATGGCTCCTTGAAGTCGGTGGTGGTACTCTCCTCTGAGGAGTCAGAGGGAGACAGTGTCTCCTCCTTCTCAAAGTTGAAGATGTGAGCATCCTCGTGATCTTGATGGAGCACGCAGAAGGCGGGGAAATATGGGTAGCTGACTTCAGAGGGAGAAAGCTCCTTGAAGTCAGAGTGGAGACTCTCTTCTGATGAAGTGTCTTCATAGTCAAGCCGGGGGTGGAGTGGTGCCGGCTTTCAGATTCGCACAGGTGCAGACGTTGTAAAGTGAGTGATTAAACTGGTGTAAAATTAACATAAAAGAAAAGAAATTAAAACTCAAAATAAACGTCGGGCTGCAAACAAAATCCCGGTCGTGGTAGTATAGTAAAAATGTAAGCGACCGGATATCGAACCGTGTGACTAATGTACATATTATAGTACCTAAGCATGTCACAAAAGGGGGGATTAATTGACTTGTTTTTATAAATAAAAGGAAAGATAAAATAAACTAAGTTAACAGATAAACTAAACGGGACTCTGGTTCAGATTAATATGATATCTGCTCTTTCATACTAGGTTTACTGATTTAATTATAATTGTTTGGCAAGATTCCTGTTTTTATTCTTAAGGTCCGATGAAAACTCATAAGAACTCGTTCCAGTTGTGCAAGGTCCGATGAAAACTCGAGCACCCACTGGTGGACGGCAGAGGAGTATGAGGTTTTATGCTTGCAACTTGTAGTAACTTAAACGATGAAAATAAGTTCCTACAGTTTTACGACTTAATCAACCTATCTGTTTCTAACCGATGAAATTAAAAACAGACTAGTAAGCATTTTAATAAATTCATGAGGTTTATTAAAAAGATGCGAGATAACCTTTAAGCGTAACAAACTTCATTAAAATTAAAACCAGTAAAACATATTGCATAATTAATACAGATACATAATAATTATTCGCAGAGTAAACGTAACCAGCCTAACATATTAAATAGAGATCTGCTATTTAAATACGTGAGACTAGAGGTGAGATTAATGAGATGAAAAGAAAACAAATGGAGAAGCGAAAGATTAGAAGTGAAATGAACGAGTGAGTGAAAGTGAAGTGGTATGATGATGGATTGTTGGGGTGAATTGGAACTCCAGGAGGAACCACGGAAGGAACCTCTGGAAGGACACTGGAGAAGGTGTATTGAGCGTTGTATTTATAGAGGAAGAAGAAGAGGCAGAGTAGCAGCTCATTGATTGAGCTCGTTGATTGCAGCCTCATTGATTGCAGGGGACAGAAACAAACGCGTGAGTAATTTCAGGTAGGCGTCGTCTGCTTAAAGGATATGGTGGAGGCAAGTTGCAGAGCGAGTCGGCGAAGAAGATAACCCGTCGCGTTTATTTCCAGATCTGTATTTTTACACGCGTCCGCGTAGATGTCCGCATTATTTCATGCGGTTACGTAGGCGGTTGCATGGGCTGCATGAGTCACGTCCGCCTATATGCATGCGGTTGTAGAGGCGGTTTCATGCAAATATAAGCCTGCACGTCCTCCTCCACGTCCGCCTAACATGGGGCGGTTGCCCTTAGTGTTGTCCGCCTATTACAAGGCGGTTGCCTAGGCGGTTCTCCTCTTCTTGTCCGCCTATTACAAGGCGGTTGCAGGGGAGGACACACCACTGCACTGCCTTACGCGTGACCTTGTTTTAATCCCTATAAACATAAGTGTGTATTAGGTATATTTCCTACATATTAACACATAAAATACATCAGTTAATATAACAACATAATTATAGGAAAAACCCTAGATAAGTGAGAAACATTACTAAAAATGCTACAAATTATAAGGTGATTAAACCCTAATAAGTCTATATGTTTTGCACTTATCAAACTTCCTCACACTTGACTTTTGCTTGTCCTCAAGCAAATAAGGAATATAATTATCTCTAAGCCAAAATAATAAAACAAGATTAAATAAGTGTAGAAGGGAATTTAGACAAAGTGACAATTGAAAGAATAATTCTACTCTTAGAAGTAGGTTTTTATAATCAGTGAAGAAGAACAATTTAATAAAAGCATAGAAAAACTAGACTGCAGAAGACAAGTTAGATTAACCTGGGATTTTCAACCAATTACAATTCTCTAACCCGGGATGACAAGGGGTGTGAAGTAATGCCTTATTCCGCAATACCTTTCAACACCACGTACTCATGTTTATAAATATAAATTGCAATTTATTATTTACATCTTTTTTTTTGAATGTGCAAATTGTATATACAAAGCACATATTATTTTTATATATATTTTTTTGAATTGCACTATTTTTCTGTACCCCAGACTTTTCTCTCTATCCTTGTAACGGTGTTGGGTCTTCTATCCCAGGTCACAAGACCTTAGGTAGATAGGTGTTAAAGCACCCCAAAGAACTTAATAACCGGATAGACGAGGCCTGTTTTTGGTTAGAAAAATTCATAAACAGCAGAGTACCTTGTCTTTATCCTTTTCTTTCCTTGACTTTCCACATATTTCCATAATCCCAAGCTAAACTAAATTGATTTTTACAATTAGTAGATCTATCATATTTTGAGTGAAAATAGAGTATTTTGAAGGAAAATAATTTTATACAAACTCCTTAAAATAAAACTATCTTTCAGTTGTCACTTGACATAATTTCAGACACTTCTACAATTATTTTATCTCATTTCTATCAAATTTTTTAAAAATTTAGGCAGTTTAGAGTAGCAATAAGTGAGTGTGGCATTATCGAACAACTGTCATATTTCCAGGGAAAGGTCTCTCCTACTTCCTCATACTTAAAAGGAACAATGTCCTCATTGTTCAGAATTAAAATCAAGAAAATGACCTTCCAAAATATGACAGACCCAATAAGGATTAAATTCATATAGGTTGAACAGCAATGTAATAAAGGAAGAATTGAAACTCCCATTGTATTGTAGATTGAGGAAGGTATCCTTCCTCACACTTAAAGCTTTGGTAGGGGTGAGACATTCCTCACACTTAAGTTCGCGCAAGTGTTCAACCGAGGATATCGAAATTCCTAGAGCAACTGAGGTTGCTCCCATAGGCGAGTTCAGCTATATTGTTGAATATAGAATTTATTCTGAAAAGAAAATCATATATAGCCAGCAGAACTCAAATGGCACCAAAAGAAAATAATAATATGAAAAACATAAATAATAATTCACAAAAAGAAACATAAAGTAAGCCAAACTGTTACCTTCCTGTATGTAACAAAAGTTTGACAAGGTTAAAACAGTATTAGTCTACAAAATGTTAGTAAACAACAGCGAAATATAAAATAAAACAAAGATAAAAATGCAAATCACTGCGGTGGTGGTGGAGGCTGTGCTGGTCCCTGGCCTGTCTGAGCGAGGAGACGCTCTAGGAGCTGAGCGGTCCGCTCATGCTGCTGCGCTGCCTGTGCATGCAGCTCGTCACTCCGGTCCAAACGCTGTGTCACCCGTGACTGCTCAGCCAGCATCCTCTGCTCAAAGCTCTCAAAGTGCTGATGCATCTGCTGCTGCATCTGATGGAAGGCCTGGAGCGAGTCTGTAGATCTGTCGAGAAAGGTACAGGAGCTGGAGTCTGCATCATCACGTCAGTAGTCTGCACGTAGGGCTCCTTCCCCTGTGCAGTGTCAGCGGACGGGTGGTCGGGATCAGCTAAAGGTGTAGCTCCCGTAGAGGGTCTGCTGGCTGTGGATGATGCAGTGGAAGACCGGCCGGGCCGCTACCCTTAACCAAGTACCGTCGTCTAAGCTCATAAAACCCCAGCGCAGCACGTTGCAGTTGTGACTGGGCGCTCTCCTGTCCTGAGCTCTGCAGTTCGTGTGATGTCTGTGGGGAGGACAGTGAAAAGGTGGGTACCAGATGAAGAAGGGAAAGGTGGGAGTGATCTTCTTCTTTCGTCGCGATAGGACACCACCTTATGGAGCTGTCCGAACATGTGATGTGGGCGGAGGGAGAGGCGCTGAGTAGGTTAAAAGGAGAGAGGAAATAGTCTAGTAAAGCGCAATCCTCATCAGAAGCATCGTGCGCCGCAGATGGGCGAATCGATGGCCTGATGAGGTCCATGAGAAGCCTCTGCCTGCAGTTAGTGAAGCTCGCGAAAGGGGGACTTCCTTTCCTCTCCCCTCGATGTCGGATCCTCCGACCTACATCCTGAAGCCATCTCGATTTCGACATATGCATGTGATCCTCTGTGAATCCCCGGTACTCGTCAGGGCCAATCTGGATCTGTAGGATAGATGAGAATGTCGTGGGTGTGATCTCCACAGGGTGATGGCGCACGTAGAGGTAATGGCTCAGATTGCCCGCCCGGGCATTCGCATAAAACTCTCTCACTAGCTCCATCAAAGATCCTCCCGCCCTAACTCAGGACCAGAGAAAGTCCATGTCTGGCAAACAGGGTGTCCACCCCTGCAGCCTCTAGCACTTCAGGAGCAAGCTCCTCTCCATAATAAAGTCCTTGCCTAGATCGTACCAGGCCGGGCTTCTGCTGAGATAAACCCGTCTCCACAAGATCCGGATTGACGAAGAGGAGCAGAAAAGATGATGCCCCCGGGTGCAGTTGCCCCTAGCGGGACCAGAACCAGAAATACCCACACCAACGCGTACGAGGAGGCATACTAATAATTGGAATTAAAGGTAAACAAATATTAACAGCATAACAATTAATATTTAATATTAGACAGAATAATAATAACATAAAAATTAATATCAAACAGCATTAATATTTTACATAAACAACTTAGTAAATTAACAAAACAGAAAACATGTAGAACAAGTAATATGAAATATAAACAAAAATAAAAAATAAAACAACAATTCTGTCGAAAATATCGACAGAACCTCCCCTAAAATTCTTCATTCGTTTCTCCACAATTAATTCAGTCAGATTCAAGGTATTTAATACCGTCATCAAACAAATCCATAAATAACAACCTATAATCATAATCTATTCTTTTATTAACAACAAGGAAAAATAGAATTGAAAATTCTATTTTTAAACAAGCAATTCGTAATGCTCTCTACCTAAATTGGATTCATCAAAAACACCCAATCTAAGTATAATAAGTGATGATTTAACCTTGTATATGTATATTATGATTAATAGAGGACAAATTCGAGGCAAATTTAGCAATTTAAGTTCGAAATTTCCGAATTAATGGAATTAGGGATTCGAAACTTCAGTCCCTTATTTCTCCTAGTGTGGTTTCATCATTTACAGATTTGAAGCTATAGAAAGTAGAGATTGAAAAACGAAGATTTTCGGTACTAACCTTGCGTGATTCGGTGGAGAAACGAGGAATAAATGGAAATCTGAAGGATGAAGGGAGTCGCGCGCGAGGCTGTGTTCTTCTCTTCGGTATCGGGAGCAATTTGAGATTGGGGAAGAACAGAATGAAATGAAACACATCGTTTTTTTTTTAGAGAATAGGGACGTCCGCCTGGACGTCCGCTTGGGGAGAGGCGGTCACGGGGGCGGTCCTGCATGTGGAGACCGCGTCTGTTGAGGCGGTAACCGGGGCGGTTGGCGAGGCGGACTGGCGGTGTGTCCGCGCCTGTTTAGGCGGACAGGAGGCGGACACCCCCCCTGTTCGTATATTTTTTTTGATTTTAATCCTAATTAAAACAACAACAAATATATTGTCATAAAATTATGAGTTAGAAAATAAAAATGACATATAATTATAAGTTAGTAATTAGATAACATAAATTATAAGTTAGTAGTTAGATTTACAGAAAATTATAAGTTAGTAATTAGTAGACAGAATATTAATGTTAGGAGTTAGTATACACAAAATTAAAATGTTAGAAGTTAGAATTAGATGTTAGGAGTTAGATTAAACAACAATAATAATATAAACAAAATATAGTAGATAATTAATATAAACAATTAACACAAATATTATGGACATAATATTAAACAATATATTATAATTAATTGAATCAGTAAGCAAAATATTATGGACATAATATTTAACAAAATTAAACAGAATATTTATAATTAAACAGGTGAATAATCCGGGGCTTAGGAACTAGAATAAATCTAGTCCCCGGCAACGGCGCCATTTTGCAGACGTTGTAAAGTGAGTGATTAAACTGGTGTAAAATTAACATAAAAGAAAAGAAATTAAAACTCAAAATAAACGTTGGGCTGCAAACAAAATCCCGGTCGTGGTAGTATAGTAAAATGTAAGCGACCGGATCGAACCTGAGACTAATGTACTATTATAGTACCTAAGCATGTCACAAAAGGGGGGATTAATGACTTGTTTATAAATAAAAGGAAAGATAAAATAAACTAAGTTAACAGATAACTAAACGGACTCTGGTTCAGATTATTATATCTGCTCTTTCATAATAGGTTTACTGATTAATTATAATATTTTGGTGGCAAGATTCCTGTTTTATTCTTAAGGTCCGATGAAAACTCATAAGAACTCGTTCCAGTTGGGCAAGGTCCGATGAAAACTCGGCACCCACTGGTGGACGGCAGAGGAGTATGAGGTTTTATGCTTGCAACTTGTAGTAACTTAAACGATGAAAATAGTTCCTACAGTTTTACGCTTAATCAACCTATCTGTTTCTAACCGATGAAATTAAAAACAGACTAGTAAGCATTTTAATAAATTCATGAGGTTTATAAAAAGATGCGAGATAACCTTTAAGCGTAACAAAACTTCATTAAAATTAAAACCAGTAAAACATATTGCATAATTAATACAGCTACATAATAATTATGCAAGTAAACGTAACCAGCCTAACATATTAAATAGAGATCTGCTATTTAAATACGTGAGACTAGAGGTGAGATTAATGAGATGAAAAGAAAACAATGGAGAAGCGGAAGATTAGAAGTGAAATGAACGAGTGAGTGAAAGTGAAGTGGTATGAAGATGGATTGTTGGGGTGAATTGGAACTCCAGAGGACCACGGAAGGAACCTCTGGAATGACACTGGAGAAGGTGTATTGAGCGTTGTATTTATAGAGGAAGAAGAAGAGTAGTAGCAGCTCATTGATTGAGCTCGTTGATTGCAGCCTCATTGATTGCAGGGGACAGAAACAACGCGTGAGTAATTTCAGTAGGCGCCGTCTGCTTAAAGGATATGGTGGAGCAAGTTGCAGAGCGAGTCGGCGAAGAAGAAACCCGTCGCGTTTATTTCCCAGATCTGTATTTTTACACGCGTCCGCGTAGATGTCCGCATTATTTCATGCGGCTACGTAGGCGGTTGCATGGGCTGCATGAGTCACGTCCGCCTATATGCATGCGGTTGTAGAGGCGGTTTCATGCAAATATAAGCCTGCACGTCCTCCTCCACGTCCGCCTAACATGGGGCGGTTGCCCTTAGTGTTGTCCGCCTATTACAAGGCGGTTGCCTAGGCGGTTCTCCTCTTCTTGTCCGCCTATTACAAGGCGGTTGCAGGGGAGGACACACCACTGCACTGCCTTACGCGTGACCTTGTTTTAATCCCTATAAACATAAGTGTGTATTAGGTATTTTTCCTACATATTAACACATAAAATACATCAGTTAATATAACAACATAATTATAGGAAAAACCATAGATAAGTGAGAAACATTACTAAAAATGCTACAAATTATAAGGTGATTAAACCCTAATAAGTCTATATGTTTTGCACTTATCAACAGGGAGGAGTTGGAGAGTAGCTCAAGTCCTCAGCAGGCTGTTCCACATCATGAACTGTTTCGCTCTCAAGCTGTTGCACAATCTGATTGATCTGAGCTTGAACATTCATGTTGAAGGTATTTTGCTTCATGATAAAAGTATCTTGCATAGTCGAGTTAGGCTTGCAAGAAGAGATAAGATCAGACATGTGCTCCTCGAAACTGGGTGAATCAACCTCTACTGTTATCTCAGGACAGTGAGCGCTCTCGTGGTCTCCTCCACACTCTTGGCACACAAGCCTCCGGTAGACATATGAGTTGAGGTCCTCCATAAGAGCTCGCAATTCTAACATTGTTGTTGGACATTGGGGGCTCTCATGGTACTCTCCGCACCTTTGGCATACACTCCAATAATCGGTGTTTTGCTCGGTGTAGTCGCCATGCCAACCTTCTGCTGGGGGAGTGACAGATGGTTCGAAGTTTTCCATAAGAGCTCTCAATTCCGCCATTGTTGTTGGACATTGGGGGCTCTCATGATATTCTCCGCACCTCTTACATACATCCCATTGATTGTAGTTCTCTGCGCCATTGGAGTAACCGTACCAACCTCTTGCTTGATCGTAGTGACCATCCATCAGAATTAAGTACCTAAAAAAAGAAACAAAAATTTATACACAAAATGGGTAAATAAATGAAATGAAAATCTGCACAAAAACTAAACAGATAATAAACCAGATAGTTGGACTGAAGTCCCCGGCAACGGCGCCAAAAACTTGTTGGGCAAAATAGTGTTGAAACGTTCTTGCTAACTATGGGCAGTGAACCCAATCATTGTAGTACAACAAGGTCGTATCCACAGGGACTTCGTAACTATCTAGCTAATTATATGCTTAGTAAATGTGCAAGAGGATATATACAAAAGTGCATAAATTTAAATTAGGGGTTTTGGGTTTTTGGGTTGTAATTGGAGAAATAAAGAAAAGCAATAAACACTAAACTAACTATCTAGGATAGGTGTAGCCCGGGATGGATATTTGCACCCGTCCTCCCCTTACTACCGATTGTCGAACCTCGAACTCATAGCTAAACCACGGGAACGCTTAATTAATTAGCAACCTAATCTAGGCCTACTAATCCTAACCAATTTAATCGAGACTTCTCATTCTGCTAAGCCCCGAGTCAATCGACAGCACTAAGCTCAAGTTCCACTAAGGTTGCAATGTAGTCTAATCTCAAAATTATCGAAATCAGAGTACACCGTTTTAGTCTCTGACAGTTTAGGTTTCTATCTCTGAATAACATTTTGATAGAATCCCACAATAATGCTAAACTAATCGGTAGCCAAACCAACCAATTTAACACATAGAAGACAAATTGAGCAAAACCCTTAACAAATCCCTAAATCATGAGCAACAAGTTTAGAAGTCATAAACACTCAATAATCATCTTCATTAAGCTCAAAGACTAAAATAAAGCACAAACACAAGTTCAAGATTCAACAATGGAGTTTAGGGATTTTGGGACAAAATCCCCAATCCCTAGCTACAAATGATTCTACACAGCCATAGGAGAGAAATAAAAGAGCAAGGGATAGAAGTAGCCATTAATGGAGCTTGGAAGGAGGTGAGCTTCTCTTCTTCTCTTTCTTTTTCTCCTCCCCTTCTTCTCTTCTCTTCTTCTTTTCTTCTTCTTCTTCTTCTCTTCTCCTCTTCTTTTCTCCCTTGGAATCGCTTCTTTTCTCTGTTTTTGGGGCGGAACCGAGCTGAATGAAGAATGGGGAAGTTTTTCCCAAAATTCCCCGTTTTAAAACACAGATCTGGGCAAAATTTCGACCCGTCCGACCCACTCTGGGTCGGTCACGTCCAGTAGTAATTTCGGGGCCGAAAACGTGTTTTTTTAAGTCCGACCGACCCAGGGACCAACCCAGACTATGGGTCGGTCGATTCTAGTAGCTCGGGCACAAAAATCGTGTTCTTTTAAAAGTCCGACCGACCCACGTCCGACCCAGACCTATGGGTCGGTCGGTTCCAGTAGGCTAACTTCAAAATGCTGTATCTTCTTCGTTTCAGCTCCGATTTTGGATCCGTTTGCGCCCACACGTTCCTCTCTTCATCTACTTTACTCCTATCTATGTTATTCCTCCTGTTTAAACAATAAATGTGTAAGACACCAATGAAACACAAAACTAGAGGAAAACAAGCCAGAGTGGAGAAATGAGCATGAAAAGTGTGGATTAAACATATGAAATACTCCCCTAAAACATGCTTATTTAGACCCTCATCAACCTTGCCGTACACCCTTGTGTTGGGATGAGTCAAGCGAAGCGGTCATCATAGGACCGGAGTATTTACTACAAGTTCAAGCGGAGCAACAAATCCGAGCCAATATGAAGGCAGCCCAAGATAGACATAAATCCTATGCAGATGTGAGACGACACGACCTTGAGTTCGCCGTGGGCGACCAAGTGTTCTTGCGCGTTACACCTATGAAGGACGTATTCCGTTTTGGTCAAAAGGGAAAGCTAAGCCTAAAATTTGTAGGGCCGTACACCATCACCGAAATAGTTGGATCCGTAGCCTATAGGTTAGCACTACCTGAGGACTTGGGACGTGTCCATGATGATTTTCATGTGTCACAACTCAAGAAGTATATTGCTGATCCTTCTCATGTCCTAGAGCCCAAGAGACTATCCATTGAACCGACTATGAGATATGTCAAAACCCCCGTGAGAATCCTTGATAGGAAGACCAGAGACACTCGCCATAAGTCAATACGAATGGTGAAGAACCTATGGTCAAACCATGATGTCGAAGAAGCGACATGGGAGTTGGAAGATGCCATGAAGGCGGAGTACCCACAATTATTCATAGACTAGATAGTCTAGCGTGTAGTACATACGGGTACGGGGCGTACCCCTTTTTAAGGGGGTAGAGCCTTTTGCTTTTGCATTGCTTCGGGTTAGCATTGCATAGTGCGTAGGTATTGTAATATATTTTGATGGCACATGTAGTGCGGAGTGAATTTGGTATGTGTATGTATGCATGTGTAATGTGTAATGTATGGATGTGTATGTGTATGTGTAATGTGTATTGTGAATTGCAGTGATGTATTGTGTAATGTGGATATGGTATGTATGGAAATGATGCATGGTATATGTGAATTCGTATTGTGCTTGAATTGTGTATGTTTGCAATGTGGAAGAAGTAAACACCTCATAGGTGGTAGCAAGACACATTATGGCAATTGGCTTGCCTAATGAGTAGAATGATTAAACTATTAACCTTGAGCAACTTTGAGGGCAAAGTTTCTTAAGGGGGGTAGATTGAAATACCCCGTAATTAAAAATAGTGATTAATTAGGCTAATAAGTAATTTATAAGCTTAATTATGCATAAAATAATCATGAGGGAACAAATCCCGAAGAAAACGGATCCTTAAAACGAATTAAAAACACTAACGAACCTTAAAACGCGTTTTTCGAGGAAACCGGGAAAACGTGACTTTAAGCGGGTCAAATAGACTCGTAACAATTTTGGTCAACTAAATAGTCATTAATAAATACTAGTGAAGCTTTAGAACCAATAAAAACAATAAAACGAGAAAATAGTAAAAACTGTCAAAAACGGGAAGTTGTGGGGTAAAAACATAAATAGACCAAAGTAATGTGTCCACTTTTAAAATAAAAATGTAGAGTGGTGTGTGTGCTGTGTGCCAGCCGATGGATGCCCCCACTCACACCCCTTAATTCTCTTCTTATGTACAAAAGGACAAAACAAATAAAAAACAAGAAAAAGTAACACTACTTTACTACTCTACCTCACACTCTCTCTCCTACCTTCATTCTCTTCACTCACGTACAGCCCCATCTCCCTCACTCCCTATTTTATTCTTCCTAAACCGATGGCAATGGTGATTTGAGAGAACCCACAAAAAACTCAACTTCTCTCCTCTTGTTAATCCCTTGAACCTTCACCAAAAATTATACCATTGTGTTCCTCTCACCAAGGAGAACATATCCCTCTTTTCAAAATCCAAAAAGGAGCATCTTCAACTCCATGGGTGTGTAGCATTTGGAGCTTCAAGACTACCATTAGAACCACCTCCTTCTCCTTGTTATTTTGAGGTAAAATATTCTTGAAACCCCATCTTTTTCTAGCCCTTGTGGGCAAAACGAAATTTAGACTAAACCCTTGTTTGGTTCTTTGTACTCTAGCCGATTTTGGCTTCTTTGGAGAGTAGGAAATCTTGTTCTTGAGCCATTCCAAGCTTCACTTATACCCTTGCAAGGTAATGAAATTTCTAAACCCTAAAATATGCATTAAGCTTTAAAGAATGATTAAGGTTTAGTTTTGTATTGAATGGTGGAATGAATGGGTTGTAGTGTTAAAGGATTTGGTTTACCAAAACCGGTGGGAAGAGAAAAGAAAGAAAGAAGTAAGAAGCAAGAAGGAGAAAAACAAACTAGAAGAGAAACAAGGTAAATTACACTCATCCTTTATGTAGTTTTGTAAATGGTTATGTAACAGATTTTTGGTAGTGTAAATGAGTATTGTAAAATGGTAATGTAGTGGTAGTGTAATGTGTAAGAGAATACAAATGTTTTACACCCTTAAAAGACATTAAAAATTTGTTGAAACCTAGATGGGAATTAGAGGTTGGGTGTAGGAATTTTGGAGTGTTTAGTGTTTGGTATTTATGTATGGGAGCTATGTATATTGATGTTATTGAAAACAGGTGAATTGGGTAACAAAGTGTGAATAAATGATGTGGTGAGAGTGTAAAAATATAGGGGAGACTATGGCAAATTTTACCTAGAAACTAGAGGACTTAAGAGTTTAACTATATAGGAATTACACCTTGTAACAGATTTTGATTTGAGTTAGTTAGTGGGTAAGTTAGTGTAGACACCAAAAATTCTCACCCCATAAAGCAAATTCCAGAATAAGAAACACAATAAGAGGGGTCGTCGCCTTTCTCTGTCAAAACGTATTGACATGCGTGCCAAAACGAAACCATCGTTTTATAGTCTTTTTTAAAGCATTTCATAAAAACACGATTTTGCGAAAACAAATTTCCAACGACAATGCGGTTCTACACCCGACCCTTTTGCTTCATTCACTTATCTTATTATTGTTTATCTGTTTATTTATTCAGTTGTCCTTTTATTTTCCTTTGTTACATATTTATTTCATCACGTTTATTGCTACTTTTATTCGTCTTCTAGCATTTACTTTTTATTTCATCATCATCATTTTCATTGTTATTTCTATCTTTTCTACATTTATTGCACTTATATCTACTAGTATATTTTGTTTTGTCGCTAATATGATTAAACTTCCTCTCATCTCAGTTTATTTTGTTACTTGTTCATTTACCGTACTCGTACATATCTAATTCAGTTTTCATTTTATTGCATTTGTTTCTATTTTGTCATCATTATTGTGGTACTATTTCATTATTTCATGTATTCGTTATTATGGTATTTCGTTATCTTATATTTGTATATTTTAATATGTTTTGTATTTTTATTATGTACATTCGTTTATTCATGATCCCCAATAGTAAACCATTTTAAACTCTTTCATTTTACAATATCTTTCCGTTAAAAATAGCATTTTTATGGAACTCATTCAGTTCGAATTAGAGCTTCAGTGTTATTTGTCACGTTCATAAACTGAGTTCTGCTGTAGCTTAGTTGGTCAGTAATTTCCTGGAGTAAGCTAGGGGTCCATGGTTCGAATCTTTAGAGGACCAAAGTGGGGCTTTAATTTTTGTTGTCCGATCCAGCCGGTCAAACGTGACCTTGGGCCTGTCCTTGACCAAATACGGCCCATCCCTTGACTTAGGTCCGGTTTTCTATCTTAGCACCCTAAAAAGCCCATGACAAAATCAGAATAAACCCTAATCTCTTTCTCTATAAAACAACATTCAAGAAACCCTACTAGGTGAAACTTTTTTTGAATAACCAGATTGATTCCCGTTTTTGATAGGACTGACCTTTGTTTTCTTCTTCCCTCTGCTAAAAACCCAGCCGAGATACCCCTTTCTTTCTTCGCGTTCTTCATCTTCGGCCGCCATCACTTTCTTCTCCTTCAATGAGACACAAGGATCACCTCTATCGATTTCCAGTCTCCCATATCTCCTTCCATCTTCAATCTCTAACTTGCGGTAATTTTGCGACCCACTGGTGACCAAGGAACATAATCCTCCACCGCCTCCTTCATGCTCTCCCCTACTGTCGATTTTGCACATCTAGCGGACAAGGAGCATTCGACAATTTCATTCCCTTCACTACCGGTAATTTTACCTCTCTGGCGAGTAAGAACATACATGCTTCGTGTCTCTCTCTTTACCTTCGTCGTGTTTTTGGCAATTTTACTACCTGACGTGCGATTGAGGGACATATGTGCTTTGTCCTTCGTTCTCCCCGCCTTCAAAGTCCGACAACTCAACAGAAAACCCAGATCGTTGGTCGGTTTGGAGTTCATATCGGTCAAATACTGGAGGTGGAGTCAACTTCTGTTGATGGTGGGTTTCCTCACCACTAATAGTTGATTCTAACGGGAGTAAGTTTCCAAGGAGGTATATCAGCTTTGCCTCTACTCTTATCGCTGTTTGTCGAACCTTAGTGGAGACGGGTCCACTTGGATTATTAATCTGATTCTTTGTTGTCGTCTAACCCTTGAGATCTTGCCATTCGATTAGTGTTGGAAGACATCTGTATAATCGCGTATTTGGTTTCCTTTGCTATTTTGTTAGCAACTGGCATATCAATGTCAACTCTGATCTAATTGGAAATTATCTTCCCACCGATTCACTTCTCTCTGGATTTGCCTCAGGCATTTGTGTCTGTTCAAAAAATACGTATGGTTTGATGATCCTCGCTTCTGTTTTGTTGACCGAGGAGCTATTCGAAGGAGTTTGCCATTGGTGTTTTGCTACTTAATCGAGCATATTGTCTGTTTGCTTAATTTGCCCCTTTACCCGTATTGATGTCGATTCAGGGATCACGTTATCTTACGTTTGCCACTTTGCTCATAGATGTTGAGTTGAAATTTAAATTCAGCTTGGGCATTGGTTTATTTGTGTATCACCGCGGGTTACTCAATTCAATCTGCTCATTACTTTTCTTCTTGGTGATTTGGCTGAGGTACCTCCTGTTGGCATCTCGGTCGAAGTTATAACAAGCTTGCGGATGTCTGGACAGAAAGCTTGCAATTCGGTATCAAGTCAAAGGGTTCAGAGCTCATATCATCTTTGTGTTCAAATCTATCAGTAACAGCTTCCCTCTGTTTCCTAATTATTGATTGCTCTGGCCTGTTAGTTGCCTACGACGTTATGTTGTTTCTTCACTAATAATCTGTCCCTCAATTCATCTTGTAAAAAAAAACTTTTGTAATTAATGGTCGTCCTCGTACATGTATGTTGCTAGTTAGTGTTGTTAGCTGTAATAGGGATGAGCTTGATAATTTTGACTTGTTAACGGTCTGAGCTATCAAATTGAGTGTATATAAATGTTTGCCAATCCCCACTAGTTCATCAGATTTTATTCAAAGCCTTGAAACGATTTGGTTCTGAACTGAATCATTTTTATATATATTGCAAGAGTTTTGACTTTCAAGCACATGTTCAGTTAGATGGGTAGGCAAATCCTCACTTTAACCGTAGTTCACTTTGTTAAAACCCTTTTAAAAACCAACATCGTTTAGCTGTGGATACACAAGTTAGAGTCGCGTTTTCAAGTATTGTGTTCTGCTCGTTTGCTAACTAGTTCGGGCTAGAATTATTTAAACCCTAGACAGCCTTCTAGGTCACCCATTATGATAAGTCTTGGAAGGTACCCCACAGCTAGCTCATTTCTATTTGCTTTGTGGGGGAATAATACCTTCCAAACTTTGAAGTTATTTTTTTAAGCTTTTGAGGGTACCCCACAGCTAGCTCATTTCTATTTGCTTTGTGGGGAGCAATATCTTCCAAACTTGTAAAGCCTATCCCAAACCACCCCTAAATTCTTTAAAAAACTTTACCCAAAAAGGAAGAGAAATAAAAATCAATCGAGTTTGTATCTGTTTTTAATCCACTTTCAAATTCGTTGCACCCAGTTCAGTCTAAAAATAGCTAGCACAAATTGAACATACCGATTAATCCAAATATGAAGTCCAACTCAGCCCACTCAGTCTGGACTTGGGCCTTTTCGGCCCACTTAACTTGTACCCAGCCCAAACCCAGAACCGGCCCAAACCCATAACAGGCCCAAACCCAGAACCGACCCAAACCAGAACCGGCCCAAACCCAGAACCGGCCCAAACCCAGAACCGACCCAAACCCAGAACCGGCCCAAACCCAGAACCGGCCCAAACCCAAAAATACAATTGATCTAAATTCATTTCAATTCAGCATAAATCAACATGGCCCACTTCAACCCCAAGTCATCAAAGCCCATTTTGGCCCAAATTCATAAGCACATTCGGCCCAGTAAGCCCGTTCGGCCCATCAGGCCCATTCGGTCCAACTTTGACTAACCAAACTTTGACCTTGACTCAACTTTGACCCGGTCTAACTTTGACCAATCTCAACTTTGACCAACCTCAACTTTGACCCAATCCAACTTTGACCCGGTCTAACTTTGACCCGACTCATTTTCCAACCCTAACCTGAATTCCATTCAACCCAATTCAAACCCAACTCATTTCGATTCAGTCCAATTCAATTCAATCCAATTCCATTCAATTCAGATTCAATTCATCTAATCCAAACTCAATTTGTAAATCCCATTCAAACTCCAAAATTATCTTTTTTTTCAAATTTCAAACATTCATCTCATTCAAATTTCATCAAGTTTTCTTAGATTTCAAAAGAAACCATTTTGTGGAATTTAAAAGGAAAAACTCTTCTCACATCACAGAAAACTTTTCTCAAAACGCAGAAAGTTCTTCTCACATATACAGAAAGTTTTCTCCTAAAAACGTTTCTCAAAATTAGTGTTTCATCGTCGAGAATCCCGAACAAAATTCAAAGTTTTCTAACTTAGCTTTCCAACTTGCAGTAAACCGTTTTCGGGGAACAAGAAATGTCTAACACTTTCAAAACATTTCCTTCCTAGTTAGATATCACTTGTCTCCCTTTCCAAAACAATCTGAGGCGGGGCACTGGGGTCGTCACATCCCTTGTCGTAGTCTGGATTTCTTCAGGCGGGGCATTAGGGCGACAAACCTCCCCTAATTGCAGCCTAGATTTTTACAAGGCGGGGTGCTAGGGATGTAACTGCCTTCCAAGTTGCAGCCGGGATTTTAGAATCGTCTAACTCCCTTCCACTCGATTTCAATGTTTTCGGTTTTTAATGTTTTTAAAACTCGGGAGTTAGAGACGTTATTAGGGTTTGACCGAGAGTGAAATAACCCAAACTAATAAAACATGGATTAAACATCTAATCACATTCATTAAGGCCTAAACATGCCTTAAAAGTCAACTGGGAACAACAGTGGTCAACACAAAGCAAGATATTGCACCCTTTGACTGTTTAGGGTAAATAAATACCCAAATGAACTACTTAGGACCTAAAAATTTGTCCTAAGCATATTAAAACATTAAGGAACACACTACTATTGTTGGAAAACACTCCAACACAAAAGAACAAGCATTTACATTCTTCAAGGTCAAGTAGGGCAAAAATGTGCTCTAAGAGAACCTTAAAGGTCTAATGACCTCTAAATGATATAAAATTGGATACCATGATCAAATATCATGTAAGGAACACAACAAAACTATTCTCAAAGAAAACAGAGCTCAGAATCACCCTGCGACTCAAAATGTGCACTAAAATACCTTAAAGCACGTTTTTTGTGTATGAGCTCTAAGATAATGACTTTTTGTCATTTTAAAGACTAGAGTATGTTCTTTAAAACATTAATGTGACATGATAGACTATATTTAAAGTCTAAATCAAAGTTTGAAAATAAAATCAAAATGGGCAATTTAGTATGAATAGTACCAAAAAATAACATTTAACTACCAAATCAAATTACAATTCAACACATCTCCTTTGGCCTTGACCATGTGCTGCCGAATTCACCTAGATGTCATTCCCACTCATTCATCAATCTTCAATCAATTAATCAGCCAATTTAATGACTCATCAAATACTATTCCATAAAGTAGCTAATACTGTCTTAAAAGCAAATTTAACTCTTCTTTCTTCATTTGCCTTCACTCCTGCCGACACCAAGCTTGCTGCATCCTCCCTTTGGCTTCTCCAAACCATGGGTAACACACCAAACTCAGAAGAGAACAACAATTACCATTGGTAAGCTTATTAAGCCTTTAAATGTTCATTCTCTTCACAATTCTTACCTCTTTCCATGGAGCAAAACATCAACCATTTCCATCAATGTTTCTAGGTTGTTTTGGAGGTTAAATGGAGGGTGTATCTCGGCATTAACAAGGGAGGAAGGTGGCGAAAGCTAATCTTGTTCTTAAGGTATAAAAATGTGCTTTAAGCACTTATCCTTGATTTCCTTTCAAATCCGGTTGTAAAGCTTGGTTTTCTAAGCTTATAATCTTCATCTTAACATACTTATTCAGTTGGTATATCAAGAGCTTCAAGGTATAGCCAAATCCAAGCCAAAAACACCATTTTTGGCATTTTAAACAAGGTAAAAATTAGCCATCTTCTAATCTGAGTTATACCAGTTTAAAGCTTGGTTTTAGTAGCTCTTTTGATACTCTTTACCTACTGTAAAATCAGGCCGAAGACACACCTTGGTTGCCTTGGTATTCTAAGGTAAATTTACCTTGAAAATTTACATTAAACACTTCTTATGGTTAGATCTTGCTTGGAGACTAACTATGCCTTAATTGCTGTTTGAAAACATGTAAATAATTCTGTGGAAATTTTATCCTAAGCTGGGCGTGGCCAAACAAGGCCTTAACTAGGCAAAAACAAGGTATAAATCACTTAAACCTACACTTGGTATATTAATATGTGTTTATACATATTTACATAAATGTGTCGTGAGTGAATGGTATTATTAAGGTCTTATTTTGACCTTAGGTGATTAAGGAATGGTTTAGTAAATTTTATAACTAATTAATTAGCATAATTGTCAAATTTAAGACATGAAAATTGGTAAATATTGAAAAGATGGTGGTAAGGCCGAGAGTTTAATGCATTTTTGGGCATTTATGTGTAATTCATTTTATAAGCTAATGTTTGTAATAAGGCCATGTACTTTAGGCCATTTTATTTATGCATTTATAAGCTTTTATTTAAGTTTAGGTGATATATAATTATTACCGCAAGGAATTGGGGTCTTAGGTGAAATTAAATTAAATTTGGGGCTATAAAAGGATATAGCCGAAAATTGGAGGTTTAAATGAGTTTATATAAAAATTATAAGATTATATAAAGTTTTGGGGTTAAATGGTAATTTCTGAAAAGATATGGGTATAAACCGTATTATATGGAGTTTAATGGTCAAGGAAATATTAAGGTGGTCAACCTTGACCATATGGTAGGTTTTGACCGAATTAGATAAGTTAAATAACTTATTTAAGGTTATATAATAAGATAAGTATTTTATTGTAACAATTTTATAACATATGTGGTAAATATGTTATTTCTGAAAGTTAGGGGTGTATAATGGTATTATAAACACCCATGGGCTATTAGGAATTTTTAGGAATTTATTGGGTTGATTTTGGAATTAAGATAAACTATATATGTATAATATATAGTTATTATGTCATTATGACACTTTGGAGAAATATAAGTGGTGGTATAGTAAATACCGAGATTATATGGGTTAGGAATAATAATTATAACCCTTTGGTGAAATTTGGTGATTTTTAGAATTATATAAGAGTATTTAATAAGATATGTGTATAATATATAGTTTTAATGATATTATAAAACTATATGTTATAAATAGGGCTAAATGGCAATTATTGAACAGTTTTGGGTCTGTTCGGTATTTTATAAATATTGACCATATGTTATATTTATATTAAGGTTAAAATGTTATATTAAATGATATATATAAAATGGTATAAATAATGGGGTGAGTTTGTAAATAAAGGAAACTATGGATCATGGAAAAGAATAAGGTTTAATATATGTGCCTATGCGGCAATATATAATAGTTTTGTATAAAAACTATAGGTTATAAATTAAAGGAAATAAAAATATCATATTATATGATATTAGTATATGGTATAACATTACATAATGTTATGTGGTCAAAATGGAATTTAAATAATTAAAGGGCTGTACCGAAATATTAAAGATTGGAATGTGAATTTTAGACTATGGTCTACTATGTTATAAATTTTATAACAATTATATGGTTTAAATGGATTAATATAAGTAAGGGTATTCACATTAAATAATGTGACAAACTATAAATAAATGAGATTTATAAACTAAGGTAATTATTGATTAAACCTTAAGAGTTGTAAATATACAACATAAAATGTTACATAATATTAGGATAATAATCTTCATATAATTTGTATAATATAATACAACTAAGGGGAATAATCATCTAACATAAGATGATAAAATGTAACATATTATATAAGAGTTTTATAACTCATGGAACTTACCTACGTGGTAAATATATACATACACAAGAATAATGTATATAAGGATGGATATATATTATGGTTGGAAACCATATAATATAATGGTGGTGGTTATTACAAAAAAATAGTTGTAAACTATAAGTTATGGGTTTTAGGATGCAAATATTATTTGCTAAAGATAATGAATTATATAATACAATGTATTATAATGGATGGTGGGAAAATAATACAATATAATATAATAATGCATGCATACATGCAACTATAGGTTATGTACCTATATTTAATGGTGGATAAGATTAAAGAATATAACGAATTAAACTTAACAGTCAAAATTTTTTGGACATACGAGTTTTAGTAACAAAGCCGACCGGTTTAGAGAAACCGTAACAAATAACTGTAGAAAACAGGGATGAACTGTCGGGGTTACTTGTTATTCGGAAATACCGGATGCGGTTGGTCATGGAGACTGACGTATAGTTTTATTACCATTTAGATCGTACTTCAGACGGAGGCGCTTGACGAGCTAGTGGTCTACACTGCGCATCCTAGGTCTTGGTGAACGGTATGTAAAAGGGTTTGATCCGAGTTGTCCTAAGGAAACTCCTTGGGCTCGGATTTGTTTGTTATCACTTGTGTGTTAAGTGTTTTGGATACGTGTATGTGATTGTGTGCTACTGCATTAATTATTATGCACGAGCGTCCTACGGGACTAACACTACGTCGACTATAGATCAACTTATATAAACATACATATACGTTATTGTGATAACAAGACGGTTACTTGATATAATACCATAGTATTAATATTAAGTATATGGCAACCTAAGTAAAACACTTAGGAACGAGTCACGACATTGTCGGTCTCTAGAGCATGGATCTCAAACATGAATATAACCTAGATTACTTCTAGGTATGCGTGAGACCCATTGGGCAGCTAATTAATAAATTATATTCTCCATAAGACTAAGAGCAGATCTTAAAAATTATGAGAGAGAGATGGTATGAGTTGAGGTGAGGAATCCCGGTAGTTTACGAACTACTTGGTTACGCATTTGTGATCACTGAGGGGTTTCCGATTGGATTCCGCTCCAGGTTATACCCAACGAGCCCTATTTGGATCATGGGTCAGGTGGCTACGGCCTTTTCTATGGACGTCTTACGAGACATAAGAGAATAGTCAGGGGCCTCCGGACCTCTGGCGAAATGAGCACCTTTGTGTGTACGGGAGGATTACTGTCCATGGTGAGGTTATCGGGTTGTCTTAACATGACGCCCAACTGGTATTAATTAAACATGGTTGGATGGGGCCTTAGAGGCCAAGGTAAATTAACTAAGGAAACTGTACGCTACGGCGATTGTACATTGTACATTATAAACTGTACGCTACGGCGATTGTACATTGTACATTATACTGTTATTATTCGATACGTTCGATATACAATTGTTGGTTGAGATATTAAATGAATGTTTGGATTGGATGGATAGTTGAATATTTATGAATATTTGGATGGAGGATTATGTATATTATACAGGTTCATTACATTGTTGATTATAACTGTAAAATGGTAAAGCATGAAACCAATCTAATAATAAGATGGTTAAAATGACTAAGTGACCATTAGGGTCCAGGCCCGGCATACACAGCGCATAGCGCTGATACTACACTCATTGTGCAGGTTGTTGTTATTGTCGAAGCCGAAGTGCAGGAACAGGGTAATTAGAGTTTACTTTGATTACCGCACAGAGAGTTGGTTTGTATAACAATGAAGATGGTGAATTGTATTATGGTACGGTTATGTATATTCAGGATAGGGTAGACGCTCACTTGTCGATGTTTATGATTTATGGACTTAGTATGATGTATAGGAGTTTCTCGTTGTCACGGCGGTTGGCAGTTTGTTTATGTTGGAAGTTGGATGTAGTTTGGCTTCGTTGCTCGCATGGGCGAGTAATGACCGGTGACACCCGTGTGAGTATTGTTATTATTATTTATTCTTCCGCTGTAAGACGTTTTATTTATTGCTACGTGAGAGATTATTACGTGATTATGGAGAGGGGTGTTACAGAGAGCATCTCATTCATGATGTTTCTCTCTAAGCCCTACTTTTCGACATAAATTCATTGCCCCATCTTTCGAGCCTCGGCACTTACCATTCATTAAGTGTCGTGCTCGAGGGGGTACATAGGGTGATCCCTCGGGATCATCCGCCCTTTCATAACAAAATGATTTTCCTCAAACCTCGAACCTAAAAACCCGAGACCTCTTTTAAATTCAAATTGCCTCACACACTCAAATCATTATCCAAACTTAAATCATTCCAAACTCGAAACATCTCCTGAATCCCGACTTCTTCCAAACTTTTATAGTCTCATAGGCCCGAGTGCCCCACAGACTCGAACATCTCAATCTCTCCACCATTTGTAGATTCAAATGTCTCACAGACCCGAGCGTCTCACAGACCCGAGCGTCTCACAGACCTTGATATCCCATACCTCTCATTACATGAATACCTCAAATGTCTCATAGACCCGAGCGTCTCACAGACTAACCTCAACAACCCTCAAAACCCCAAAATCTTCAAAAACCGTGAACTACGTAAGGTCTGATCTCAACAGGGAGTTGAGTACGTAGGCAGCCCATCCAGGGTGCGACCCCATTCCAAACAAAAAACCCTTTTCCCCTTCTAAGGTGGCTCTCATATCTCTTAAAAATCTCAAACCTTCTTCAGCTCCCACAAACTTCATACTTCACGTCTTGTATATTCACTCAACCCCAGACTTTCCCAAATCTTCATTCTATACTCATCCGAATTCCCCAATTCCCTTTTCTAGGCGTTGGCTTGGCAGAAAAGCTCGCCTCATCCATTCTCTCTCTTCTCATCCTAATCCTATCCTTGGTTCTTAAACGAATCTCTCTAAAAGGTTACCCTGACAATTGGAGACCGAGGTTTCCTCGGGCACCAATCCGAAGTCGTGGTCGTTGCCACTTCTAAGGGGTGTAACCCAGTGCGAACCCACACAGAATCTTTGGTATAACCAGGTAAGTCCAATCCATATGCAAATCACAGAGTCAATTAACGGTTCTTAGAACCCTTCTCCTCCCTTCCTAGTTCCTTAGGTCAAACTAGGTGGCGACTCTAGTCAATTTCCGCCCTTAGGGCATAAGTCCGCATGGAGTTTATTGAGAGCGGGTGTAGTGCACACTTGCACTCCCCTTATGCTTTCTGGGAAAGACGGACGATTTAGTAGGTATTTGAGGGCTACCAAAGTAACGGGTTTTCACTTTCCACAGAATGACACTTTAGGATCTAGGCTTTTCAGTCAAGACCATATTTAGATGGACCCCCCCTCATACCGAAAAATCACCCTCCACAGTTAGGAGAGAAGTATAATGCATTAGAAGCTTTAGAAATGACATTAGAAGAGGGAGCTATAGATGGGGAGAGTTAGAGTTAAGATCTGTAGCAAAATGCAACTAAGGGAAGAAACAATGTGAGTGTGGTAATGGAATTTGGGAAGAACAAGTGTGTAAATTAGTATAGGATTGGGTAATGAATTAATGGATGAATTAACATGACTTAGAGTGTTTAATTAGTACTAAAACATGTGGGATTAAGTGTAGGAACAATGGGGAAGTAATGGGTAAGAAGAGGGACTGAAAACAGAAATAAAAATACAAATACTGAACTGGACCGACCTTGGGACCGAACTTGCAAGGTCTGTCGAGCCCAGATTTACAAAGGCGGAAAACCTTCTGGAATGGACCGACCTTGGGGACCGGACTTGCAAGGTCGGTCGGCCAGAAAAATTTCACGTAACAAAACCTTCTGAAATGGACCGACCTTGGGACCGGACTTGCAAGGTCGGTCGGCCTAAAATTTTCACTGAAATGAAACTTACTGGAATGGACCGACCTTGGGACCGATCTTGTCCATGGTCGGTCGACTCCAGAATGTCGAAACCAAAACTCACTGGAATGGACCGACCTTGGGACCGGACTTGGCATGGTCGGTCGGCCCTGTAATTTTCCAGCGTATTACCCAACTGACTTCGACCGACCTTGGGTCCGACCCTGGGTAAGGTCGGTCGGGTCAAACAAAAAAAAATGTAATTATGATAAGTATATGTATATATGTATATATATATATATGTATATATATATGTATACCCACATATACATATGTACATATATGTATGAGAACACCAATGTTAAGTAAGGAAATAAACTTAAAGTAAGTGAACAATGTGTAAGTCTAAGAATTGTAAAGACATAGTAAGTATGAGTTAGGAAACGTAAGAGTAATCGGGTTAAGTTAATGATAATTAGATTAATCACTCGATTGTATGTATATCATAGAATTTGATTTGTGAACACCGGAGGAACGTCGGATACAAGTACAACGGTGAACGGTATGAATTTCTCATGCCCCGTATGCTACCTTGGTTACTCTGATTTGTGTGTTGTGTGCTAAATGATCACCATATAAGATAAATGCACGAATCGGAGTTATTATGCTTACTTGTGAATATGTAGTGTTGTATCTTGTTGAATAATTATCTTTAAATCATAGTTTGTATAATTCATGAAATGTATGGATGAATATGAGTGTGTGTATGTAAGACATATTGTATTGCGACCGAATGTGATTGTGATAGGACTTCTAACTGATCCCTAACAAGCTAACCAATCTAACTTAAATTGGTAATTAAATTGGAATGAGTAGAAGTCCGATATAGTTTCGGCCACGCGTGAGGATGCGGAGACACAAGAGGTTGGATCCAAGTCCTGACTCTTAAACTAGTCCGCGGCCCAAACCCCTTAAATGGGTAGCATCCCGGATTGGTGAGTCAAGTAAATCCCGGTGGTAGGACGGTGTAGTCCCCGGGCCGGAGGTCATACCCACTTAACATGAGTAAGAGTAAGTAAGTAAGAATGAGTAAGTAAGTACAGGAAAGTAAGTAAGTAAAGTAAGAGCAAGTAATGTGAAATGAGTGAAAGAGTAAAAGCATTCCGATTAACCCGGATGCGTAATTTGGCTAACCCCTGTGAAGGTAAGTATGTGTGTGCTATTGTACTGCTGTCTTGGATTGTATAATGTATTGTATATGTTTGTATGTTGTATGCAAAGCATGTATGAATGAAATTAACGAACCGCATGTCTATCCGACTTAATTAGTCGGCGTGCCCTTGTTAGCACGCGGTATATGCGAAGTTCATGCGCAGCTTTTGCTGAGCCCCTTGGGGCACCGTTTTTAATATGAATGCAGGTCCTCGAGACGGGTGAAGATGATGAAGACTTAGTTGACTTCTTTTTTATTGTAATTAATGAATTGAATGGTGTACTAAGTAGTACACGGCTGTAGATTTTGTTTAGCCGGTGTACCATGGGGTACACCCTTTTGGGATAATGAAAGAATGGTGATTGGGTATAGATGAGTAGCCTGTAGAAACTCATTCATTTTGGTAGACTCGAACTGGATGTAATTAAATACTTTAAATACTCGGTGATCCAGTAATGTAAGTATGTTATCTTTTGTAATCGGTATGGTATGTAGTAGCTCGGTATACTTAGGCATCAGACCGTCACTGTAGGTAGTAGTAGCCTAGCTAGCCGTATGGGCAGTTAGCGGCGTTCTGCCATTCTCGAGAGGTAGGTGGTCATCATGGTCCTACAAGGATTGCTGTAAAGGTGTTAGAGTGTGGTTTCTACTGGCCACTCTACACAAGGATGTACATCGCTTCTTTTCTCACGATGATAATTGCCAGAGGACGGGGAACATTTCAAGAAGGCTTGAGATTCCTCAGAGAGGAATTCTTGAAGTTGAGTTGTTTGATGTCTGGGGTATTGACTTTGCTGACCCATTTCCTTTTTCTCATGGAAAGCACTACATCCTTGGTTCTGTAGATTATGTTTCCAAGTGGGTTGAAGCAACCCCCTGCCCTTCTACTAATTCTAAAATTGTGGCTAAATTTCTGAAGAAGAGCATCTTTACCAGATTTGGAGTGCCCGGAGCTATCATCAGTGATGGTGATTCTAACTTTTACAACAAGGTCTTTGAATCGTTGATGTCTAAGTATGGGGTGACTCATCCTTATCATCCCCAAACTAACGGTCAAGTAGAAGTGAGTAACCGAGAGCTGAAATGGATTCTTCAAAAGACGGTCAACTCCTTCAGGGAGGATAGGTCTGTCAAATTGGATGATGCTATGTGGGCTTACAAGACTGCATTCAAGACCCTCATTGGGATGTCTCCTTTTAAGTTGGTGTATGGGAAGTCTTGTCATCTCCCAGTTGAGCTAGAGTATAAAGCTTATTAGGCTTTGAAAGCCCTGAATTTTGATCTGAATGTTGCTGGTGAGAAGAGGAAGTTTTAGTTATCTGAATATGCGGAGTTGAGGGAGCAAGCTTATGATAGCTCCGAGATCTATAAGGAATGATCTAAGAGAATCCATGATCAGATGATCCTGAGGAGAGATTTCAGAGTTGGTGATTTCATGCTATTGTATAACTCTAGACTTCGTCTCTTCCCTAGGAAGCTCAAGTCCCATTAGGCAGGCCCATTTAAGGTTGTGGGAGTCACTTCCTAAGGTGCCTACGAAATGGAGAACAAGTCTGGGGAGGTCTTCAAGGTGAATGGCGCTCGTCTGAAAAAGTACCTTGGCTCTACTTTTCCTCAGCCTTTAGCCCCTGGAGTTTCTTTCATTGAGAGTTCCTCTTCCGTTTCTCCTGTTCCTACTACTGTTTCTACTGCTACTTCAGCACCTTCTTCTAAGTCTTCGAAGAACCCGCACTTGCAATGGTGTTTCCGACTGAAGAAAGCCCTTGCTAGCTACTGTGGCGACCCTCCTTGATGATGTTTCGCAAAGTCTAGCCAGAGACTTTAAATCCGGGCAGCTTGGTGGGAGGCAACCCACTAGTTTGTATCTCTTTTCTCTTTCTTGTTTAGTTGTTTTTCTTTTTTTAGCTTGTGGTGCATTGGTTGGTGCTATGATTTTGCTCTTTTTTGATGATTTTCTGATGGTTCCACTTGAGTTCTTCTGGCTTTGTAGATACTATTGTCTGCTTGCTTACTTCGCCGCTTAGCTGAACTCACGTGTGGGGCTGGACTTGCTACACACCCTGAGCAGACTCTAGGGAGTATTCTTCACTTCTCTACTCCTTCATGTTTTACATATTCCATTCTGATCTACTGTGTGTGATTTTGATTTCCCATTGGATTGCTCACTCAATTATTACTTCTTCCTAAGCAATGAGGACTGATAAGTGCGGAATTTATCTATATTTTTATGCTTAATGTGATTAATATTTTATTGGTTTATATGATAAATTCTTTACTTATATGCTTAATTATGTTAAATGTTTATATTATTCCTCACATGTGGTTTTATGTTAAAACAGATAAAAAGTCAGAAGATTAAGGACTTTATTTTATAAACTGACAGAGAGATATAATATATAACATGTGGGCTGCTTATTGAATACAAAATAATAAACACACCCATATGCATGTACATGGGCTTTTGTACGTGTATATTATATGAAAACCGCCTACGAATTCACGCATACGTGATGGGCTCGTCAATTTGATGTTGCACATGCAGATTAATATGATCATCATGATGACAATTATAGGCGCCTCACACGAGCCATGCAATATGGGGCGCGGGCCATGTACGTGAAGAATGGGCTGTGACCAATGAGGAGAGGCGCAAACCAGGATGCAGGGCCGACAATTCGCTGGCTCAGAGACATGTACAGACGCGCGGGACATTGGACAATAGACAGCACCAGTCTTCGATTGTTTCATCTCTTGGGCTGGCACACGCATATAGAAATTGGCCCATCATTATTTGTTCATTCACAACAGGATGCATTTACCGGAATTGCTCTGTATGAGCCATGCACTCATAGTCATGCATGAGAATGGACCGACAAGGACATCGATTGGAGCTGCAGCCGCATTAGACATCATCATTGGGCTGATAGAAATCACGGGATGAGGTGGAGAATACTTATGGGATCGATCTTCTCATTCACGTGGGCTGCAACAAAGTAACAAACTGGCGTGCTGTTAGCAGCCGCATGAGCGAGGACGACAATATATGCAGAGGAGCGCAGACTTTGTCGGGGTATAATAGACATCTTCACAGCCGGCCTGCATGGTGAATATTTGAGCTGGAACAGATGACACGTAGACAATTTCTGCATGATTAATGATAATCGAATAATTATCATATGCACACACATGATGAAGGGCCGACAAATCTTTATGGCCATACATAACAACACAGATGCAAGGCACTTTACAGAGGCGCAGATACACATGGGAGGATGGGCTACTCTGAAGACTTTACAGAGGCGCAGACAAACAGAATTGGGCTATTAATGATCACATGATGATGACTTTTATGAGGAGGAGATATTTTGTTTACATATCATCAGATAATCACGGTCATATAGAACCATATATATATCAAGACATCACGGAGGACAGGGGGCGGCGAGCAGTTCGAGCCACAAAGCAGAACACATCACACGAGAAGAGAATTCTCAACCAGAGCCGCAGAGAGTTCAAGCCGTCGGAGACCAGTTCGAGAGTAGCAGCTCTTCGAACAGACAATTGACAGACCGGAGCAGAAGGCAGAGAGTGGATTCATCATCGTTCTTCAATTAGATGACGTTTTCTAATCTCTTTAATATTGTTATTATTTCTTTGTCTCCGATGTCTGAGTAGTTGTTATAATTCTGGTTTTATTATGGACAACTAGTTTATTGTTTTTCTTTCTGAGTTGTTAAATATAAATTCTATATAAATTGTAGTTTTTGTTCCTAGTTATTCATTGAATTCTCTTGTGATTAATTATTGCTTGAGTTTATTTGGTATGAATTGCTTACAAGTGAGAACTGCGGCGTTCATTAGACCATAGGAATATTACCAGTGAAACTACAGATGGTAATTCCTGGGGATTAGCTGACTAGAAACCAGATGAACCGTTAGTGCTACTAGTTAATTTGTAAATTCGGAACGAGAGTTAGGATTTGGGAATTGCTAGTAAGAATCTATCTTGCGGGAGACCGGTTTTAGATTAATTTAGATCTGAGGTTGCAATCTAGAATTTAGAAAACACTCATAAAGGGAATTGATAAACTAGGGAAAAGTAGTAAACCAGGATTCACCCTTTAGATTTATTAGAAAATCACTTTTAATTGTTGTTGTGTTAATTAATTGTTTATTTTCTGTAATCAAACCCCCAATATATTATTGTTATTTTTCCTTCAGTTTATTAGTTAGATAGATTAAAGATTAAACTAGACACAGCCTCCTTTGGTTCGATAACCTAGGGAATACTACCTAGGAAAACTTGCTACGATAGACCAGTACACTTGCTGCAATACGCTTTTACCCGTACAAGTTTTTGGCGCCGTTGCCGGGGAGGCACGGTTATTTAGTTTAGTCTTAATCTATTTTTATTTTGTTTGTTTGTTTCATTATTTTTATTGAGTTGATTATTAATCTGTTTTTTTGTTGTTTTTTTATATAGTTTTTTTTCTCCTTTTTACGATTTTAGTAGGTCAATTCTCGTTTAACATTGTTTAGTTTATTTTTGCTGAAAAGATTTAGTTTAGTTTTCTTTCGTTCAATTTTGTTTAAAGTTATTCTATTTGCTTTTGTTTCTTTTAGTTAAACTTTTTGTTATTTTAGTTTTTCTTTAATTTGATTATTTTTGCCTTGTTTCTATTTTATCTCATTCGGTTAATTTGATTTTATTTTGTTTGGATTTGTTTTTTTTTCGTTTATAGTTGTTTGGTTGGTATTATTTTTCTAATTGAGTTTAGTTGTTATTTATTGCTGTTTTTAATTCATTTTATTGTTATGTACATATTTGTATTTTCTTCTTTATGTATATAATTCATTTTTCGTTTTATTTCGAGGTACTTTGATTTGATGGGTGGATATTACAATCCGCCAGGAGGTTGGCCTGGATATTACAACTAATGGGTTGTATGCGAAAGGTGTGGAGGAGACCACGAGCGTGCTTATTGTCCAATTGTTTCTTCTAGTTTGGAGGATGCTCTAAGAAGTTTTATATCGTCTAGCCCTCTTGAAGCACGACCGTCTCCTGAACACTATTATCCTGCACAAAGTTACAACCAGTGGGTTATCTGCCAAACATGTGGAGGGGATCATGAGAGTTCACAATGTCAAAGTAATCTATCTAGCTTGGTAGCTGCTCTTGCAGATTTTAACAAAAAACATGGCGAATCAAACCCCGGTTGGCATGATTCCTTCAGGATGGATATGAAGGAGATACGGGAAAGTAATGCAAGAATTTTAGCCCATCTAGATGAAATATCACAAAAGTTTGGATGTGAACCAGTTCCTGAGATCGAACAACCTACTACAGTAGCTGAGTGGAGTGATACGCAGCTTGATCATTCGATCCCTGAAGTTGCAGACACACCTGAGGAGGAGATCATAGAGAGACCAGAGCTAGAGATTGAGCAATTTGATGAATCTACAGAGTTAGAGAATAATATAATTCATGAAGCTATCCAGCCTATTCCTTCTCCACCTATACCTGAGCCAAAGAGTCTTCCAGTTGACTTCCTTCCTCCTCCTGCTGTTGAGCCCTTAGAGCAGAGTTATCTCATCGACTCCAAGGAACCTTTGATTCCTGTTGAAGTTGATTTTCATGCGAATCCATCCTTTGAGCTTCCACCGGATGACAAGGATGTCTATATCCTTGAATTTGAGAAGGATGACCTACAGAATTTTGATCCTCACATCAAGGATCACCCACCTCAACACAACAACCTGATGCATGATCGGTGGAGTTTGCACTTTCATATTTGAAGTGTTGAGGTTTTATTTCCATTTGATCGAGGACGTTTTATGAAGATATATGATGCCCGGCCCGCCCACCCTTTGGCACCGACATCGACATTCATATTCGATCCTGGATGACCTCAAGGGTATAGTCTAGCCAAAGACGTTAAAGAAGGGCAGCTAGCTGGGAGGCAACCCAGCATTATATTTTCATTTGTTAGTTTTTAATTTTGGTTTTAATTTCTTTTTGTAGTTATTTCCCTGGTTTTGTTGTTTACTAACTCTTAATTTTGTTTGTAGTTTTTGGTTGCTTTTAGTGTCTTTCTTTCAGATGAATTCTTCATGATCATACTGCAACCAGGGTGCAACACTTGAGCAAAGCTCAAGTGTGGGGTGGGGTCGTTCTACATATGCAGCAACAACAAAATCCAAGGGAGTCCTAGTTTTAGTTTTAATTTTCTTTTAATTTTGGTTTATAGTTAATAACTGCTCTGCTGTGTTTCCTTTGGACATAAATGTTATTTTTCTGCGTGCTCAACGTTTTTCACTCCTGCCTTGTCACACAATGAGGACTTTGTTTAATTTTAAGTGTGGGGTAGGGAGTTACCTTCAGTTATCACTTCAGACCACTAGCTTTTGTTGAATTTTGGGTGAAAATATCTGTGGAAGTTTGAAATTGAGCCTGATGACGACCTTAAAAATCTTTCTGCTTAAAAGTTGTCAATCCGGAATTGTTTTTCTTAAATTTACTCTATTTTCACTGAAATTTGATGGATTGGCTGATTGTGAAGATTAAATGCGTTTAGATTTGGATCTTGGGAATGATATGAATGTTTGGAATGAAAGGATAAGGCAAGGTACTCCTCTGATCAAAATTTTTCCTAAACCGAATCAGGCCTCTTTTATCTGGTTATTAAGTCCTCGGGGTGCTTTATCACCTATCTACCTAAGGTTTTGTGATCTGGGATAGTTAGCCCAAAGCCGTTACATGGATAAAGAGAAAAGTCTGGGTGAAGGAACAACTATGCAATTAATTAAATAAATTGTTTGTTTTTATTTCTTGACGAAGAAAAGTTTTTGCATAGGAAATATTTAATTGCAGTTTTTTATTTTAGTTCTTGATCATGAGTGCGTGGTGTTGAAAGGTATTGCGGAATAAGGCATTACTTCACACCCCTTGTCATCCAAAGGGTAATGTAAAGAAACTGGTGGAAGGTCCTAAGCTAATCTGTGTTTCAGCTTCTGCAATTCAGCTTATTTCATGCTTTTGTTAAAATTATTCCTTATTCACTGTTTACGAAAACTGATAGCTTAGAGCAGATTGATTTTACTGATTGCCATTTTGCTTGTTTTCCTTCTACTTATGTTCGATCCTGGAGTTTAATGTTTCGGTTTGAAGCAGCTATATTCTTTATTTGCTTGAGGACAAGCAAAAGCTAAGTGTGGGGTAGTTGATAAGTGTGGAATTTATCTATATTTTTATGCTTAATGTGATTAATATTTTATTGGTTTATATGATAAATTCCTTACTTATATGCTTAATTATGTTAAATGTTTATATTATTCCTCACATGTGGTTTTATGTTAAAACAGATAAAAAGTCAGAAGATTAAGGACTTTATTTTATAAACTGACAGAGAGATATAATATATAACACGTGGGCTGCTTATTGAATACAAAATAATAAACACACCCATATGCATGTACATGGGCTTTTGTACGTGTATATTATATGAACAACCGCCTACGAATTCACGCACACGTGATGGGCTCGTCAATTTGATGTTGCACATGCAGATTAATATTGAAATACCCCGACCTTAAATATGGCGATTAAATTATCCTAATAGGCATTTAAGAGCCTAATAATGCTTAAGTAATATTGGTAAGGAAAATAAATCCAAAAGAAATAAGAAACGCTTAAAAAGCGTAAAACGCTAAATGAGCGTTAAATAACCATAGGAGGTATGAAACCTCGGTTAGAGTATTATATGGATTCTAAAGGTTTAATAAGACCTAAATCATATATAGGAACAAATCCTGAAGAAAACGGATCCTTAAAATGGATTAAAAACACTAATGAACATTAAAGCGCGTTTTCGAGGTAACCGGGAAAACGTGTCCTTAAGCGGGTCAAATAGACTCGTAACAATTTTGGTCAACTAAATAATCATTAATAAATATTAGTGAAGCTTTAGAACCAAAAATCAATAAAACGAGAGATTAGTAAAAACTGTCAAAAACGGGAAGTTGTGGGGTAGAAATATAAATAGACCAAACTTATGTGTCCAATATTGCAAATAAAATTGTAAAACCCATGTGGGCTGTGGGGCTGTCCGATTTTGTCCCCTCTCTCACACTCACCTATCTCTTCTTATTAACTAAAGACAAAAACAATTAAAAACACAAAAGTAACCCCCACTCTCACATACTCTCTCTCCTACCCCATTCTCTCTTCTCTCTCACGTAACCCATCTCCCTCACTCTCTCTGATTTCTTTTCTCCCTTCCCAGCCGATAGCCATGGAGAAAAGAACAAACACCCACAAACTCTAACTTCTCCCTCTTGTAACTCCCTCAAATCACCTCCAAAAATTACAAAACTTGTACCATTGGAATCCTCTCACCAAGAGCTACATTCCCATCTTTCCAAAATCCAAAAACAACAATTTTCATTTTTATGGGTATACCCCATTTGGAGCTTCAACACCACCATTAGAAGGCCCTCCTTCTCCTTGTTCTTTTGAGGTAAAAATATCTTTGAAAACTCCATCTTTTTCTAGCCTCAAAAGGCAAAACGAATTTGAGACTAAACCCTTGTTTGGTCTCTTGTGTTCTAGCCGATTTTGGCATGTTGAAGGAGTTGGAAATCTTGTTCTTGAACCACTCCAAGCTTCATTTACACCCTTGGAAGGTAAAGGAAATTCTAAACCCTAGAACTTACGTTAAAGCTTAAGTAATGTTTAGGGATTGATTTTAGTATTGAAATGGTGTGTATGTATGGGTTATGATATTAGATTGTGAAGTACTATAACGGTGGAGAGAAGAGAGAAAGGGAGAAGAAAGAAGGAGAAAGAAAAACTAGAAGAAAAACAAGGTAAGGATGCTCACTTGTGTAGCTTTGTATATGTATGTATGTAACAGAATTTTAGTAGCTTGAAATGGGTATTGTAAATGGTATTGAGTAGTAGTATAGTGTGGAGGAATACCAAAATGTTTTAAAGCTATAAAAGACATTTAGAAGCTTGTACAAATCTGGAGGAAAGGAATGGTATGTGCAGGGAATTAAATGGAGGTTTAGCACCTAGTATGTGTATTGTAACAGATTTTAGTAGTTGGAAATGTGTAAAGTATATGGTAACGAGTAGTGAGTATATTGTAGTATAATGAGGAGGAGAATGTAACAGTTTTTTGGAAGTTTAAAAGATGGTTAAAACCTTGGGTAAACATTGGGAAATGTATGTGTATGTGCAGGAAAAATATTGTGTAGGATGATGTGTGACTTGATTTGGGAGTTGGAATGAATGTGTGAGCTGAAAATGTATGTGGGCAATGTTAAAAATATAGGGGAACCTCTGCCCAAATTTGTATGGAAATAGGAGGACTTAGTGTGTAAGAAAGAAAACTCTCTAGGTAATAACTAAGTGTTATTTGGAGAGTTTAAGTGAGTAGTTTAGTACCTTGAAAATGGATTTGAAGAGGGTCTAGGTAATGAGGAGAACTAGAGTGGCAAAGTAATGGATTTAGAATGCTAGGAGAAGCATTGGTGGAGGGAGTAGTGAATGGTAAAGGTTTAAGGAAAAATCTGTAGCATTTGTGGAGAAGAAAACCGTAACAGAGGAGAAACTTATAGTGAAATGTGTATGTAACAGATTCTTATAGTGATTTTTAGGGCTAGTTTAAAATGCTTAACAAGCTTAAAACATGCTAAATAATATGTAGGAATATTAGGGAAGAGATTGGTGAAGTTTAAAATTAAACAAGTTGAAAAACTTATATAAATCCAATACTGTAACTAGTCCGGGTTGCAAACCAGAATGCAAACCCGACTACCTAAAATCACGACAGAAAGTTTTTACAAAGGGATGGTCCCGGTTACAAACCAAGACACTAACCCGGACCACCCCAAAAAACATACCGTAACATGTCAAAATAAGTGGTCCGGGTTGCAAAGTAGTTCACCAACCCGGACCACAAAAAACTCACCCGTAACTTATAATAACATGTGGTCCGGGTTTCAAATAGGGACACAAACCCGGACCAATAGTTTTTCACACCCGAGAGTTCTCCAGTGGGTTGGTCCGGGTTTGTAAACCCGGACACTAACCCGGACACCCCTAAAAACCCTTCAGAATGTGTTCTAAAGCTATTCTAAGGTAGGGTAAGGATGGGTAATGATAGTATAAGATGATTAAGACATAATTAAAGATGTTTTAAAGGTCATTAAGGCTATAATCAAGCTTAGGAAATAAATTTAAGTAAGTAACATAAGTAAAGGTATTTGGACAATGAAGAATTAGTAAGTATAAACTAGGAAACTTTAGTAAAGTAATGAGTAAGGTTAATTATGGATAATTAACCACCCAACTGTATGTATGTGATAGGATTCAATAGTTGAACACCGAAGGGAGTCGGTGAGTCCAAAGTCAACGGTGAAAGGTGATTTTCATGCCCTGTATCCTAATCTGGTTACCCGCGATTTGTGTGCTTACTTGACCACCAATAAGATAAATGCCGAATCGGACTATGTTGCATCTACTTGTGCTTGTTTATATTGTTCTTGATATAATTCTCTTGAACACTAGTTTGTATAATTCATGAAATATATGAATGATGATGAAGTGTAATTGTGTCTTGTATTGTACTAGTATGTTGTATTGTATTTTGTATGAATGTGTATGTGAATGATGTATTTGTGAATGTGGCTTGAGAGTTGACTTCTACTAAATTCCTAACTACCTAACTTCTAACTTAAGTGAGTAAACCGGAATGAGTAGAAGTCCGATATAGCTTCGGCCACGCGTGAGGATGAGGAGACACAAGAGGTTGGATCTGATTCCTGACTCTTAAACTGGTCCGCGGCCCAAATCCCTTAAATGGGTAGCATCCCGGATTGGTGAGTCAAGTAAATCCCGGTGGTGGGACGGTGTAGTCCCCGGGCCGGAGGTCCCGACGACTTAACATGAGTAAGAGTAAGAGCAAGTAAGTATGGATCCGTAAGTATGTATGAGTATGTATGTGTATGTATGGAGTAAACGAGTAAAAGAGTAATCTCCACCCGATTAATCCGGGTGGACCAATGAAGCTAACAAGAATTGTATATTGTGTATGTACTGCGTATGTGTACTTGAGAAGAAGGTAAGTAAGTATTTGATGGTATATGTATTCCTTGTGTGTAACGAAATGTATGTATGTATGCTTGCGTAAGTATCATTGTTGTATCGTGTATAAGAGCATGTATGCATGTATGTTGTATGAAAATGAACCGCATGTATACGACCAAGTGGTCGGCGTACCCTCACTAGTACGCGGAGTATGCGGTTATCATGCTCAGCGAAAGCTGACCCCTTCGGGGGAACGTTTTTAGTGTGCAGGTACCCGAAGCGGACGTGGTCAAGGTAAGAGACCGGCGGCGCACCCTTGTACTTTAGAAAGTAAGTAGTTGTGAGGAATGGGTAGATGTGGACTCTTAATGAGTACATAGGAACTTGGGAGAATCATTGTAATTGTATTTGGAACTTAGTAAACTCGGTTATGTATATTGTATTGTGTGGATTATGAAGGAGTAAAGTATTGAATGGAGTATTGTAATGAAGGGAAGTTTTAGTATTGGAAATGGGTAATTGGAGCATGTATTGTAAAGTGTAGTACTCGGATATTCCGGTCCATCAGACCGATGATGTAAGTAGAAGTTGTAGCCTTGTTAGTCACGTGGGTGACTAACGGCATTGTATCACCCGCTGTATGTAAGTATGTATCCGCTGCGTGTATCTGATAAGTAAGGAGATTGGACGGTAAGCATTGTATTAATGGTAGGGGTGTTACAAAAAGTGGTATCAGAGCGAAGTATCGCTCTGATGACTGGAAATACCGAGTTTAGGAATACCGAGTTAGGAATTAGAAGCTTAGGGCTAAGGGCTGAGTGTTAGCATTAGAGATATGCTAGTTAGGAACTACTGGTGAGTACCGGATGCCTACAATACCAGACCCGCCCTCCACTAACCCTAATGTATAACTTGGGAAAGTACGCCAGAGAGAAGGAAGGACCTCTCATACTCGGGAAAACCCGATCTGGCAGTAGTGAGGTAATCCTATAAGAGGAAGAACTCGACACACAGTAGATTCCAAGAATTGGAAGATCCGGAAATGGAACCCGGTTGAACAATAATGCCGCACTTAATAGCGGGGGAATAAGCACTCCAACCACAAGGAGGCTACAACTTACAACAGCATGGGGCGACATGCTTAGCAGTCGCAGAACCTAGCTAAACAACCAGCAGTAGGAAAAGAAGCGCTAAACGTACAACGAAATGGAAAAGGAGCAGTAACGGGACCCGAGACACAAGTCTGCGGGACAACAGTAATAGCCAAGCAGCACCACCAACGGCATGCTAGCTGGCTAAGAACATAGTCAGAAGTGATTAACTCCAAAGTACAACGCCAAAAGGCTGCAACACCTAGTCAATATGGCTCAGACAACTACAAGGACAACCATGAGATATAATTCAACAGGACTACAAGAGTAGTGCCTAAACAAGGAAGGCTCAGTAACCACCACAAATCAGTGGGAACGAGCCACAAGGAACGACACTAACCCAAATAGAGTGGGAATCTCCAAGGATTGGAGAAGTACCCAGATCTACGACAGCCATGCCTAGACCACCAAGAAGCTACCTAAAGGATCGAGTATACCAATTGTAGATCAACAAGATCAAGGGAAGGGTCAACAAGACTATCAAATACAAGTGGAAACCACACCGTGACCGGTATAGGTTTACCCAAAAAACCACCAGTACCACGCACTTGCCACGGCAAGTGCAGTAAGAACAGGAGCATGTAAAGGAACTTTAACACGCCACAGGTACATAGTAATGTACCGTGACAACAGTGAAACAACTTTAGGATCACAAATCCTGAAAGCTAGAGGAATTGAACCTTGGAAAGGCCTGACGGCCTGACCATTGTATTAAGGACATACCAGTCAGCAAGAAGCTGGACTTGGTCAAGACCCCAAAATGGCTATGCCATGAGAGACTTCTTTAACACCGAAACATATTTGTAAAACCAAAAATTTTCTTTCAAAACCACAACCCTTCTTTTAAAACCTTGGATTTTAAAACCAAACCAACAAATTACGGTGAGTATCATAGAATGATACAAGAGGAGTTGACAATAGAATACTTCACCTAGGCGTGTGACGAACACTACGAGTGTACCCAATTACGGGATGTGGGACAACCGCACTCCGAAGGAGCTTGCGGGCCTGACAAGTAGTTGGGTAAGTGGTAACGTATCAACATGGTACCCCACGTATGTATACATGTAGTGTACGACAGAGTATAAAGGAACCCAGAGAATCCATCTGGAGATGAGGAATGAGAATTAGGAAGTGCAAGGAGCGCAGACTAATAAGTATAGACATAGGATATGTCTCGAGATGTCAAACAACACATGACAGCTGGAAGGGATACCCAGCCTGAACACAGTAAGGCAAAAGCCTAACGTGAACACCACGATGCTCAACAAACGGGACAGAACTCCCAAGAGCACTCACAGACTTACCATGATGCCAATCCATCATCGAAGAGGATATTTAAACCTAGTCTCGAGCACTAGGAGCAAGTATAAACGGCCTACCCAACGACGGGAGACGTCATAACCCGAAAGGAGATAGCTCAATGCAATACTGCAAGACGGTATAGAGGACAACACATGTTATAAACATTAGCCGGGTGTAACGGCATAACTACCAACACCCAGGAGCAATCCTTGAAGGGTGTCTGAGTAACAACAGATGAGCAAGGCGTCATGATAAGAACACGAGAACTCAAACGAACATTCAGTTAGGACACCGAAGGGATTTCACTTAACAGGAAATACCCTAAGGTACTGAGAGGCACCTACTAATACCATTTTGCCTAAAGGGCCTCCTATGAGCGGAAGCGTGATGTCACGACTTACCATGGAGCCCAACAACACCTCCAACCTGTGATGGGATACAAGGAGTGGAAACAAATATAAGCAGCTTGCAAAGAGCATAGCTCGCAGCAATACGGCTTAAAAGCCATCAACCAACTATGTTATGTAAACCTTAATGGTTGCATAACCCACACCATTTGGGAGCAAGACTTGCAAGAGATATTCTCATACGACAAGAAATCAACAACTGGACCATCAGTTCAAACCCAACATCCTGAGTGGCTTGGAGTAATGGCCACCTCAGCGTCACTGTTACTAGAATACAAGTCTAGTATACAGTTGACAAACTTTAATTACCTTCATGCCTTCTGTAGCAATGGTAGCACAGAGGCATAAGAACCATGATACCGCCAACAATGGCCTAGTCCCCACTTGGACACTACGAGAACCCAAGGGAAAGTACCCCTCGTTAACCGAAGACCACCAAGGTGGTGATGTTGTGAACCCTTAGAAAAGGCTTCCATCTACTATAACAATAAAGCCCACGCAATAGAGATTGCCAAGGGGCGATGGAATAAGGAAATAAGATTTCCAAACCATTACGACACAAAGGAGTAAGCATACACCATATGCACTTAAGCACGTGTGAACCATTGTATAAACACCAACATGGTGAACCTCGTCATGAGATCTATGAGTGGAAGCAAGCCTTTCCACAAGAACTTCAGCTATCAATGATAGAACGGGACCAGAAAACCCTTGAAGTTTCTTGGGATGTCCCGGCGATGTACATACAGGTAGAACTGCACAGCTGGAGCCTATAAACAATGCTCAGCACTGAAGGACAATAAGTGTCAAAACAATCAATGAGAATACACATTGCACACCACGAATGACCAACGCTCAAAAGAGCTTATAACCCGATGAGTTATCTCATCCTTGGTCAACCAAGATACTTGGTGAATTGTATCATAAATGATGATCGAATGTGAGGTAAGCTAACTTACACATGAAACCTAAATTGGAATGAAACATCCCCACAATGGGAAGATAATAGTATTGCGGTATGCTACGACAACCGTCATACACACGAGTATTGGAAACCCCAGGGTATTCACACCATAAGGGAATGGTGCCAATGACAATGACAATGAGTAGAGAGAAACTATCACAGTAACAGGAACAGTAAAAACGATGTTGTATAATGAGTAAGAATACGGTGCGCAACAAGCGACCGCTATGAGGAAGTAGCAGATAATGACACGGAGTATAAGTATGAGAAGACAAGCAGAAATATTCCTTCCTATCACATAAGGGACTTACTGTCAAGCGTTTACGCCTCTGCACTCTGTATGACTGAGTGTTTTGGTATTGCACTTGTTCAGCTAATGATCTAATGGGATGGCTAGGGATATGGAGAATGTAAACCGTAGTAAACCTTTCTTTCACCAACAACTTGGCATAAGCCAGTTAAGCAAGCTTAGCAGCAGACCGTGCGACCTAAGGCACAAATAGTGTAAAACACACTAACAATCACAAAATGTGAATTCCATTGGAATAAAGGGTGAAAGGAGACATAAGAAAGTCACTAGGACCGATGCATAGAAAATGCAAGGTCATACAAGTAAAGGACACTTGTACTGAACCAGAAGAACTGGTATAATTTAGAAGATAGTGACAACAGAGGAAGCACTACAGTTAAGTGGTGACTTAACCTCGCCCGACAATAAGTCGGATGAACTTAACGAATAATCGTGGAAGCACGAATAGCATGTGCAGTAGATTACCACAGAGCTGGTCATAAATCTTAAACTCATTGAGTTCAAACAGCGGTAAGAGAATACCACACTGTTAATACACCATATTCCCATAACGAAGGGATAAAGGGGCGATGAGTAACATATTTGAAATAACCAAGGAGCAGTAAAGTACTAAGATTATCAGGGTCGCGCAGCAGAAGCTAGTGGGCCCTAGCTAGGAGATGATATACCTAGTAAGCATAACAGAAGGGCTATTAATGCCTTGAAGCCTAAGAGGCTAGAACCGAATTGATTGTGAGTTAAATAAACTCATATAGGAATTATTGGTACAAAGACTAAACCATGGGTATGGTTAAGACCCCTTTGACCAGAGCATATTGTATGGTATACCGTAGTGGAGCTAAACGCTTCAGATTGCCCAAATTGAGTAAACCAATGTTTAATAATAATAACATATGGTAGATTACGTGGGCGTAATCCCTTTTAAGGGGGGTAGAGCGAAAACCGCTTAATGTAAGTTTTGTGAATAAAACACATAAACCATAATGTGCATAGCACAAATGAGAATCAAATTGATGATTGATACTATGTTAAATAAACATAAGTATTCATTCATATTATAATTATGGTAACTAGGCATTAGACATGCAAATACCATAGGATGAATGTACCCATCTTGTAACACCAGTGTAAGAGTATTAGTAAAGAAGAGTAATGAGTAGTGGACGGAGCTCCACAAGTATTGTAACCCTTAAAGAAGTAGTACGAATGGATTATGAGTAGTAGAGGAAAGTAACCAGGAGTAATGTATTCGTAAGTATGTTATTGGAAGTAAATTGAGCACGATTGAATTTCATAGGTACTGTAGTCCTTGGTTAGAATATTGGAGAGTGATGGATGAAAGCAGCGAAGGCTGAGGAAGTGAGCATTTAGGTATTGAACCACGGAGTAAAGCATTTGGGAAGTAGAGTGAGGATGATTGATGGATTGATTCCATCCCTTGGAGATGTATGAAATTGTATCACGACTAGAAAGGGTAAAAAGATAGAAAATGAAAACATTAAATTATTTGGTTGTTTGAAACTGATGTGGGGAGTCGAACTTGATCCTGATCAGATCAAGGGAAACCGAACACAAATTGGGGTGGAAAGATAGTTCAACACTGATGCTGATCACATCAGGGTCGAATGATTCTTGAAGCTCCCCTTAAGTGGTTACAAGAATCACACTTAGGATAGAAGTAATGAATATAAACTGGAACTTGGAGTTGTATGCTTTAGAAAGATTTCTAATTAGTAGTTGTAAAAGAATTTTCTCAGACTGGAGAGTAAGTAATTGTTGGAAGTTATACCGAAGAGGATAGTAGTGTAGCATATTATATTATTCCAAGGGCAGCAGGACATAGAGGAGTCCTGTGTCGAGATGACCTGAGTGCCTACGGGATTGTGATGTGTATTGCATTGCTTTGGGGATAGCTTTGCACTGTATATATGTATAAATTTGGTGATGAGGAACCGGATGGTTAGCAGTAGTGTGGATTGGAGTAATTATAGGACATTTGTAGAGTATGGAATGTAGAGACCGTGAGTAGTGGATTTGGGAATTGTAAGGAGAAAGAATGTGGACCACGGTATTAGACATGTTAGAACGAGTAAGCATTGTAAACTTATAACCTCGAACAACTTTGAGGACAAAGTTCTTAAGGGGGGTAGATTGAAATACCCCGACCTTAAATATGGCGATTAAATTATCCTAATAGGCATTTAAGAGCCTAATAATGCTTAAGTAATATTGGTAAGGAAAATAAATCCAAAAGAAATAAGAAATGCTTAAAAAGCGTAAAACGCTAAATGAGCGTTAAATAACCATAGGAGGTATGAAACCTCGGTTAGAGTATTATATGGATTCTAAAGGTTTAATAAGACCTAAATCATATATAGGAACAAATCCTGAAGAAAACGGATCCTTAAAATGGATTAAAAACACTAATGAACATTAAAGCGCGTTTTCGAGGTAACCGGGAAAACGTGTCCTTAAGCGGGTCAAATAGACTCGTAACAATTTTGGTCAACTAAATAATCATTAATAAATATTAGTGAAGCTTTAGAACCAATAAAATCAATAAAACGAGAGATTAGTAAAAACTGACAAAAACGGGAAGTTGTGGGGTAGAAATATAAATAGACCAAACTTATGTGTCCAATATTGCAAATAAAATTGTAAAACCCATGTGGGCTGTGGGGCTGTCCGATTTTGTCCCCTCTCTCACACTCACCTATCTCTTCTTATTAACTAAAGACAAAAACAATTAAAAACACAAAAGTAACCCCCACTCTCACATACTCTCTCTCCTACCCCATTCTCTCTTCTCTCTCACGTAACCCATCTCCCTCACTCTCTCTGATTTCTTTTCTCCCTTCCCAGCCGATAGCCATGGAGAAAAGAACAAACACCCACAAACTATAACTTCTCCCTCTTGTAACTCCCTCAAATCACCTCCAAAAATTACAAAACTTGTACCATTGGAATCCTCTCACCAAGAGCTACATTCCTATCTTTCCAAAATCCAAAAACAACAATTTTCGTTTTTATGGGTATACCCCATTTGGAGCTTCAACACCACCATTAGAAGGCCCTCCTTCTCCTTGTTCTTTTGAGGTAAAAATATCTTTGAAAACTCCATCTTTTTCTAGCCTCAAAAGGCAAAACGAATTTGAGACTAAACCCTTGTTTGGTCTCTTGTGTTCTAGCCGATTTTGGCTTGTTGAAGGAGTTGGAAATCTTGTTCTTGAACCACTCCAAGCTTCATTTACACCCTTGGAAGGTAAAGGAAATTCTAAACCCTAGAACTTACGTTAAAGCTTAAGTAAAGTTTAGGGATTGATTTTAGTATTGAAATGGTGTGTATGTATGGGTTATGATATTAGATTGTGAAGTACTATAACCGGTGGAGAAAGAGAGAAAGGGAGAAGAAAGAAGGAGAAAGAAAAACTAGAAGAAAAACAAGGTAAGGATGCTCACTTGTGTAGCTTTGTATATGTATGTATGTAACAGAATTTTAGTAGCTTGAAATGGGTATTGTAAATGGTATTGAGTAGTAGTATAGTGTGGAGGAATACCAAAATGTTTTAAAGCTATAAAAGACATTTAGAAGCTTGTACAAATCTGGAGGAAAGGAATGGTATGTGCAGGGAATTAAATGGAGGTTTAGCACCTAGTATGTGTATTGTAACAGATTTTAGTAGTTGGAAATGTGTAAAGTATATGGTAACGAGTAGTGAGTATATTGTAGTATAATGAGGAGGAGAATGTAACAGTTTTGGAAGTTTAAAAGATGGTTAAAACCTTGGGTAAACATTGGGAAATGTATGTGTATGTGCAGGAAAAATATTGTGGTATATTGTGTAGGATGATGTGTGACTTGATTTGGGAGTTGGAATGAATGTGTGAGCTGAAAATGTATGTGGGCAATGTTAAAAATATAGGGGAACCTCTGCCCAAATTTGTATGGAAATTGGAGGACTTAGTTGTGTAAGAGAAGAAAACTATCTAGGTAATAACTAGGTGTATTTGGAGAGTTTAAGTGAGTAGTTTAGTACCTTGAAAATGGATTTGAAGAGGGTCTAGGTAATGAGGAGAACTAGAGTGGCAAAGTAATGGATTTAGAATGCTAGGAGAAGCATTGGTGGAGGGAGTAGTGAATGGTAAAGGTTTAAGGAAAAATCTGTAGCATTTGTGGGAGAAGAAAACTGTAACAGAGGAGAAACTTATAGTGAAATGGGTGTATGTAACAGATTCTTATAGTGATGTTTTAGGCTAGTTTAAAATGCTTAAACAAGCTTAAAACATGCTAAATAATATGTAGGAATATTAGGGAAGAGATTGGTGGAAGTTTGGAAATTAAACAAGTTGAAAAACTTATATAAATCACAATACTGTAACTAGTCCGGGTTGCAAACCAGAATGCAAACCCGGACTAGCCTAAAATCACGACAGAAAGTTTTTACAAAGGGATGGTCCGGGTTACAAACCAAGACACTAACCCGGACCACCCCAAAAACATACCCGTAACATGTCAAAATAAGTGGTCCGGGTTGCAAAGTAGTTCACCAACCCGGACCACACAAAAAACTCACCCGTAACTTATAATAACATGTGGTCCGGGTTTCAAATAGGGACACAAACCCGGACCAATAGTTTTTCACACCCGAGAGTTGTTCCAGTGGGTTGGTCCGGGTTTGTAAACCCGGACACTAACCCGGACACCCCTAAAAACCCTCCAGAATGTGTTCTAAAGCTATTCTAAGGTAGGGTAAGGATGGGTAATGATAGTATAAGATGATTAAGACATAATTAAAGATGTTTAAAGGTCATTAAGGCTATAATCAAGCTTAGGAAATAAATTTAAGTAAGTAACATAAGTAAAGGTATTTGGACAATGAAGAATTAGTAAGTATAAACTAGGAAACTTTAGTAAAGTAATGAGTAAGGTTAATTATGGATAATTAACCACCCAACTGTATGTATGTGATAGGATTCAAATAGTTGAACACCGAAGGGAGTCGGTGAGTCCAAAGTCAACGGTGAAAGGTATGATTTCTTCATGCCCTGTATCCTAATCTGGTTACCCCGATTTGTGTGCTTACTTGACCACCAATAAGATAAATGCACGAATCGGACTATGTTGCATCTACTTGTGCTTGTTTATATTGTTCTTGATATAATTCTCTTGAACACTAGTTTGTATAATTCATGAAATATATGAATGATGATGAAGTGTAATTGTGTCTTGTATTGTACTAGTATGTTGTATTGTATTTTGTATGAATGTGTATGTGAATGATGTATTTGTGAATGTGGCTTGAGAGTTGACTTCTACTAAATTCCTAACTACCTAACTTCTAACTTAAGTGAGTAAACCGGAATGAGTAGAAGTCCGATATAGCTTCGGCCACGCGTGAGGATGAGGAGACACAAGAGGTTGGATCCGATTCCTGACTCTTAAACTGGTCCGCGGCCCAAATCCCTTAAATGGGTAGCATCCCGGATTGGTGAGTCAAGTAAATCCCGGTGGTGGGACGGTGTAGTCCCCGGGCCGGAGGTCCCGACGACTTAACATGAGTAAGAGTAAGAGCAAGTAAGTATGGATCCGTAAGTATGTATGTGTATGTATGTGTATGTATGGAGTAAACGAGTAAAAGAGTAATCTCCACCCGATTAACCCGGGTGGACCAATGAAGCTAACAAGAATTGTATATTGTGTATGTACTGCGTATGTGTACTTGAGAAGAAGGTAAGTAAGTATTTGATGGTATATGTATTCCTTGTATGTAACGAAATGTATGTATGTATGCTTGCGTAAGTATCATTGTTGTATCGTGTATAAGAGCATGTATGTTGTATGAAAATGAACCGCATGTATACGACCAAGTGGTCGGCGTACCCTCACTAGTACGCGGGGTATGCGGTTATCATGCTCAGCGAAAGCTGACCCCTTCGGGGGAACGTTTTTAGTGTGCAGGTACCCGAAGCGGACGTGGTCAAGGTAAGAGACCGGCGGCGCACCCTTGTACTTTAGAAAGTAAGTAGTTGTGAGGAATGGGTAGATGTGGACTCTTAATGAGTACATAGGAACTTGGGAGAATCATTGTAATTGTATTTGGAACTTAGTAAACTCGGTTATGTATATTGTATTGTGTGGATTATGAAGGAGTAAAGTATTGAATGGAGTATTGTAATGAAGGGAAGTTTTAGTATTGGAAATGGGTAATTGGAGCATGTATTGTAAAGTGTAGCACTCGGATATTCCGGTCCATCAGACCGATGCTGTAAGTAGAAGTTGTAGCCTTGTTAGTCACGTGGGTGACTAACGGCATTGTATCACCCGCTGTATGTAAGTATGTATCCGCTGCGTGTATCTGATAAGTAAGGAGATTGGACGGTAAGCATTGTATTAATGGTAGGGGTGTTACAAATATGATCATCATGATGACAATTATAGGCGCCTCACACGAGCCATGCAATATGGGGCGCGGGCCATGTACGTGAAGAATGGGCTGTGACCAATGAGGAGAGGCGCAAACCAGGATGCAGGGCCGATAATTCGCTGGCTCAGAGACATGTACAGACGCGCGGGACATTGGACAATAGACAGCACCAGTCTTCGATTGTTTCATCTCTTGGGCTGGCACACGCATATAGAAATTGGCCCATCATTATTTGTTCATTCACGACAGCATGCATTTACCGGAATTGCTCTGTATGAGCCATCCACTCATAGTCATGCATTAGAATGGACCGACAAGGACATCGATTGTAGCTGCAGCCGCATTAGACATCATCATTGGGCTGATAGAAATCACGGGATGACGAAGAGAATACTTATGGGATCGATCTTCTCATTCACGTGGGCTGCAACAAAGTAACAAACTGGCGTGCTGTTAGCAGCCGCATGAGCGAGGACGACAATATATGCAGAGGAGCGCTGTTGATAGTTTTAAGGGGGTGTTATTGAAAGCACGGAAAAAGGGCAAGTGAACCCTAGTCGTAGTAGTAGTAAAGATGTCGTTCCACTAGGAAATTGGTATATCGATCTCCCTAGCTTTGGTAATCGGTTATAAAACAGTAAATAAAGGGGGTTTAGCCGAAGGCAAGTGTATTGGTTTGGTTCAAAGAGGAATTGCAAAGTAAAAGCAGTAAGTAAAATGGAATGTAATGAATTGGAATGGAAAGCACCTTTAGGATGGTTGTAATCCCCTAAATTTACCCCAACTATACTAGTAAACCCACTTCACTCAGATTGTCTATCTGGACTAATGTAAAGGTCCTTCAAATCATGAATAAACCAACTCTTACCTAGCTTGCTTCCAACTCTCTAATCGAGTAGAGTTCAAATCACTAGATAGCATTAACAACAAGTCCATATTAATAGCCCTAAATTTCACCAACTAATCAAGCTAGCCATAATCTAAGGTTCCTCTCTCTTTTCGGTCACAACTCCCAACTCAAAATCATATGTTGTTGGAAATCACCACAAATGCTATAAATGATCAGGTTATAACATTAATGAAACAAAAGAGAGAAAACAACCGCAATAAATAAAGTGTAGGTTTTACAACATAGATGGGGGATTTAAGTTCATATCCCCATCCCAAAGTGCTAATAGAATTACTCAAGCATAATGATAAGTAAAACTAAGATAGGGATAGAAGAAGCCATGTTTATGAAGGAGGTTGAGCTTTGGAGGAGGTGAGCAATTCTTCCTTCTCTTCTCCTTCTTGGTCTTCTATCTTCTGGTGGGAAATGGATGATAAATGGACGAGTGTGTGTGGAGGAGTATTATGTGATCAGGTGGAGGAGTGATGGGTGTTGTACGTACTGTAGGTGTTGTTGATGAATGGGATGCTGGTGATTAGTAGTAGTAGTAGTACTACGTACTGGGTGTATATGTGGGGGATTTGAGGGATGGAAGAATTGATGTCCAGAAAATTGTGTGTTTTGAAGTGTTGGGCTAGCACTCTATTTATAGTGTGTATACAGATGAGTAAATGGTGAGTGCGATGGTGTTTTGGTTGGTGGATGAAGCTGGAAAGAAGACCAAAGTAACGTGGTGTGTGGTTGGAAAAGAAATTAGATCTGGAAAGTAGAACAATAATCGTGATCGTGATGGCATGCAGTCTGGAAAGGAGTACATAATGGGCGGTGGTTTAATTATGAAGAGAATAATTCTCTTCGCTTTCGCGGCGCTACAGACCTTCGTTTTCAGCATATGGTCCGGGACTTAAGTCCTGTATAAAGTCCCGGACCACCCCATTAATTTGATTCGAGACTTGCCTTCTTGTGTGGTCCGGGACTTAGGTCTTGTACAAAGTCCCGGACCGTGCCTGTATTTGTTTTGAGAATTGCTCTGTTTTGTGGTCCGGGACTTAAGTTATGGAACAAGTCCCGGACCATGCCTGAAGTTGGATCGGTGATGAATTTCTTGACTCCATTTAGCTTGTTTGAAAAACTATGATCTCCAACAATGACATGAAAATGTTTCTTTTGAGATTAAAAACCTGAAAAAGCACACAAAAACCATAAAAGAAGACAATTGCAACAAGAACATAAAATTGCTCATAAGACAGGAATTTAGTAGTAAATGATAACAAATTGGGTCTCAAAAGATCCTTTAGAAATAGGTAAATTCCTGACTTATCAACGTCCCCACACTTAACCTTTGCTTGTCCTCAAGCAATTACCGCAAGCATAATGTACCAGATTTTCAAAAGCGGGGATTTATCAGGTCAGGAAAAATGTCCAAGGAAATCATATTCTGAAAAACAGTCATAAGAGACAACGACTAGTACTGCAAGTTTTCTTAAACAGTGAAGCTAGGGTGTTTGACAAATGCATGAGACTATCATCATAACTGTTTAATCCAAACTGTACTCAGGGCTTTACTTTCCTTTTGCTTTCCACAATTCATTGGACGACAAGGGACAAGAAGTAATGTCATATTCCACATTACCTTTCATTGCCACATACTCATAATCAAGGAAGAATTTGCCATAAACTGTTTAGCATGAAAGAACTTTCCTTCTAATTTTTCTGAGTAAACATTATTCATTTCATCCCCTCAGACTTTTTCTCCCCATCCTTGTAGCGGTGTTGGGCCTTCTATCCCAGATCAGATGATCTTAGGTAGATAAGTGATGAGACACTCCATGAGCTTAATTACCGAATGGGAGAGGCCTGTTCCGGTTCAGAGTAGATTAGAGGAGTACCTTGCCTTTGTCCTTTCCTTCCATTCATTCCAAAACTTTCCCAAAGCCCCAAGTTAGTTCAAACAAAATAGTCACACAATGGTCTCACCTTTTATTTGAAGGAAATAGATGAAAATTATAACCCAAAACTGACAATCCAAGCAGTATAATCAAAGTTCTTATGACCGAAATTTCAGATTGAATCTCAAAAATTTTCGCTACTCGTACGTTATTCCCGACTGATGCATCTGACCACAAGTGAAAACCAAGTATGTCGAATTAAAAATTTTTGTGGGGGTTATCAAAGGTTAGTGAAGGGGGAATAAGTATTGTCAGGAGCCACTGAAAACTAACAATTTAGATGTGCAACCCCCATACTACTTCCCCATACTTAGAAAATAGCAATGTCCTCATTGCTACTAGAATATGAGTATAATGCAAAAGAAAGAATAGGACTTCCCTGAATAAGCGGTGAAGATGACGTCCCCACACTTAGGACAAGGAACGGGAGACTTAAGGTGGGTTGGAAAAATTTCGGCAGAGTCTCCTTTGTATTCTTTCGATATCGCACACAGAAGATGGCAGTCCTGTTTGAATATCTAGAAGCAACAAACATTGCATAGCAACAACATAGGAGATGCACAACAAAGTAGTTCGAAGTAGCAGAAATACCCAATTAACGACAACAATCCAAAGCGAAAATAAAAGGTACTAGAAGTAGCAACCTACTAATCTAAAAGACATCAAAATAGCACAAGTGTCAAAGTCAGGTGAAAATCCATAAGAGCAATAGAAGATAGGTAGATGGATGTAGGTTTGGAGCATAGACCAACTCATGTACTACCGCCGGGGCATGCGCCAAGACTCCAACTGTGAGAAGCGCTCATCATAAGCCTGGAATCGGGCATCCTGCTGGGCCTGGTACTCAGCAAACTGAGCAGCCTGCTGAGCCTGGTACTCGACAAACTGAGAAGCCTGTCGAGCCTCGTACTCAGTATGACGGGTCTCTAAAGATGAGAGTCTCTCACCATACCCATCCAGACGACTCGTAAAGCCGTCAAAGTAGGCTGTAGCAGTCCCCCTCCAGTCTCTGAACTCCTGTAGTAACGCGTCATAGCCCGGGGCCGGACCAGCAGGCATCGGGAAGTCTGGGATCTCTCCGCCAGCAGCAGCAGCAGCCTCATCAGCAGGGGCCTCAGCCTCATCTGCAACCTCAGCAACTCGGGGGGCGCGTGCAGCGCGTCGGCGCTTCGCCCACTGCCCGTCGATCTTCTCCCACTGAAAGAATCTCATCATCGTCATATCAAGAGGAGATCGAGGATACTGAGGCTCCTCATCAGATACATCCACCCCCTGATCAGCAAACAGCGACTGTAAGAGGTGTGGGAATGGAAGGGAGGTGGAGTGGTCGGTCCCAATCACCCGGAGCATGGAGTTAAGGATAACTCTGTGCATAGCGGGTGGAACCCCTGCCTGGGCAAAGTTGTCATCCAACAGGTAGCGTAGCAACCAGCAGTCATACGAATTAAGATCAGCGCACTCACGGGGACGGACATTATACATAAGTACCCCTAAAATCAATCTCTCTCTTGGTGTGGGCAACTTATCCCCCGTGACAACCTGTTTGTCCCGGTTATTCCTCCTTTGCCGGTTCTGAACCTCTGGGTCATTCACAATCAAATTGATGTAATGCTCCTTCGCCTGTCTTTCTAACAATGCCATATTCGCCCTCTGCTCTGCAGTTGGGACCCGAACAACTAAAGGTAATCCCATGGAAAGTCTAATGGCTCTAGCAGTCACGGTAAAGGGTACCCCTTTAACCACAGAGTTAATAGTATCCCTTGCCTCATTCACCGTCGCATTTGCATAAAACATCTTCACCAACCGTGGATAGAATCTCCCACCTCTATTCAGCAGACATAACCAACTACGTGCACTAAACAGTGGTTCCAAATCAAATTCAGCAATTAAGGTCGGACACACTGACCTTTCAGGTATTATTTTCCTTTCCCGAGCATGGTACCAGTTCTTAGCGGCTTCGTTGATGAACTCGGAGTCAACTGTCTCCCGGACCCGGAGTGGAGCTGCATCCGGTGATGGAGGGGCGGCGGCCGATGAAGAGGCGCCGACGGTGTTGCGTCTAGCTCGTTTAGGTGCCATATGAATTTTCGATTATGGTCTGGTTACTTAGGCTACGTTTGGTTGAGCCTTTTGGGTTCGTGGTGGTGAAAGCGGGACAAGGGGAGTCGGCTGTGGTGTGGGGGAATGGTGGTGCGTGGGTTTAGGAGTGGCGACGGGTTGGAATGACTGGTGGGCTGGTGGTGGTCGCACGTGGTGGGTTGGCTGGAGTGAAGTGGTGGTGCGATAGAGGAGGCGAGAGCGAGAGAGGGATTTAGGCGGAGACGGTGGTGTGGGTTTGGGTGGCGATGTCGACTGGGTGAAGGAAAGAGTGTGGTGGTGGTGGGAGACGGAGCAGGGCGGAGATGGTGTAGTGTGTTGGCGCGGCGATGTCAAGAGGGAGTTGGTGGTGCGACTGGGCGGAGAGGGTGAGGTTTGGCGCAGGTGAGTGTGGTGCTGGTGTGGAGCGAATGCGAGAGCAAGAGAGAGGGCAGGGTGGATGGTGGTGGCGAGGACGGAAGTAACGATGGTGTGTGGTGTAAGGTGGCGCGGCGACGGTCGATGGAGTAGGGGAATGGAGGTGCGTCGATGGCGAGAGTGAGAGTTGGATGTTGGGCTATGAAGTCGGCTGAGGAGAGGGGTCTGGAGTTAGGGATTTGCGGGATTTAGAAGAGAGGCTGGAGAATGAAGACGACTGTATTCGTTTTTTTTTTCGTAAGGTGTGTTGGTCCGGGACTTAGGTTGGGCATGAAGTCCCGGACCGCTATATCAAAAGAGGTCGAGAGTCGCTGTTATTCATGGTCCGGGGCTTAAGATTTGTATAAAGTCCCGAACCATCGTCTTCAATTCTCGAGATTTCTCACACTCGTGGGTCCGGGACTTAAGATATGGACGAAGTCCCGGACCACCCCCAATTTTTTGTTCGAGAGTCGCCTATTCCTCTGGTCCGGGACTTAAGATGTGGTTGAAGTCCCGGACCCCTCTGTTTAGTGCACTGAAGGATTGTCTTCTATTGCTCTGTTTTTTTCTTCCTACACTTTGACAACAAACAACCAAAGAAAAACAGCTAACAAAGGAATTAGAACAAGTAAAAACATGAATTAGAACAAAAATCAAGAAGAAAAATGAAAGAAGATTGGGTTGCCTCCCAATGAGCTGCCCGTCTTTTCGGTCTTTGGCTAGACCATGTGAGGTTAGATCAAACCTGAGTTTCTTGTAAGTAAAGAGGACGTTCATCAACCTTCCCGATGTTTCCTCCGAGGTAATGCTTCAACCTGGACCCATTGACCATGAATGTTTCTCCCTTGATGTTTTTGAGCTCGATTGCACCATATGGAGTCACTTTGGTGATGGTGAATGGTCCAGACCAATGTGATTTTAGTTTTCCCGGAAAGAGTTTTAATCTTGAGTTGTAAAGCAACACTCGATCTCCCTCATGGAACTCCCGCTTTAGGATCATTTTGTCATGCCATCTCTTAGTCTTTTCCTTGTAGATGCGGTTGTTCTCATAGGCATCTTCCCGAATTCTTCTAGTTCGGTGAGTTGAAACTTTCTTTTGTCAGCGGCACTCTTTAGGTCAAAGTTCAGGGCTTTCACAGCCCAAAAGGATTTGTGTTCTAACTCGACGGGTAAGTGGCAAGCCTTTCCGAAGACTAGACGGTATGGAGACATCCCTATGGGAGTCTTGTATGCTGTTCGGTAAGCCCATAGTGCATCGTCGAGTTTTAAAGACCAATCTTTCCTGGATGAGTTCACGGTCTTTTGCAGTATCCATTTCAACTCTGTTGGTTACCTCGGCTTGTCCATTGGTTTGAGGGTGGTAGGTAGGGATACCTTATGTCTCACTCCATATTTTTCCATTAATGCATCGAATTGTTTATTGCAGAAGTGAGATCCCCCATCACTGAGAATTGCTCGAGGCACCCCAAATCTTGTGAAGATGTTTTTCCTTAAGAACTTAGTTACCACCTTGGCATCATTGGTGGGGGATGCAATGGCTTCCACCCATTTTGTGACATAGTCAACTGCCACCAAGATGAAGAGATTTGAGTGAGAGGAGGGAAAGGACCCATGAAATCGATGCCCCATAGATCAAAGGGTTCAACCTCGATCATCACATTTAATGGCATCTCATGCTTTCGGGATATGTTCCCTAGCATTTGGCAACGGTCACAAGCGGCTACAAAGGCATGGCAATCTTTATGAAGCGTTTTCCAGAAGAATCCGGACTGTAGTACCTTGGCCGCTGTCCTCGCTGGTCCGTGGTGTCCTCCTACTTCGAGGGTGGCAATGGTGAGGATGTTTTGAACTTCATTTTGTGGTACACACCTTCTGATCATCCCATCGGCACAGACTCGGAAAAGGTAAGGGTCATCCCAAAAGTAGTGTTTGACGTCAGCGAAAATTTCTTCCTCTGCTGGTATGTAAGCTCAAATGGTATTACTCCTCTTACCAAGTAGTTTGCAATGTCGGCAAACCATGGATCTCCGGTCTCTCCAATGGTGAATACTGTTTCATCTGGAAAAAGTTCATTTATAGGAGCATTTTCTTCCGGTGTCTCCAAACGAGACAAGTGATCAGCAACAACATTTTGAGTGCCTGGTTCTCTAACTTCGAGTTCAAATTCTTGCAACAACAGAATCCATCGCAAGAGCCTCGGTTTGGCGTCCTCTTTGGTGAAGAGATATTTGAGAGCTGAATGGTCGGTATGTACAATTACCTTGCTACCCAAGAGATAAGAGCGGAACTTATCTAGTGCAAAGACGATCGCCAGAAGTTCCTTTTCGGTTGTAGAGTAGTTCTTCTGGGCGTCGTTCAAGGTCTTGCTAGCATAATAAATGGTTCTCAACACCTTGTCTCTCTTCTGACACAGAGCCGCCCCAACTGCGTAGTCACTGGCATCGCACATGATTTCGAAAGGAAGATTCCAATCCGGTGACACCACAATAGGGGCTGAGATGAGGCATTCCTTCAAGGTATTAAAGGATTCAAGGCATTCCTGGGTGAAGTCAAATTTGGTATCCTTGGCTAGGAGGTCACAAAGTGGTTTAGAGATTTTTGAGAAATCCTTTATAAACCTCCTGTAGAATCCGGCATGCCCGAGGAAGCTTCTAATGTCTTTGACTGAGTTTGGTGGCGGGAGCTTCTCGATAACTTCTACCTTGGCTTGTCACTTCTATGCCTTTGGAGGAGATTTATGTCCAAGGACAATCCCTTCCCTGACCATGAAGTGGCACTTCTCCCAGTTGAGCACCAAATTTGTCTCTTCACATCGTGTCAGTATGGCATCCAAGTTTGCTAAACATGTTTCAAATGTGAGCCCGAAAACTGAGAAGTCATCCATGAACACTTCGATGCTTTTCTCCAAGAACTCTGAGAATATGGCCATCATGCACTTTGGAATGTGGCAGGTGCATTGCATAGACCAAATGGCATCCTTCGGTAGGCAAAAGTTCCATACGGGCAGGTGAAGGTTGTCTTCTCTTGATCTTCAGGGGCTATGGGGATTTGAAAGTATCCCGAATAACCATCAAGGAAACAGTAGTAATCTTGACCTGCCAGCCTTTCGAGCATCTGATCAATGAATGGTAAGGGGAAATGATCTTTTCTTGTGGCGGCATTCAGTTTTCTATAGTCTATACAGACTCTCCACCCTGTAGTAGTTCGTTGGGGGACTAACTCACCCCTTTCATTAGGTACTACCGTAGTTCCTCCCTTCTTTGGCACCACTTGCACCGGACTCACCCACTTGCTATCAGAAATGGGGTAGATGATGTCGGAGTCCAGTAGTTTAAGCACCTCCTTTTTGACAACTTCTTTCATGTTCGGATTCAGCCTCCTTTGTGGTTGAACTAGCGGTTTGAAGCTATCCTCCATGAAGATTCGATGAGTGCAGAAGTTAGGATTGATACCCTTTATATCAGAAATGGACCACCCGATGGCTCTCTTGTGGCTTCGAAGCACTTTCAACAAACTGTCCTCCTGTGTACCTGTGAGAGAAGAAGAATAATGACAGGAAGATCACAGGGTTAGTTAGGTAGACATATTTTAGATGAGAGGGGGCTTCAATTCTATGGTAGGTGGCTTCTCAATCGAGGTGAGGAGCTTTTGTGCAGTCCGTTCCAAGGGCTCCGGTGGTGGGTAGTATGATCGATAAGGCATAGACCTCCTGTCTAATTCAGCCACCATCTCTTTTACTTCTGGTTCATCCTCCCGTCTCCACAAGGATCAGTCAGAGCAGTAGTCAAAGTATCACACTCAAAACAATTAGAGTAATTATCTTGTAAAAGATTCAACAATATCTATAGTGAAAGCAGCTTCCGCATGTGCGGGTTTCTTTACTACCTTGGACATGTCAAATTCAAGTTTCTCATCATGGAATCTTAAGATAATTTTTCCACTTTCCACATCTATCAGAGTCCTAGCAGTCCTTAAGAAAGGACGACCTAAAATTAGCGGAACTCTAGCATCCTCCTCCATATCGATGACAATAAAATCTGCCGGAAAAACAAATGTCCCTACGGTCACTACCAAATCCTCGACTTTCCCTTTTGGGAAGACTAGAGACCTATCAGCTAGTTGCAATTGCATGGCAGTGGGTGCACATTCACCAATCCCAAGTTTATTGAAAATTGAAAGTGGCATGAGATTTATGCTTGCACCTAAATCACATAATCCACTACCACAATTTATATTACCGATAGAGCAAGGGATTATAGGCAAACCAGGATCTCCAAGTTTTGGAGGAGGGTTCCGTAGTAGGACTGCCGAGATCTCTTCAGTGAGTTGCACCGTCTCCGTTCCAAGCGTTGCTCTTTTATTAGCTAGGATGTCCTTCATGAACTTGGCGTAGATCGGCATTTGTTTCAGAGCATCTGCAAAAGGAAGATTGATTGTCAGTTTGTTAAAGATGCTTAAAAACTTCCCAAATTGTTCATCTAAGTTTCTCTTTTTAAGTCTATTTGGGAATGGAAGAGGAAGTGGAGGTCTAGCAAGAGTAGAAGGAGAAGATGATTCAGGAGCCTCTTTCTCCTTGGGAGTGTCTTTCGGTTGAGGAGGAACTTCCTCAACAATCTCTTGTTCTTCTTCTTGATGATCTTGACTTTCATTTTGGATCTCTTGGTTGTCTGGTGGGTAGGAGGGTTGAAGATCCCGGCCGCTTCTCAAGGTTATTGCTTTAGCTTCTTCCCTTGGATTGGGATTTGGTTGACTTGGAAGGGTGCCCGGTGGTCTTCGGGAGATTGCTGAGATATCTGACTAAGCTGGGTTTCAATGTTTTTGTTGAAAGCCTCTTGTTCTGAAAACTTGGTCTTTGTAGCGATGATAAAGTCAGCCATTAGGTTCTCTAACCTTGAAGTCCCGCTGGGGGCAGAAGATTGTGGCTCTTGTTGTTTTTGATTTTGGAAACCCGGAGGGGCTCCTTGTGGTCTATACCCTTGTTGAAGGTTTGAAGGTTGATTGGGTTGTTGGGGTCTGTACCCTTGGAGTTGTTGTAAGTTTGTCTCTGTCCTCCTTGGCCTTGGTCGGTTCTCCACGAAAAGTTTGGATGGTTTCTCCATGGCGCGTTGTTGTTGTTGTATGCTTGGTTGCCGATGAAGTTTACATCCTCCTGTTGGTTCATCTCTCCCTCACAGCATCTAGTGTCGTGAGGACCCGCACAAATGGCACATCCTCTGAGGTTTGGCTGGAAGATGAAGAAGCTATTGTCTTGACAATTTCGGTTTGTGCGGTAGCTAGCTTCTCTACCATCTTCGTGAGAGACGAGATCTGTGCTGAGAGATGATCGGTGGGTTGTACATGAAGAAGGCCGGCTGCTCTTGGTGCTCTCCCCTTTGCTCTGGACCATTGTCTTGTGTCACTCGTCATTGTCTCTAAAGCTCCATTCCTTCTTCAGGAGACTTTGTCATGAAACTTCCTCCTGCAGAGGAGTTTACAAGAAGGCGGTTGGAGTCGTCTAGCCCGTTGAAAAATGACAAGCATAGTGATTGGTCGTCTAGGCCATGGTGTGAGCAGTTCAATAGCATCTCCTTGAACCGGTCCCAAGCATCGTATAAAGTCTCGCCTGGTTCTTGGCAGAAGGTGTTTATTTCGCCGATTAGTTGCCTCGTCCTGCTTGTGGGATAGTACTTGGCAAGAAACTTGCTAGCCATTTGCTCCCATGTGTGGATGGATCTTGACGGGAGGCTTCGATACCATCTTAGAGCTGAGTCGGATAATGAATGTGGAAAGAGTTGTAGCCGGATCCTCTCGTTCAGATTGCCCGTTTTGCCGAATGAGTTGCAGAAGTCCAAGAAGAGACTCAAGTGATTTGGAGCATCATCCGGATTCGCCCCACTGAATTTTCCTTGATCCCGAATTGCAGTGATAAAATGGGTTTTGAAGGCCCATTGAGAAGCTTCGTTTGGTGTCAAGGTTGGAAGAACTATCGCTGATGCTCTTCCTTCGGTGTTCGGCCGGTGGTAGTCCTTGAGAGGTCGGTGTTGGATTGGTGGTGTCTCTACTCGGCTCGTGGTGATCGTCGGCCATGGTGTGATTGAATAAATTCCTTCTGATCTCCTAAATGATCTTTCAGGCTCGGACCTTGGACTAGCGAGAGGAGAGTTGCTAGTTCGAGTACTTGGCATGCACAGGAGAAAAGAAAAATAAGAGTTAAAGGAAACTCAAAATAAATGAAACCGAAATTACCGAAACTGGGGAAAGTGATAGGGACTATCAATTTCCCCGGCGGCGCCAAAAACTTGTTGATAGTTTTAAGGGGGTTATTGAAAGCACGAAAAAGGGCAAGTGAACCCTAGTCGTAGTAGTAGTAAAGATGTCGTTCCACTAGGAAATTGGTATATCGATCTCCCTAGCTTCGGTAATCGGTTATAAAACAGTAAATAAAGGGGGTTTAGCCGAAGGCAAGTGTATTGGTTTGGTTCAAAGAGGAATTGTAAAATAAAAGCAGTAATAAAATGTGATGTAATGAATTGGAATGGAAAGCACCTTTAGGATGGTTGTAATCCCCTAAATTCACCCCAACTATATTAGTAAACCCACTTCACTCAGATTGTCTATCTGGACTAATGTAAAGGTCCTTCAAATCATGAATAAACCAACTCTTACCTAGCTTGCTTCCAACTCTCTAATCAAGTAGAGTTCAAATCACTAGATAGCATTAACAACAAGTCCATATTAATAGCCTTAAATTTCACCAACTAATCAAGCTAGCCATAATCTAAGGTTCCTCTCTCTTTTCGGTCACAACTCCCAACTCAAAATCATATGTTGTTGGAAATCACCACAAATGCTATAAATGATCAGGTTATAACATTAATGAAACAAAAGAGAGAAAACAACCGCAATAAATAAAGTGTAGGTTTTACAACATAGATGGGGGATTTAAGTTCATATCCCCATCCCAAAGTGCTAATAGAATTACTCAAGCATAATGATAAGTAAAACTAAGATAGGGATAGAAGAAGCCATGTTTATGAAGGAGGTGAGCTTGGAGGAGGTGAGCAATTCTTCCTTCTCTTCTCCTTCTTGGTCTTCTATCTTCTGGTGGAAATGGATAAATGGAGGTGTGTGGGAGTATTATGTGATCAGGTGGGGAGTGATGGGTGTTGTACACTGTAGGTGTGTTGGATGAATGGGATGGTGATTAGTAGTAGTAGTAGTATACTACGTACTGGGTGGATATGTGGGGATTTGGAGGGAGAGATTGATGTCCAGAAAATGTGTGTTTTGAAGTGTTGGGCTAGCACTCTATTTATAGTGTGTATACAGATGAGTAAATGGTGAGTGCGATGGTGTTTTGGTTGGTGGATGAAGCTGGAAAGAAGACCAAAGTAACGTGGTGTGTGGTTGGAAAAGAAATTAGATCTGGAAAGTAGAACAATAATCGTGATCGTGATGGCATGCAGTCTGGAAAGGAGTACGTAATGGGCGGTGGTTTAATTATGAAGAGAATAATTCTCTTCGCTTTCGCGGCGCTACAGACCTTCGTTTTCAGCATATGGTCCGGGACTTAAGTCCTGTATAAAGTCCCAGACCACCCCATTAATTTGATTCGAGACTTGCCTTCTTGTGTGGTCCGGGACTTAGGTCTTGTACAAAGTCCCGGACCGTGCCTGTATTTGTTTCGAGAATTGCTCTGTTTTGTGGTCCGGGACTTAAGTTATGGAACAAGTCCCGGACCATGCCTGAAGTTGGATCGGTGATGAATTTCTTGACTCCATTTAGCTTGTTTGAAAAACTATGATCTCCAACAATGACATGAAAATGTTTCTTTTGAGATTAAAAACCTGAAAAAGCACACAAAAATCATAAAAGAAGACAATTGCAACAAGAACATAAAATTGCTCATAAGACAGGAATTTAGTAGTAAATGATAACAAATTGGGTCTCAAAAGATCCTTTAGAATAGGTAAATTCCTGACTTATCAAGCGCAGACTTTGTCGGGGTATAATAGACATCTTCACAGCCGGCCTGCATGGTGAATATTTGAGCTGGAACAGATGCCACGTAGACAATTTCTGCATGATTAATGATAATCGAATAATTATCATATGCACACACATGATGAAGGGCCGACAAATCTTCATGGCCATGCATAACAACACAGATGCAAGGCACTTTACAGAGGCGCAGATACACATGGGAGGATGGGCTACTCTGAAGACTTTACAGAGGCGCAGACAAACAGAATTGGGCTATTAATGATCACATGATGATGACTTTTATGAGGAGGAGATATTTTGTTTACATATCATCAGATAATCACGGTCATATAGAACCATATATATATCAAGACATCACGGAGGACAGGGGGCGGCGAGCAGTTCGAGCCACAAAGCAGAACACATCACACGAGAAGAGAATTCTCAACCAGAGCCGCAGAGAGTTCAAGCCGTCGGAGACCAGTTCGAGAGTAGCAGCTCTTCGAACAGACAATTGACAGGCCGGAGCAGAAGGCAGAGAGTGGATTCATCATCGTTCTTCAATTAGATGACGTTTTCTAATCTCTTTAATATTGTTATTATTTCTTTGTCTCCGATGTCTGAGTAGTTGTTATAATTCTGGTTTTATTATGGACAACTAGTTTATTGTTTTTCTTTCTGAGTTGTTAAATATAAATTCTATATTAATAGTAGTTTTTATTCCTAGTTGTTCATTGAATTCTCTTGTGATTAATTATTGCTTGAGTTTATTTGGTATGAATTGCTTACAAGTGAGAACTGCGGCGTTCATTTGACCATAGGAATATTACCAGTGAAACTACAGATGGTAATTCCTGGGGATTAGCTGACTAGTAACCAGATGAACCGTTAGTGCTACTAGTTAATTTGTAAATTCGGAACGAGAGTTAGGATTTGGGAATTGCTAGTAAGAATCTATCTTGCGGGAGACCGGTTTTAGATTAATTTAGATCTGAGGTTGCAATCTAGAATTTAGAAAACACTCGGAAAGGGAATTGATAAACTAGGGAAAAGTAGTAAACCAGGATTCACCCTTTAGATTTATTAGAAAATCACTTTTAATTGTTGTTGTGTTAGATAATTGATTATTTTCTGTAATCAAACCCCCAATCTATTATTGTTATTTTTCCTTCTGTTTATTAGTTAGATAGATTAAAGATTAAACTAGACACAACCTCCTTTGGTTCGATAACCTAGGGAATACTACCTAGGAAAACTTGCTACAATAGACCAGTACACTTGCTGCAATACGCTTTTACCCGTACAAGGACATTGCTTCACTCTAAGTGTGGGGGTGGGAGCTCCTTCACAGCTTACCTTTTGTGAGTCTTTCAGCTCTTTTCTCTTACATTTGTTAAAGTCTTGCTATGGTTGCTCAATTTGGAAGGAAGTCGTAGATGAAGTATAGTTGGTTAGCTGATCTTGGGGTGCAAAGTTTTGAAAATTTTCTGGTTTTTAATTGCTGAATTGAAGTCTTTGTTCTGGAAATGCTGAAACAAATGAGAAAATTCACCATCTGAACTTTGCTCTTAGCTTTGAGCCTTGGAATGAACTGGATTGAAATGGTTGGAAAAAAAAGAACAAGGAAAGGTACTTCACTAATCCTAAGCATGCTAATTTTAATTCTGATCGAAATTAGGCCTTGTCCACTTGGCTATTAGGTCTTTTAGAGTGCTTTATCAGCTAGTTACCTAAGGTCCTTGTGACCTGGGATAGTTAACCCAAAGCCACTATATAGGTGGAGAGAAAATTCTGTGGTGAAGGAAATTAGCGCTTTAATTGAAATATTTATGCAAATGTTGTGTTGAATACAGATTAATTTCTCTTATGGATCAAGAGTATGTGACATTGAAAGGTATGATGGAATATGATCTTACTTCATGTCCCTTGTTGTTTTTGTGGTTTGATAAGGAAAAAAAGGTGGATTGACTCAAGGTTAAGGGCTAGACTCTTATGTTTTTGTTTCTCATTTGTTAGCTTTGAATGACTTCATATTTTCTAGAAAGAATGAATTATGCTGAATAATTTGAACTGCCCCCTTGATTGGTAAGGCTAGCAATATCTTTCTTTTGTGCTTTTCCTTTCCTGTTGAGTTCCATTGGCTTGGATTTTACTTGTGCTTGAGAGTTTTGCTTGGGGACAATCAAAAGGCTAAGTGTGGGGTGATTTGATAAGTGTGAAATTGATATGGTTTTATAGATGCTAAATTCTTATTTTGTGCAACTTTTTATGCGCTTTCTCACACTAATACCAATTTGTATGTCAAAACAATGAAATAACTAGGGAATGCATAGATATTCTCACGAGCTTTCTAATGCCACAAACGGGGAACAAATCGGAGCTCAAACGAAGAATCAAGGAGAAATTAGGCAAGTTTCGAAGCAAAGGAGCACAAAACATTCAAACGTCCGAACCATCGTCCGACCTTCTCACTCGGGCATGCCGTTCGGGGCACTGGACAGGGTGTCTGTGGCCCCGAACGCGCCCAAATCATGTTTTCTCTCTTGTCTAGACTTACGTCTGACCCTGTGGTCCAGACGCCTGTACCCTGTCCGACCCTTTGACCCGGATGAAAGTCCGGACAGACCCAGAATGCTGCCTCTCGAATCTCTCACATGTCCGGCTCTCCTATCCGACCCTGTGACCCGGACACATGCTCATGTCGTCTGTATTTACGACCACGAGTGCAGCAAGGAGAATTCCTTATATATTTTCGTCCATCCCGCGTGTCCGGCTCAATGACCCATACAGGTCCAGATGTCTTACAACTCTGTAAAATCTCACCTGGTGCTTTGAGTTACGTTTGACCCTACGATCTGGATGTCTCACCTGGATGCTTGTATCTTGCGTGCAAATTTCTATTTAAATGACGCGAGACGGGAAAAAAAAACAACAATCACAGACACGAAACAGAAAGCACGCCGCGCTCTCTGTTCTTCTTCTAGGCGAAGCAACTGCAACCCTAGACCGTGCAACAAGGGGATCTCCTTCATCAGTTCCATCTCTGCTCAACCTCTCGCTATGCAGATTCTAGTTCTGGATAGACAGACGTTTTGGGAGTTCTTCGTTCTCTTTAGAATGAATTCTAGATCTATCTTTTCTGTCAATTCCTTGAGTATGTCTGGCTAGGAGGATTAAACTCTAAAGATAGTTATCTGACTTATATGATTCTGTAATTTCTGCTACTAGTTGGTTTAAGATTTTTGTCGATTGTTGCAGGTTAAGTTATCTTTTGCGCTTTCAATAAAACTAGCTAATTTGTCGATTGCTTTATGAAATTTGTTTTGAGCGAGATTTGTGATAAGTGGAATGGTCGATTAATCTGCAAACTTGTGGAAAATTACACTGCATAAGTTAGATTTTCCCTTAAGTGCAAAAAAATTATTCCTTGTGCTCATTCCATCTATTCGTGTTGTGCTGAATTTGGATTAGATCTAGTACGTTTTGTTAGACGAATTCTTGAGGTTAGGATTTAGTCTCTGGAAAAGTTTTAGGAATTTTGCCAATCGACATCTCAAACTAACCAGTAGGAACTGCATAATCTAACAGTCGAAACCTGACCCGGAGTTCCATTTCACCCATAGTTTTCACCAAATTTATTTGCTCACTTATTTACTTGTTCTTTCGCATAATTTTAATTCAACAAAACAACAAACGACAACCCTCTTAATTTGCTGTTTTATAGGATTGGATTTAATTACTAAGTATTCGTGGATTCGACCCTGGTAGCTTCTAGTCCACTATAATCTTTGTTCGGGATTTATTTGTTGCAACCCGTGGGTATTTTTAGATTTATAGATTTTCTAGGATAGTTTTTCTAGTTTTTTTTATTTGTCTCTCATTTGCCAGTTTGTAGACACATATATACTTGTATTTTATTCAAAAACCTGTGGGCGCACGTGCCCCACAAATTATAACCTCGGTCCGCCACTGGAATGGAAGGATCCAGGGGGTAGGGGCCCCCGAAACTTTTGAAAATAAGTTAATATGTTGTATTTTAGATTTTTATGTATGTAAATTTTCAAAGAATAATAGTGTAAATTTTTTTTTTTTTGCCTCAAACATAATTTATGGGCCCGGGTGGTCACCTATGTTAGGATTTCATAGGATTAAGGTAAGTAACACCATAGACTTTCTTAGTAGTTGATCCTGTTATTAAGAGTTTGATTAATTTATGAAAATAGTACGATTTGCAGTATTTTGCTAATACAACAACTATTGCTAAATTGTTTCATTCATAAAATGAAAGAGAAAATTTATAAAGTTGCTACGATGGTGGCAAACATGACTGATTGATTTATGTATGGGAAAAATATTACAATAAATTTCGACCAAAAAAATATTACAATAAATGATTGTTGTTAATGGTGAGTGGCTGTTGATCAAGAAATTCTACATCTAGCCCACCAATTCTAAATTACATTTTGTTGGAACCACTGGCCGCAAGTAAGGAAATATGATCCTGATTTTTTGCCTTATTTTGTAGAAACATGTTAAATTGTGTTTCTTTTATTCTTTTCAGGAAACATCGAGACGTGTCGTATAGGTAGAGCTGTCAAAATTTGACCCAACCCGAAAACCCGTCCGTTTTATCAGAACCCGAAACCCGAAAATATTTAAATATAATAAACCCGAAACCCGATTGGATAAAACCCAAATGACCCGAAACCGAAATGACCCGAAATATTTATAACCCGAAACTGACCCGAACCCGAAATGACCCGAAATAATAGTAATTAAAAATTAGCCAAACTCGAATAACATGAAATAATAGTGATTATAAATGTCCCAAACCTGAATAACCCAAATAAATATGACAAAACACTTGATTCACACTTATTATATCTCGATGAAATTCAAAATAAGCATTGTATTGACTTTTCTATAATTTATATGTAGTATATTCTTATAGAAATTAAGTATATATTTATTTAAAAAATTTGTCAAAAAATATTAACCATGATCCGAAATAACCGAAACCCGATTCTATCTGACAATATTACAACCCGAACCCGATTTGACCCGAACCCGAATTACCCGAACCCGAAATGACCCGAAAGTTAAATGACCCGCACGGATATTGCCTCGAAAAAATATGACCCAAAACCCGAACGGGTAACCCCTTTGACAGGTCTACGTATAGGTAGTGTTTGGCATGCTCAAAATGAGCATAAATGGACAACATAAATGTACTAGCATATACTGTTTTGGACTTCTTTATTTGTTTTTGCTGTTCGGTTAAAAGAACATAAATATCAGCATAAATGTCAGTATAAATATCAGCATAAATGCCCGCAGCAAATGCTACTTTTTCGTTTCCGTGCTTTCACTTCCGCTTCTTTACTCACTTCATAATGCAATTACTGTGACTATTGATTAAAAAAAAGATATTTTTCACAAGTTACGTTATTTGTTACAAATTACATAATGCTTCATATAATTTATAAAAAATAGTACTACTTCTTTAGCCAAATTTTAAAAAAAACCACATTAATAATACAAATCTACAATATATTATTTGTAATACAACACAGATTAATAAAATTAAAAAAACCAATAAATAGTTGATATATAAATTAAAAATATTAACAAAGTATATAGAAATATGAATGTATATAAATTTATTAACATACAAAATTACAAAAATATTATATATTATTAAAAGTTACAATTTTACTAAATAAATTTAAAATTTGAAACACTTGTTCTCTTTTTTTACGCTTTTATATTTGTAAAAATTATAAAATTTAGATAATAAAATATATTGTTTAGAAGTTACTAGTTTTATTTAAATAATAAAAATTAAATTTTTATTGGTTATATAAATATTTTATTTTCTTTGGTTTCTAAGTTTTTTTATTGTAAATTAAATACTCATAGTAATATATTGTTTGTAAATTTTTCTATTTATTTTTACTAACAAAATAAAATTACTTAGTGTAATATAATAAATTGTAATTATAATACGAAAACGGTAAACACACTACATATAACTAACTTAACCAAAGATGCGGCATATATGCCGCACTGCTAAACAACATTTTTCAAAACAGCTGCATTTATACCAGCATAAACCTGCCAGTAAATATATTGTATTTATACCAGCACAAACCTTCTGCCAAATATTGTAAATATGCTGTCAATACAGTATTGATCATAATATGTCCATTCTAGTAGCCTGATCCGACCCAGTCTAGGAAAAAACCCGCTAAGTTCGGGACCGATTGAGTTTCCAGTGGCTTGGATAAAAAATTAAGTCTAAAAATATAATCAGAACACAAACAAGTTTGATCCGGCCGATTTTTATATTATTTATTACTTTTTTGAAAATAATATAATATATTAATATTTACTTTAATTTTTATGTAATATATATTGAGAGTATATTTAACATATTATTTAAGTATAAATTTTAATTAAATTATATAATTTTTAAAATTTTAATAAATTTGATATATAAAAAAGTAAAAAACTGGGTCGAGAGACTTGATACCGACAAAGCTAGGAAAAAACTTGGTCTAATCTGACCAGCCCGAAATATAAAACCGGATTCGGTCCGAATCTGACCCATCCACCGAATAATCATCTCTATTGTATGTAACAACGTCATCCTGTGTTCCTTCTTCATAGTCGTAAATATGACATAAAAGTCATGGTATACGTAAAGGCTCTTATTCTCGATTGTATAATTCTTGTCCTCAATTCAGCTGATTTCCTTTCCTTATTCTCTTCTTGACGTTTGTATATAAACTAGTAATATCTAAGCATCATAGAACAGAGATTCTTTTAAGAAATGTCCCGAATATTTTGAATAAAGACGAAGGGTCCAGGATAGTGTCACAATTAGGGACTAGCTTACCAATCACTTTAACCTACTTTCAAAAAAGAGATAGAAAATTCACAATATATGTATACCTCTAACTGTTTTAGTAATTCATAATTTTTTTTTTTGAAAACACGTTCATAGAATACTAAAAGTTTTTTAAAATTTACAAAATAACTTGTGAAATAATATTAAATTGGAAAAATTACATGTCCCACCATGATGTTTGGTGAAATTTCACACTCCACCCATGTAGTTTCAAAAATTATTTTCTCCACCTATATGGTTTCTCCCGTTTTACATCCAGCAACTTTTCTAATTTTTGTTCAATTCAAAAGATACTTAAACGTTGTCCAAAATTGTTGAATTTTTGTGTATATTTAATTTTTAAAATAATTAGTTTCATTTCATTTTTATATGTTCTAGTTATTTTTAATATTTTATTAATATTGTAACCATTGTTTAAAATTATTTATAAGAAAGTTTCATAGAATCCCCAAACACATTAAAGGGCATATTGTACACTTCAGCAACATCAAAGATAAAATAGTCTCTATTTAAGATCATTTCATGGATTAGAGGTATTTTATGAATTCAAAAATCGTTATTCATATTTGTAAGTATATTTTACAATAATGATATATTATCAATTATATAATTTTTTAGAGGTATATGGTAAAAAAAAAATACACACAAAAAAGCATGAGAAAATTCTACTACAAAGGACAGAATAAAGTTTATTGAAACATGTATTCCGATCCGAGCACATTATGAAGCCCATTTTCCAACCGAAAATCTATCTATTACTTGGAATCTTTAAGGAAAGTAAACGCCGAAGGAAAATCGCATTTGTTTTGCTCAAAAGAAGAAAAAAAAAAGGAATTGCAAGAAGTGAAAAAGGCACTTAAGAATGAGACTTTTCGATTTGTATCGATCCTGATTCCAAAACTGAACAAACCGGCTAGCTTCTGGTGAAGTGGAAAATGGCGGCTGTTGCAGGAGTTTACCGGAGGAAGCTGCCTTCTCCTCCGGCAATCGAATTCTCTTCCGACGAGGGAAAGGTTAGTCCGTCCGAATTCGTTCTACTGAAGTTAATCATAATTCTAGTAATCCGAGAGTTTATTCGGGATCGATCATCATTGCTTTGATTATTGGATCATGCTCCGACCCTAACTTTAGTGTTACTGTTTTAGCCTGTCTTATTTGGTTGCTGTTTTCATTAGAAGTGTATGATCGCAGTAAATACTGTTTTTGTACTTCACTAATCAACTAATTGATGCAAGAATCATGCTGGACAGAGAATACATGTCGTTTGAATTGTGTTTTCCTTGCAACATATTGAGTTACATAAAATTGATCTTTTCTGCCAGTTACTATGGTATAGTATAATAAGCTACCTGATAAAAAGCCACTTTGAATTATTTCATGGATACTGCTCAATCCTTAGGTAATTATGTTTTGATTTATCCACTGTCTTAATTACCTTCATTTATAATGATAACAAAAACATTTGTCAGAGACTGTTTTCTGAGGCCCTTCAGGAAAGAAACATGGAAGGGTTCTTCAGTTTGATCTCTTATTATCAAACACAGTCTGAGCCTGCTTATTGCGGACTTGCTACTCTCTCTACTGTGTTGAATGCCCTTGCGATCGATCCTGGGAGAAAATGGAAAGGTGAGACTGTAACTCTGTCCAAACAATTTGATTGGATAGCCGCTGAGTTAATTGTAGTTGCTAATTTCATTGTTCTAATTGTGTTAATGCATAAAAATTTTAAGATTCCACCAATTAAACTTGTCTACGAGAACAACAAGGGGTTCTAGATTTCTAGCTCAAAGTTCTTTATGTACTTTGATAAATGGGGTTGATTATTTATGGTTTCATTTTCTTTTTCCTGGTGGTACATGTACCAGGCCCTTGGAGATGGTTTGATGATACCATGCTAGACTGTTGTGAACCTGTGGAGAAAATTAAAGTTACTGGTACCACATTTGACCAAGTGGCGTGCTTGGCCCGCTGCAATGGAGCTAATGTTGCAGCATATCGTACAGATAAAAGCACTATTGAGAACTTCCGGAACTATGTTGTTTCATGTACATCATCTGATGGTTGCCATCTGATAGTGTCTTATCACAGAGGTTGTCTAGATCAGGTATTGAGTGCCAACTTGCACTTGGCGACAAATTATTTCCATAGTAGATGCAGTCTCTGAAACAAGATATCCGTCCATTAAAGAGGTTGTTTAGTGCATTAGTAATTTAGCTGAAGGTCATATTCCAGTTTGATTTGTGATGTGCGGTCTGATATTCAGTGTTCACTTGCTGGGACATAGTATTGCATGAACAAAATTATTTTACACTGTGAGCAGTATTAATGTTTCGATCAACTATAAGTAAAACATTGACTTGGTTTTGTTTATTTGTCTAGAATATTTTTGTGTAGTGGGTGTAGTCACTCTGGATTATGTCAAGTTCTTCATTTGCAGACTGGAAGTGGACATTTTTCCCCAATTGGAGGTTACCATGCAGGGAAGGACATGGTGCTCATTTTAGATGTTGCTCGATTCAAGTATCCCCCTCACTGGGTTCCTCTCACTTTGATGTGGAAGGCTATGGATACTGTTGATGAAGAAAGTGGGAGGTACAGAGGGTATGATTCCAAAATAATGAACAGCTTCTTTCAACTGCTTGTATAATGTACTCTTTCAACCCAAAGTATTCTTTCTTGTTTGATACTTGCATTATATCTAGAACTTGTTTATCAGAATCAAACTATGGTGAAGGTATCTGATAATTTAATACCTACTAAGGTTGAAGATAATACTTTTTTCAGGTTCATGCTACTGTCAAAGCCTCAAAGAGCTCCATCAATTCTTTACACTGTGGTATGACGTTTTGTTTCCTTTTATACTGCCTATTAACACTCTTCTCAGTTTCTTTAACCATTCTGAAATTGACTAATGAATGTAGTTGTTTATGGTTTCATTTAGTTGTAGGCAAAGCTTGTTTAGGCTTATTACTTACAAGGTAGGGCTACGAGTCCTACAAGTGTTTAGGCTGATTACTTATGAGGTGGCTTCTATTCATTAGTGGTGTGGTAAGGGTAATCATGGTCTTGGTGGATGAATGCTCAGAAAAACTTGCACATATTGTGATATTTTTCTTTTGCAAACCACAGACATTATTCAGATTCTACTTTTGATTTTGCAGCATCTGTAGATAGGTATGTTTCTGAATTGAGCAGCATTCTGTTCACCGACAAACTTCTACCAGTTAATAGCGAAAAAATTCTATGTCTGATTTTGGTTAATCTGTAAGTTCTTGTCAGAGTTGTCGCCATGAAAGTTGGAAGACTACAGCAAAGTACCTGATGAGAGGCATTCCTAATCTTTTATCATCCGAAGAAATAAAGAATATCAAGGAGTTGCTAAAGATCATAGTCACCTCAGCTCCGGCAGATCTGGAAGACTTTATCAATTGGGTGGCTGAAATCAGATTGCAAGAGGCAGATGGGAACATCAGTGAAGAGGAAAAAGCAAGACTAGTCCTTAAGGTTTCTAATATTCTTTTTTTTTTCTCTTTTGAATGGTATGTGACTATGTGCATGTCCTAATGAGTCTCTCTTTTTGTTTGACTTTAACTGAGAGAGAACTAGTTTATCTACAACACCTTGAAAACCTCCATTTCAGGAAGAAATGTTGATCCAAGTGCAGGACACTGAACTATACAAACATGTGACTAATCTTCTATCTTCCGCCTCATGTTGTAAAATAAAGGAAGCGGATTCTCTGAGTGATGTCGCTTCTAAAGTTTGTTGCCAAGCAGCTCAGATTCTCTCTAGTACATTTGGCTATTCTGACAGTACTTGTTGCAGAGCTATTGAAACTAAGCTTTACAAGGATAATGATGAGAAGCCTATAGTTATGGTCTCTGGACAAGTAAATGCAGGAAGCGGTGAACAAGGCATTGATGTTCTGGTTCCCTGTCAATCAAGCTCCTGTGTTTCTTGTGATTGTGTTCCGAATAGTGTGAATGCAAAACACCCCTCAGCAGCTGATATCATAACAATTCTGTTGCTTGCATTGCCTCCAGCTACCTGGTCTGTCATAAAGCATGAAAGTTTGAGGGATGATATTTGTAGACTTACATCAACTGTCAGTCTACCACCTCTGCTTCAAGAAGAGGTAATGTAAGCATGCTGAATGACAAACTAGAGGTTTTGCTTCGAAGATCCTGTTCCCCTAAAAACCTTTGATATACTGAAACTTGTTGACAGTTTAATGTGATTAAGCTGAAAGAGAGATAAAAGTTGGAGTGCGACTTGAACTCGTTCTATTAAATTAGGATAGCAGCATACTGGTATAGTTTTAAGCTTTTGATGCGAGTTCATGCGTGAAGCAAAGTAGGTCAGGTCACGGTGGTGACCCTGCAAGGTATGGGGATAGGAGGCTGCATATTCTATTCTCATCTCTGATCGTCAATTCCAATCATGACTACTTGTCTGACTAATAGTGCCACCTTAACAAAAGGCTTTTACTTCCTAGGATCTTAGAATAACCAACTCAAGAAGAATAGACAATGCTGAGGTTTTAGGCTCTATTTCGGAATCTTTATAATGAGGCTCTGTAATTCACAGCCATATTCTGTTTTTATAATATTATTTTGGTGTTTAAGTTATTATTAATAAGACTTGACAGATATCTCAAGCTATCTTTCGCTTGTGACAGGCTGAGCATTTGAGACAACAGATGCATTACCTTTCAGCGTATCTGCACGAGTAGTTGAGAGCTATTTGATCCTCCGATGTTGAATGATTTTGCACACTGAATTAGGATAAGAGACAAACATATTGAGGTATAGCCTCTTACCACAACTGTACCTGATATACAGCTTCTTCTCTTTTCTGACCTAATCGGTCTTAGTATATTGATTGAGAGAAAGGGTATCTGTACTGTTATTTTTTAAACTCTAACACCAAGCTATCCGTGCTTAGCAGAAACCTGGTTTATAGTTAATGTGCTGCTTCTACGTTTCTGGTCAAATAATAGCAGGATACTGATTGACATGTTGTAAGTTGTAACATGTAAAATTATAACAATTGAACATTCTGTTCACTTGTTAGAATTCCTGATCATGTTTAATGGGTCGCTTGAGTTTGAAAGGATGTGTGTATGTCATAGTAAACTTCTTGTCTAATATTCCATTATGGTTCAGCAAATGACTGGAAAATATCTTGTTCCAAGTTCCAACTACGAAGAAAATATACACAATTTACTTCTTCCGAGTTCGTTGCTGTTTGGTTACACCAGTCCATCCGTTTTGATACCGCTGAAGTCTATTAAACTTGAAGAATTTGCATCTGAGCAATATGCGGAGTTCTTCAATTGAACCATTTTCACTTCGGAGCTGGGCAGTGATAAGTATCAACTGTTTTGAACCTTCTTCTGCCGATGTTGCAACGTGCAGTCTGCTCTTCCCGCTTGATCTCCTACTTCAAGTTTGCGATCTTATCTTCTACCGGAGGAAGGTAGGTAGTAGTAGGGCTGCCCAAAAAATTCCGTAATCGCGGTATCCGACCGAAACCAAAGTGAACCGTCCCTGTTTTTAGGTTAATCGTACCGTTCTTGCGGTATGGTTAACCGAACTGTGTAAATTGCCAGTTTTGGTTTCGGTAAACGGTATGAATTTTCTGGAACAGTTAACCGCTCAGTTAATAACCGGTTATATAAATAATGAAAAAACTTCAAATATTATTGTTTACCTTATTAACTATTGAGGGAATATACATTTTTTTTAATCACATGTTTTTGATTTGTCACTCAAGATTTAAGTGAATGATCAGTGTTATACTATAACAGGAATGGTATGAGTCTCAACAATAGAAAAAATATATGACTACAAGGTTAACCGATAAAACCGAATCAAACTAAAGATTAACCGGTCTAAATGGAATGATAATGAAATTTGATTTTAGAAAATCGAATTAAACGGTCCAGTTAAATGATTTAAATGGAATGGTAAATGGAAGTGAATTCTAGAAAACCAAAGACCTGATTAATCAAAAGCGGTTAATCGAATAAAGTGGTTAACCTATCATGGGCAACCCACAAGTTGACTAACCTACTATGTCATTTACTTTTCAAATGAAGTCTAACAAGGTTTTATGTTGCACGGTGATTGAATTTGGTTTGCTATCATCGAATGACTGTAAAGACTATTCTCTAATTCATCTAAAACATTTGAGGGGAGTAGACTAGGTGAATAGCTTTAATGTACTTTGTATGGAAATAGAAAAGGGACATTAAGCAAGGTTAGTGAGAAGTGACAAGCCTTGGCCCATTGTCGTAATGCTGGCCACGGTTCTGGTTTTGGTTATTTAGATTTGGAATTGGCCAGGACTGGTTTCGGGGCGGTTACGGTCCTTTGGGGTGTGTTCGGTTTTGGATTCGGTTAAAAACCGGTTCCAGAAGGTCTTGACCGGTTCCAGTTCCAATGCCGGCTCCAGATTAGTTCTAGATTCGGGTTTTGAACTTTTTGTCTGACCGACTCACAATGGGGCAGTCCCTTGGGTCGGTCAAGCTAATTTCGCAAACAATATGATCGACCCTCTTGGGGCAGTCATCTGGAGAGTTCGGATCCAGAATGTTCTTCTTTGCATCAGTATCTCCCTGAAATACTTAGAGGTTACAAGATTACATGAAATGAATTCACTTTAATGTAAAAACTACTTAGAATATGTAATTGAAGAGTAAAGAGAATCTATTAATATCAAATGAATTCATTGCCTCATTAAAACCTTATTAGGTAAAAACCTATTGGGAAAATCCTAATAAGAAAAAGAGTACATCTACTACGAGGTTACGCGACTACAAGTCCTAAAAATATTACACAGAAAGAAAATTAATACTACTACATTCTAAAAGATTACAAGATACAAGTCCTAAGTGGTTTCTTTGTCATTCATCTTAAAGCAATCATCATGTTACCCTTCATATTGTTGTGCTCGCGTTTGGGATTGTAACTTGGCTAAGTTACAATCATACTTTTTAACATAGATCTTGATTGAGTCTGGTGCAAGGCTTGATCTCTTTTCATCCAATACTCGTTTGTTTGCACTTAACACTGACTTAGAATCAACTATTGATGCTAAAACTACTAGCACATCTCGACCATTCTTGCAAGGATGAGAAATTTGCCTTCATGAGCTTGTCACCCCTTAAGAACATCTATATCACAATCATCATCAAAACTAAAATTTAAGTTAAGATAATCGTCATATGTACAAAATTCAGTACCTGGTTGACTAGATATTGGTACTTTCTTAAAACTACCAATCAAAGAATTTCTTTTGCTACCGGGGTGTGGTGGTTTAGAAAAGGAACCACTACTACCACTAGCAGCACCTGTAGAAAGCTCGTTCAGACGAAACTTTGAAGTATATTCATCCTGTAGAGTTCTCAAGATGTTATCCACCTTCTTGACTTAGTTCTCCATATATTTTGACCTGGGTTCTCCTCCTGAAACAATACTATAATAATACTCAAGCTAGTTTGCTAAACCATCTAATTTTACTGTACGATCAACAAAAGTAGCATTAGAATAAATCCAAGGAAATTTAGTGAAGTATGTAAACCATTTAGTCATCATATCGTTAATGACCCCGTCAATTCCACTTATATGCCCGTTTTCATGCAAAACATTGAAAATGGATATTAATTCATGTATGTTGAGATGCACATTAGGTTCATAAACTAATGAAAAGATCCTAGTGGCACAATCACAACATTTTAAAACATCGCTCACAATCATAGCACTATCCCAACAATCAGGAGTCATTAAATTAGCACCGGATTGAATGACCATAGTGTTATAAATATAAGATGAAATGGGCTGATGTTTCTTAGTTTTGAGCAACAAATCATAAGTGGGTTCCATCTAGTGGGAGTATCGAGAGCAAAATGACGAACACGTAAATTAGTCTTCTCACACAATTTTTTATATTCTTGTTTAACAACATGTGATTTCCTAATTGTTCTCATAACAATCACCCATACAAGTGAAGAATGCTCAAGACTAACAAATACTATCATGAAGTGTAGGATAAGAGAAGAAACAAAAGTGATTAAAACCTTGAGGAGTGTGAACCATATCTTAGTGATGGCATGGGTGTGCTTAGGGAAAAATAAAATCTATAGTTTTGGGGTATGAGTCAGAGTGCTTCAAAGCATTGAAGGATTGAGAAACTTGAAGAGATTTTACCATGGACAACTTCTCTCAAGAATGGGCATTGAGAAGAAAACAAAAGGAAAAATTGATCTATGCATTTATTTCACCTTTGCATAAAAGACGGGGAGTTGGAACTGGACATGTATCCTTTGCACTTAAGAACACTCAACTCTCATTGTCGGTTACCAATGTCATCTCACAAGTCCCACCCCTTAGCAATCCTAAAGAAAGAAGATAGAATGAACCCCTAGACAAAATAAATCCTACCATTTTTGATCATTTGGTCACACTGCGTGAAAATTGCTCCTCAGAAGCAATAAAAAAACTTTTTTGACCATTTATCCCACAATTCATAAGAGTATTTGTTCTTAATGAGAACAACCCACATCACAAGGAACCAAGTTTTTTATTTTGGACAAACACAAGATAAGCATAAGGAATAAGCATTTAAGCACACATTCACTCAAAAGGTTACTCCCCTACACTTAGTTTGAACAATATCCACATTGTTCACCAGACAAACCGGGGAAGGTTTCAAAAAAAAACTTTCGGGAAGCAAACAAAAAAGAAGACAGCAGAGGACACAACTAAACAGTATATCACAAAAGTTATTCCCACTGGTAGAATCAAGCTGAATCAAAATGAAAGAAGAGAACAAGAGTTACAAAATAACATAAACTAGTACTCCCCTAATTTTGTTGTTGCTTGCTTTGAAGAAACTCCCTCACACTTGAGCTTTAGCCTCACAGGAGCGTAGCTTGGTTGCGATGTAGACATGAAATTGCACTTGCATAAGCCACTAGAAGCAACCAAACTACACACGAGGTTGAGAGTTAGAAAAAACAAAATCAAAGGAGAACTTAAAAATTAAAAAGGAAATAAATGTAAATGAAAGAAATTTCATTTGGTTTGCCTCCCGGGAAGCTGTCCATGTTTAAGGTCTTTGGCTAGACCATACCACCTTGAAGTCCTCCAAGGTCAAGTATGAATGTTGAAGTGGGCTTCAACGGGTGGGTGAGGCGCGGGCATCATTTATCAAGATTAGAGGATCAAAGGAAGAGCCAACAAGGCTACCGAGTACGGTACGGATGGAAGCAATACCACAACCGGTATGTATTGAACCGATAGCCAGCCTGCATGGCGCACTTGCCATGGCAAGTGTTGTAATAACAGGGCTATTCGGAGAAACTTTTAATAACCAGAAGTATGAAAAGTACCACGATGGCAATGAAAGCAAATATAGGATCACAAATCCTAGGAACTTGAAGAACGAAACCTTGGAAGGACCTAACGGCCTTACCATTGTATTAAAGAATATACCGGTCAACGAGAAGCTAGACACGGTTAAGACCACCAGACATTTAAATACCATGAAAATTTTTCTTTCAAACTCATAATTCTTTCAAAACCGCAAATTTTTAAAACCAAACCCAGAAGACTCACAGTAAGTTATCATAGGACGACATAAGAGGTGTTGACAACAGAATACTTCACATAGGCGTGTGTCGAACACTACGAGTGTACAAAAATGAGATGTGGGACGACCGCATTCCAAAGGAGCTTGCGGGCCTGACAGACTTATTTATAAGTTAGTCAGGTAAGTAGTAATGTATCAGTAAGGTACCCCACATATGTATACGAGTGGTGTACAGTACACGAGAAGTAGTCAACTCCGCACCTCGGTCAGTGACGCAAACTCAACCAGAGCAGTTGATTATCTTGGACGATTGAAGAGAAAGAACTCAGATAAGCTAACGAGTCTAAAGGAATCAGAGAACTCATTCCATGGAAGTGATTGAGAGTTAGGAAGTACGAGGAGCACTGATTAATAAGTAAAGACAATGGATATGTCTCAAGGATCTCAAGGAAATGCATGATAGCCGGAATGAATAACCAGCTTACACACAGTAAGGCAAATGGCCAACATGGACAAGTCAATGTTCAACGAACGGGATAGAATTCCCAGAACAATCACCAAGACTAACGGGGAAATATCATCCTTCACTGAAGAGGATATTAAACCCAGCCAAGAACGCAAAGAAGAAAGCGTCAATAGTCTACCCGAGACGAGAGACATTACCATCCTAAACAAGAAAGTTTGAAATACGATACCGCAAGGCGGTGTGATTAACGGAACACACGCATAGATATAAGCCAGATGAAATGGCGTAACTCAGCAACACCCGGGAATAGCCCTTGAAAGGTGTCTGAGTCAACAACATTTGAACGAAATATCATGATAGAAACACAAGAGTTTAAACGAATACTCGGTTACAACACCGAGGGGAATCCACTTAACAGAAGGTACCCCAAATTGCAAAAAGGCAACCTAATATTTCCTAAAGGGCCTCCCATGAAAGGAAGCGTGATGCAACAACCTTGTCATGGAGCCCAGTACTACCTCCAATTCACCCGATGGTGTACGGAGAAGTAAAACTTGTGGGAACAGCCTACAATGAGCAGAGCTCAAGGCAACGTGGCTCATAAGCTGTAAACCAACTGCAGTGCGTAGATTCAAACGGTTACAAAACCTATATAGAGTCATAAGAAGAATTGTCGGGAGTGGCACCAGTAAAAGAAGAGAAATTATTTTATGTAAATGAATAGAGCGGTGAACGAACCACTCATTATAGGAGTGGGGATACCTCTCGTTATTGTGAGGCCGCTGGAGCGGTGATTATGTGGACCCTCCAGAAAGAGGCTTTCACCTGCTATTTTGTTAAAACTTGAGCATATGTTTATTGCCAAGGGACAATTTGAACAAGAAAGAGAAATTTTAAAGACTAGTATGAAGAAAGAAGCTTTTATAGCAATTGTCGGAACCGAAAGAGTAGTCGGTTTAGAAGCAAACACTGTAGGTGTACAATGCAAACTGTAAAATGATAACGCTCAAGGAGCATAGAGACTTAAGGTATAGCATGTTGTAGTCAGCCAATAATGGCGAATCAAAGTACGAATGATGGAAGTACATGAGCGGAAGCTAATATAGTAGTAGATGCCATGTAAATCAACACTGTATAACGAGTAAGAACATGGTGCGCAGTAAGCAACCATTGTATGAATATAGTCAGACAATGATATGGAGAACAAGCGGAGTTATGAGTTAGACTCAGCGGAGATGAAAAGCAAGAGATGGTAGACAGACTGGGCAGTAAAGTCAGTAGTCTGTACCATGGGATGAAGGATCTCACAGGGAACACATTATTCACTCCTATAACAATTGCATAGGAAACTGAAAGCGTATACATAGTGGATCAACTTGATAAGTGAAGCAATAAGCTTTAGGACAAGAGTACCCGATTGCTAAATAACCAACCCGTACTAGATACGGAAGACTTGCAAACGCACCAATGAACATGGCGCAAGCCAGTTAAGCGAAAAGCTAGAAACAAACCGTGCGGCCATGGGCCAAAGAGACACGAAGAGGGTTGGACATACCAACAATCACAACAAGTGAAGTCCACCGCAATAAAAGCGGAAAGAACCTTACAAACATTATAAGGACCAATGCATAGAAAATGCAAGGTCGTACAATAAAAGAATACTTGTACATAACCAGATAAGTGAGTGTAATTCGGAAGCCACTAACAAATGAGGAAGCACTACACACTAGGTAGTAGCTCGACCTCAACCAATAGCAAGTCAGAAGAACCAAGTGAGTAATCACGGAGGTACGCAGTGGTATGCACAGTAGATTTCTAGAGAACTGAATAGAGAATCTATAACTCATCGAGTTCGCATACGGTAAGACATACCACGCATCGATTGAGACACCTTTATTCCCAAAATAAAAGGGATAAAAGGGAGATGTATAACACATTGAGAATAAAGAGAAGGGCGAACTAAGCTCTAAAGATATCAGGGTCGCGCAACAGAAGCTTGTGAGCCCTTGCTTAGAGGTTTAATATACCTAGTGAATACGCGTGAATGGCTAATTAGCAATGCCTTGAAGCCTGAGAGGCTAGAACCGAACCCGGTTATGAGTTAAACAAACTCCAATGAGAATTCTTGGTGCAGGGACTAAACCGTCAATATGGTTAAGATCCTCTGACCAAATTACATTGTATAATAGACTGCATGGAAGTTAAAACACTCCATGATGCCTGAATTTAGTGAACCAATGTTCAGTGATAACATATGGTCGATTACGTGGGCGTAATCCCTTTTAAGGAGGTAGAGCGAAAAACGGCTTAGCGCATGTTTCACGTATTAAGTGCGTAAACCACGGTGTGCATAACACAAAAGAATTTGTTTTGATGATTGATATGTATGTTACATAAACATATGCATTCATTCATAGTCTAATTATGGTCATTGCGCACAGGAGATGCGAATACCATATGTATTATATACCTACCTTGTTAACTCTGGCGTGAGAATACAAGTGAAAAGGAGTAGAGAAACTCCGTGGGAATCAAAATCCCTATGTTACATGTCTATTTGAGATTAGACATGGCATTACGATGTAGGAGTCGGTATGAAACCGATGTAGAACCTAGTAGGAATTGAGTTCCCTAGGTATTTGCTTGGAGGCGAATTGAGAATGATTGATGGATTAAATTCCATAATTTAGAGATGTACTGATTTGTGATTATGGCTAGAAAGATTAAAAGATAGAAAATGGGAAATGATTGAATTATTTGCTTGTTTGAAACTAAAGTGGGAAGTTGAACTTGATTTGCTAGTGATCAAGGGAAACTGAACACAAATTGGGGTGGAAGGATAGTTCAACACTGATGCTGATCACATCAGGGTTGAATGATTCTTGAAGCTCCCTATAAGTGGTCACAAGTAATCACATTAAGAATAGATGCAGTTAACATAAATTGGATTTGGAGTTGTATTGAGTTCTCAAAAAGGATTTTCAACTAGTATTTACAAAAAGGATTTTCCTTCAAACCTGAGAATGAGGACTAGTTTTGAAACCACTACCACTTAACCGAGGGCTACGATCCTTTGTCTTGATGACCGGGAGAATGGTGGGAGTGAGGACTAGTTTTGAAACCATTGTCACTTAACCGAGGGCTGCGGTCCTTTGTCTAGATGACCAGGAGATTGGTGGCAGTGTGTGTTTTATTTTTTCCAAGGGCAGCGGGACGTAGAGAAGTCCTGTGTTTGGATTGACCTAGAGGGCCTAAGGATATCTATATGTGCGAACGTTTTGATTGAGACAACCAAAGGAACCGTGAACCAGAGAGCGAAAGTGCCCATTAGTCATGAATCGGCCGTGAACCAGAAAGCGTAAGGGTTCAGCGTGACCGGTACCTGCGGGGTCTGCAGACTGTATATTGTGAGTGGTTGGAACTGGTGTAATTAAAACTATTGAGAAAGAAATTAATACTCAAAATATCCGTCGGGCTGCAAATAAAACCCGGTCGCAGTAGTATAGTAAGACAGAAGCGGCCGGGGTCAAACCGTGGGACTTATAGCGAAATAATATAGTACCTAAGCTTGTCACAAGAGGGGGGAATTAATTGACTTGTTTTTGTGAAGTAAAACAACAGATAAAATTAACTGAGTTGAAGATAAATTAAACGGAACTCCGGGTTCAGGTTTATGTAATCTGCTTAATTATGCTATCTCTACCGGTTTAATATAATAGTTTGGCAAAATTCATGTTATTATCTTAAGGACTAATCATAGACTCATAAGAACTCGTTTACCAGAAAATGCAAGGTCCGATGAAAACTCAGGCAAGCACTAGTAAACGGAAATTAAGTGTGAGGAATTATATTCTTGCAACTGAGTACTAACTTATCCGATGAAAATAAGTTTCCTTGTAACACCCCTACCGCTAATACCGTCATTACTGTACAAATACTTACCTTCGCAGCGGATACTCCTTACACAACGGCGGGTGTACAATGCCGTCAGTCACCCACGTGACTAACAAGGCGGTTACAATACTACTTACTATCGGTCTGATGAACATGGACATACCGAGTACTCTACACGTTACATTACTTCCCATTGCATACTCATCCATAATACATACACAACTCCATTACGGTACTATACCGAGTATACTACAATCCTTAAATTACTGATACAGTTTAAACTTCCAAATTCGCATTACAATACAAGTACCAATCCCTACTATACAACTACCCATGCTTACGTAGCAGTCCCCGTCCTACTCTCTCGAACGGTGATCAGCTTCGGGTACCTGCACACTAAAAACGGTCCCCCGAGGGGGTCAGCTTACGCTGCGCATGACCTTCGCATATACCGCGTGCTAACCGCGGTACATCGACTACTTTGGTCGAATAAACATGGAGTTCATTTACATGCATACATACTTACTCATGCTACAACAAAACAAACAACATTACTTGCATACCCATACAAATTCGATACTTACTAAGGAAGACAATTCGATAGTCAACCATCCGTATTTGTTATTCATTCGTTACTCTTCGTACTATATTCGATAGTCGCTACTCTACTCATACTTACTCCTTACTCTTACATACTCGACACTCCATGCTCGATACTTTACTCGTACACGTTCCTTACTCTGTACTCGTTACTACACTTATGTACACTCATTACTCAATACTCCTTACTTACTCATACATGCTCAGTACTCAATACTTACTCATACATACTCAATACTCGCTACATACTCATACTCGCTTCTTACTCAACACTCATTACTTTACTCATACGTACGCAATACTCAATACTCGTTACTTTGGCCACCGGGCGGAGTCATACAAAAGACTCGCCACCGGACCTACAATACGAGGGCTATACGCTTAGCTCCTCAAATACTCAATGTCCGTTCTACCGGACTACTCATATTCCCAACACTCTTCTCTCAGAGTATAATACCATCTCACGGATTAGCCTAGAAGTATCTCTCTCGATAACCTCCACTGGCTTAGGGAATTACTACCGTCTAGTATCCTCAGGTTTAAGGGTTTCCCCAACATCTCGGATACTCTCATGTTCGGGTCATACTTACATTAGTCGGGTCCTTTCATAATGGGTCGACTAAGTGCTAAGGGGTTTGGAGATCCCTCGTCATTCTTTACTACTCTTATGGTTCATGTTTTGCACCAAGAATAGTTTCTTTAATATGGGTTACTCATATACTTCCACTACTTATTGTTTGTGGATTATTCGTTACCATTCTTCTACCGTTATCGGGAGGTTATTACTCCCGTACACTCTCTCACATTCTAGTGAGTTCATTGGGTTACGTTTTCGTTTATCGTTTCGATAGCTTAGTGCGTTGCTATTGTTCCATTAGTTCGCAATAAGACTCTTACTACGAGTCACTACAAACAAGACTCATCTATGAGTCGACCTACGCACCAAGTAAGCCACACAATCAATTCAAGAAAGGTTAGCTCATGCAACATACAACAAGACATACAATGGAAGGCAATAAACCGTTTTCATGCTTTAGTCTTGATTAGCCGGCATACAGCATACAAATCAACGTAACTCGGTTAGCATACGGGGCATGAGAAAATCATACCTTTCACCGGAGTTAGCTTTACCATGTGTTCCCTTGTTCCTTGGTTCACACTTGTTCCACTGATAATGTTTTCAACGTTATCATTAATACTATACTCGTACAATATACAAACATTTACTACTCCCTTACTTACCCCGTTATCCCGGTGTAATTAATGTCCTTATACTTACAACTTCCTTAACTTGTTTCCTTACTCATTTACTTACTTTCTTACCATTATTACTTCATTAATGGTGTATTACTACATATATTTGCATCTATGTGTATAGGCATATATATATGTATATATATGATTACTATAATCATATAATTAAAACATTTTTTTTTACTGGACCGGACTTGCGACCGACCTTGCAAGTCCGGTCCATTCCAGTAGCTCAAGTTACGGAAATTCTTCTGGCCGACCGGACTTGCAAGTCCGGTCGCAAGTCCGGTCCATTCCAGAAGGTTTCACCGGGGAATTTTTCTGGTCCGACCGGACTTGTAAGTCCGGTCGCAAGTCCGGTCCATTCCAGTAGGTTACAGACGGGGAAAATTTTCTGGTCCGACCGGACTTGCAAGTCCGGTCGCAAGTCCGGTCCATTCCAGTAGGTTACAGACGGGAAAAATTTTCTGGTCCGACCGGACTTGCAAGTCCGGTCCATTCCAGAAGCTTTCCCGTCTTTGTAAATCTGGGCTCGACCGAACTTGCAAGTCCGGTCGCAAGTCCGGTCCGGCCCAGTACTTCAATTCTAAATTCTGTTTTCAGTTCCCTTCTTTACCCATTTCTTCTCCAATCTTTACCATTACTTCCCCACATATTTTAACACTACTTAGGCCCTCAAAATTGCCTTGGTTCATCCCCCAAATACCTTACTCATTTCTAAATCCATATACACAATTTTTCTCTCCTTTCCTTCAACACTTGTAACTGTTTTTGTTACACTTATGCTACAGATTTTACAATTCAATTCTCCCATCCAATACTTCTTCAACCAATGCCATTCCTAGCATTCTAAATACCTCTCCTTACCATACCAATTCTTTTCCAAGCAAATACAATATCTATACCCAAGTTCCAACACTCCTTTTACCAAATTCTGCACATTAGATTCTTTCTAGTTTCACAATACATTTTGATGCCTCCCTTGCTACAGATTTTGTAGCTTAACTCCACATACTACTATCATCTTTCCATGGCTTCTAAACATCCTTACTATCCCCAATACATACCTTGGTTTTTCCCATTCACCAAGTCATTCTTAGCTACATAATTCCTACTAAAATTTTGCCATAGTTCACCTACTTTCCTTACTTATCCACACACATCTTTTCTCATCAATTTCATCCCTATTCTAGCCAAACCACAAGGGTTCTATCAGCACACATAAAAAATCCCAATACACCAATATTTCTTTGCTCACCACACTATTACATCCTTACTTACTCAATCCACAATACAAATGCTCATACACAATATACTTGGCCCTAAGGCCTACAATTCACATACTTGTTCTTAAGTACTCCAACTTCATAATTCTCAATACTAGTACAAGGTTTTGGGTTCATTAAATATTTTACCCATTCCCATTACTCTAATGCAATAGATTTTACATTAGGAAGGAGCTCTTACCTTGAGCTTTATTTTCCTTCTTTCTTTTCCAGTCCTTCTTCTTCTCTTTTTCTTGCAAAAAAACGATCGATCAGGGGAATGGAGTTGCCAAACTCCATTCCCATCACCCCAAGCACATAAAACAAGTACAATTAATACACAAATCCTTAGATTTATGCTAGTTCATTGGAGTGCTTATAATTAAATTTCTAGGGTTTACCTTTGGAGTGCTTTAGGAGGGGTTTTAGCTCTTGGTTCAAGAAGGTGTTCTCACCACCATTGGAGGGTTGAAGCAAAGCTCCAAAACAAGAGGAAAAACAAGGCATTATAAGGAGGCAAAATCGGCCACCATAAAGAATGAAGGAAAAATGGATTTTTCTTGAAACTTTTTACCTTAGGAGGAAGAGGAGACTCCAAGCTCCACAATGGTGTGCTTTTCTCTTCAAATGGGGAAAACCCATAAAAATTAAACTCATCCTTTTCGAATTTTGGAAAGATAGAAATGTAGAGGAGGATGAGGGGATTACAAATATGTGATTTATTTTCGATTTGGGGCTTCAACGAAGCTAGAGCTTGTGGAAGAAGAGGAGGAAGCCATGGGAGCTTCCTTTGGGGCTCTGAAATCGCCCAACCAGAAGGGAGAGAGAGGGCAGCTCGGTGGAGAAGAGAAAGGAAGGGAGAGAGAGAAGAAATGAGGGGAGAGAGAAAAGGTGGTACCTTTTCTACTTTTCTACGCTTTTTGGTCCCCTTTACTTATTAGCTAGTTACATGTGTGTGAGAGGGTATTAACACTCTATAAAAACCGGCCCCATTATACTGTTAGGCTGGAGCAGTTTTTCGTCTTTTACAGAAAACGCTCGTTATTTTACCCGGTTTTGACAATATTCACTAACCGGGCCCGTTTTCTGGAATTTTCTCGTTTCTTTATTTTCATCGGCTATTAAGATTCCATAAATGCTTAATAATTATTATTTAATGATTTATAATTTTTACGGGTCTGTTTGACCACTTAAAGTCACGTTTTCGGGTTTCCTCGAAAACGTGCGCTAAAGCTCTTTTAGCGTTTTAATACATTTCTTGGTTCCGTTTTCTTCGGGAATCATTCCCGTATACTCATTAGGCATAAATAAGCCTTAGGAATCCTTACAATACTATAACCGAGGTCTCGTACCTCCTATGGTTATTTAACGCTCATTCTAGCGTTTTCCGCTTTCTAAGCGTTTTTCTCATTTCTTTTGGATTTATTTTCTTTACCAAAATTACTTAGGCACTGTTAGGCCCTTAAATACCATATTAGAATAATATAATCACCATATTTAAGTTCGGGGTATTTCAATCTACCCCCCTTAAAGAACTTTTGCCCTCAAAGTTGGTGAATCTAATACTGTTACTCGTACCAATACTCTATGCTAAGGTTATGACCTCTACATATAATTTGTCAAACTCCAAATGTCTGACATGATGCATACTACGCATCCAAACAGCATGTCACTGCATGCATAGCAATCAAAAATATCCGTTTTACTTCTCTCCAGGGGGGTCCACCCGAAGGCAATTAGGTACCATCCTCCCCCAATGGAGAGTGATCCCTCAGGTACCGGTCACGTTTGAACACTTACGCTTTCTGGTTCACGGCCGTCATGACTTGAGCACTTACGCTTTCTGGCTCTACGGTCCTTTGGTTCTGATCAAATTCATTTGCACATATAGAGATCCTCCGGCACTTACTCATACTTACTTACTCATACTTTACTCATACTTACTCATACTTACTTCGGGACTACGCTGCCCCAGTGCCTTTGGAAAAATACAAAACACACACTGTTACCGTACAATCGGTGTAGTGGTTTCAAACTACTCTACACTTCCACAGACTCAAAACTAGCTTCGCCTCCTATGGTTTCGACCGGATACCCGTGCCTAGGCATGGAGGGTCCACCAGCGCCCGTGGGAGCGGTTTCAAAACCGATCCTCATTCTCAATTTTGAAGAAAACATTGTACCAAATTAGTTTTGGAAATTCATTTTGAAAACTTTGCATACATCTCCCAAATTCCATTTATGATGATTATTCCTAATACTAGTGTCATTATTGTGACCACTTAAGGGAGCTTCCAGAGTCCTTCAACCGCAATGTGATCAGCATTGGTGTTGAATTGTCCTTCCACCCCAATTTGTGTTCGGCTTCCCTTGATCGCTAGCAAATCAAGTTCCACTTCCCACCTCGATACAAACAGACAGATTGTCAAACAGTATTTCATTTTCTATCTTGTTAATCTTGCTACTCATAATCATACACATACCTTTTCCAATTCATATGATTCACTTACTTACTTACTAATCATTTCATCCATTATTACTACATCTTCTCCAACTACTATACTTAAGAAATTCGTGGGTATACCATCCCATTAATTTGCTATACTCCAATTTATACTCATAAAATATGTCGGTTGTACACCGATTCATACTCATTACATACATCGGTTCCTTACCGATTTATACTCCTCAAGTTTCCCATACATACTCATTCCTCATACTATTACCAATCGGGGTACTCATTCCCCTGGAGTTTCTCTACTCCTTTTCTATACTCATTTCTCCACTTACCACAATTACACAATGAGTGAATACAAATGTTTATGTAACATAAGTATCAATCATTAAAACAAATACTTTTGCGCTATGCGCATTGTAGTTTACGCACTTATCACGTAAAACATACATTTCGCGGTTTTCGCTCTACCCCCCTTAAAAGGGATTACGCCCACGTAATCTACCATGTGTCAACATTGGACATCGGTCGAAGGCATTCAGCCGTCATGGAGTGGTTCAGCTTCCATGCGGTCTATTATACAATGTTCCTTGATCAATGGGTCTTAACCGTATTACCGGTTAGTCCCTGCGTCAAGAATTTTCATCGGAGTTATTTAACTCTTAACCGGTTTCGGTTCTAGGTGTATTTACTTAGAATTTTGGGCCCACTAGCTTCTGCTGCGCGACCCTGATAACTTGGGTGATTCACCCTTCTCGTTATCCTTAACGTGTTACACATCACCTTTTGTCCCTCTTGTTGTGGAAATAAGGTTTATTAACCAAGTGTGGTATTCCTTTACCGTGCTCGAACTCAATGAGTTTTAGATTTGTAACCAGCTCTCTGGCAAACTATATACATACTATTGTGTTTGTAGTAATCTTTCACTTGGTTTCTCCGACTTATTGTCGGTTGAGGTTAAGTCGCTACTTGGTTGTAGTGCTTCCTCTGCTGTTAGTAGCTTCCGGATTATACCAGTTTCTCTGGTTCATTACAAGTGTGCTTTACTTGTATGACCTTGCATTTTCGATGCGCCGGTCCTTGTGACTTTCTTAAGTCTCCTTTCACTTTTATTCCAATGGAATTCACGTCTTGTGATTGTTGGTGTGTTTCACACTCTTCGTGCTTCTTTGGCCTTAGGCCGCACGGTTTGTTCCTAAGCTTTTGCTTAGCTAGCTTATGCTATGTTCACTGGTGAAAGGAAGAATTTACTACTACTTACATTTTCCATATTCCTAGCTATCCCCCTAGATCATTAACTACACAAGTGCAATACCAAAACACTTAGTCCCACAGAGTGTAGAGGCGTGAACCCTTGGCAGTAACTCTCTTATGAGATCGCAATAGGACTGATCGTTCCGATTATTCACATACACTGGTCGCCTGTTGCGCACCATGTTCTTACTGAGTCACAGTTTTGGTTTACATGGCTTCCGCTGTTGCTAGCTTCAGCTCATGTATTCTTATCATTTATACAATGGTTCCCCATGTATTTGGCAATTACAGAATATGGTATTCCTTCATTTTTCTGAGCTCTCCGAGCATCATTGGTTTTATGACCGGTTAATCTTTGGTCGCCAACAATTGCTGTTGGAACTTATTCGCATTGCTTGGCAATAACTGTATGCTCAAGCTTGACTACATTAGTAGTTCTGAAAGGGATATATTCCCCGACAGTTACCAATGGTATCCCCTTCTTGGGATCCATATGTTCACCGCTCTTGCGGTCTCACATTTATGAGGGGTATCCTTGCTTGTTGGTCAATGAACTTTATTGGTGTCGTCCTTGACTACTTTCCATATGGTCCATAACTGGTTTGTAACCGTTGAACTCTGTATTGTAACAGTTTCATGGCGTACTAGCCATATTGCCTAGAGCTCTGCTCATCATTGGCTGTTCCAAAGTGGTTACTTCTCTATATGCCATAGAGTGGCTTAGAGGTGATACTGGGCTCCATGATAAGATCGTCGCATCACGCTTCCGTTTGTTGGAGACCCTTTTTGTATCTTGGTATTGGTTGATACTATTTATTAATTTGGGGTATCCCCTATCAAGTGGGATCCCTTCGGTGTTCTAACCGAATGTTCGTTCCAATTGTGGTGTTCCTACCACGATATCTCATTCAACTGTGTTGACTTGGTACCCTTTATGGATTGCTCCTGGGTAGTACTGATTATATGGTAGCATCTGGCTGACATTTATGAGTATGTTCAGTTTGTTATCCCACCTTGCGGTTCTGGATCTGAGTTATCCGTTGAGGGTTATAGTGGCTCCCGTTCTTAGGGTAGACCATTGGTGTTTTTCCTTGTGTTATAACGGATTTGATATTCCTTCCGGCGATGTATGGTATTTCCGGTACCCTGCCACATCACCCTGTGTGTTTGTGGTAGTTGTTCTGGGAATTCTATCCCGTTCATTGAACACTAAAGTGTCCATGTTAGGCATTTGCCTTACAGTGTTTAGACTGGGTATTCCTTCCAGTTATCATACTTCACTTCAATATCTTCAGGACATATCCAATGTCTTTATTCGGTTGTTGTGCTTCTTGCACTTTTAACTCTTAATTATCCTCCTAAAGTGAGTTCTTGACTCCTTTAGCTTGTAAGCTTACCTGAGTTTCCTTTGCTCGTTTGAGGTATCTAACTGTTCTGTTTTGAATTTACTTATGGTCCGTAGAACAGAGTTGACTACTTCCCGTGTGTCGTACACTACATGTATACATACGTGGGGTACCGTCTTGGCACGTTACCACTTACCTAACTACGTGTCAGGCCCGCAAGCTCCTTCGGAGTGCGGTTGTCCCACATCCCGTATTTGGGTACACTAGTAGCGTTCGTCACACGCCTAGGTGAAGTATTCTATTGTCAACTCTTCTTGTATCACTCTATGATACTCACCGATATTCCGTCTGTTGGGTTTTAAAATCCAATGTTTTAAAAGAAGGTTTGTGGTTTTTGAAGAAAAATTTTGGTTTTCGAAATAACGGTTCGGTGTTAAAGAAATTCTTCATGGCGTTGCCATGTTTGTGGTCTTGACCAAGTTCAGCTTCTTGCTGATTGGTACGTCCTTAATACAATGGTCGGGCCGTTAGGCCTTCCCGAGGGTTCGTTATTTAATATCCTTAGGATTGGTGATCCTGCATTCGCTCCATTCGTCATAGCGGTACTGTAGTAAGTATTTGCGGTTTGGTAAAAGTATTCCAACCGTTCTGTTGTTGCTGCACTTGCCCTAGGCAAGTGCGCGGGTAGGTTGTTTTTCAGTTAACGTATACCGGTTACGGCATCGTTTCCATCCATAGTTGGTGGTCTTATTAGATCTTTCTTTGATCTTTCGATCTTGGTGATCGATTTCCTGAGTCGCTTCTCAGTAAACTTGACATGATTGTCGTCCATCCGGGTGTCTCACACCTTCAGTGTGGTTAACGAGACTTGGCTTGTCCTTAGGAACCATGTTGTGGTCTATAGGTGTCTGTGTTATGATTTCTTTCATAGCTATCTGAACTATGTTGTTTGGTGATTACAGCCTCTTGGCATGTAGGTTTGGTACTAATCCAACCTCGACTAATTCCTTAGTCGGTTTGTATACCGTTGTTGGTATCATCAAAGATTACGGTCCGTAGACTCTCTTGTCTCGGCTTGTTACTCCATTTTCCTTGCTTCATTGCACGACTGTGCTTCTCTTCTTGCTGGCTACACATGGTTCTCGCGACTGCGAAGCATGTCGCCCCATGGTGCCATAAATTTCATCATCCTTGTGTTTAGGATCTTCATTCCTCCGCCATTAAGTGCGGTCCTTGTCATTCAACGGGAACCGTCTTCGGGACTTCCAGTTCTTGGACTCACCGTATGACAGGTTCTTTTCTAATAAGGTTTACTTGCAACTGCCAGATCGGGTGTTACCCGAGTGTGAGAGGTCTTTCCATCTCTCTGGCGTTATTCTCCATACTTAATACCGTGGGTTGCGGAGGGCGGGGTATGGTTGTTGTAGGTTTCCGGTTCACGCGGAAGTTCCTATCTAGCGTCCTCGCACACTAGCACTCAACCCTTAGCCCTAAGTCTCTACTTCCTAACTCGGTACTTTCCTATACTCGGTATTTCATCCATCAGAGCGATACTTCGCTCTGATACCATTTTTTGTAACACCCCTACCGCTAATACCGTCATTACTGTACAAATACTTACCTTCGCAGCGGATACTCCTTACACAACGGCGGGTGTACAATGCCGTCAGTCACCCACGTGACTAACAAGGCGGTTACAATACTACTTACTATCGGTCTGATGAACATGACATACCGAGTACTCTACACGTACATTACTTCCCATTGCATACTCATCCATAATACATACACAACTCCATTACGGTACTATACCGAGTATACTACAATCCTTAAATTACTGATACAGTTTAAACTTCCAAATTCGCATTACAATACAAGTACCAATCCCTACTATACAACTACCCATGCTTACGTAGCAGTCCCCGTCCTACTCTCTCGAACGGTGATCAGCTTCGGGTACCTGCACACTAAAAACGGTCCCCCGAGGGGGTCAGCTTACGCTGCGCATGACCTTCGCATATACCGCGTGCTAACCGCGGTACATCGACTACTTTGGTCGAATAAACATGGAGTTCATTTACATGCATACATACTACTCATGCTACAACAAAACAAACAACATACTTACTGCATACCCATACAATTCATACTTACTAAGGAACAATTCGATAGTCAACCATCCGTATTTGTTATTCATTCGTTACTCTTCGTACTATATTCGATAGTCGCTACTCTACTCATACTTACTCCTTACTCTTACATACTCGACACTCCATGCTCGATACTTTACTCGTACACGTTCCTTACTCTGTACTCGTTACTACACTTATGTACACTCATTACTCAATACTCCTTACTTACTCATACATGCTCAGTACTCAATACTTACTCATACATACTCAATACTCAATACTCGCTACATACTCATACTCGCTTCTTACTCAACACTCATTACTTTACTCATACGTACGCAATACTCAATACTCGTTACTTTGGCCACCGGGCGGAGTCATACAAAAGACTCGCCACCGGACCTACAATACGAGGGCTATACGCTTAGCTCCTCAAATACTCAATGTCCGTTCTACCGGACTACTCATATTCCCAACACTCTTCTCTCAGAGTATAATACATCTCACGGATTAGCCTAGAAGTATCTCTCTCGATAACCTCCACTGGCTTAGGGAATTACTACCGTCTAGTATCCTCAGGTTTAAGGGTTTCCCCAACATCTCGGATACTCTCATGTTCGGGTCATACTTACATTAGTCGGGTCCTCATAATGGGTCGACTAATGCTAAGGGGTTTGGAGATCCCTCGTCATTCTTTACTACTCTTATGGTTCATGTTTTGCACCAAGAATAGTTTCTTTAATATGGGTTACTCATATACTTCCACTACTTATTGTTTGTGGATTATTCGTTACCATTCTTCTACCGTTATCGGGAGGTTATTACTCCCGTACACTCTCTCACATTCTAGTGAGTTCATTGGGTTACGTTTTCGTTTATCGTTTCGATAGCTTAGTGCGTTGCTATTGTTCCATTAGTTCGCAATAAGACTCTTACTACGAGTCACTACAAACAAGACTCATCTATGAGTCGACTACGCACCAAGTAAGCCACACAATCAATTCAAGAAAGGTTAGCTCATGCAACATACAACAAGACATACAATGGAAGGCAATAAACCGTTTTCATGCTTTAGTCTTGATTAGCCGGCATACAGCATACAAATCAACGTAACTCGGTTAGCATACGGGGCATGAGAAAATCATACCTTTCACCGGAGTTAGCTTACCATGTGTTCCCTTGTTCCTTGGTTCACACTTGTTCCACTGATAATGTTTTCAACGTTATCATTAATACTATACTCGTACAATATACAAACATTTACTACTCCCTTACTTACCCCGTTATCCCGGTGTAATTAATGTCCTTATACTTACAACTTCCTTAACTTGTTTCCTTACTCATTTACTTACTTTCTTACCATTATTACTTCATTAATGGTGTATTACTACATATATTTGCATCTATGTGTATAGGCATATATATGTATATATATGATTACTATAATCATATAATTAAAACATTTTTTTTTTGACTGGACCGGACTTACGACCGACCTTGCAAGTCCGGTCCATTCCAGTAGCTCAAGTTACGGAAATTCTTCTGGCCGACCGGACTTGCAAGTCCGGTCGCAAGTCCGGTCCATTCCAGTAGCTCAAGTTACGGAAATTCTTCTGGCCGACCGGACTTGCAAGTCCGGTCGCAAGTCCGGTCCATTCCAGAAGGTTTCACCGGGAAATTTTTCTGGTCCGACCGGACTTGCAAGTCCGGTCGCAAGTCCGGTCCATTCCAGTAGGTTACAGACGGGGAAAATTTTCTGGTCCGACCGGACTTGCAAGTCCGGTCCATTCCAGAAGCTTTCCGTCTTTGTAAATCTGGGCTCGACCGAACTTGCAAGTCCGGTCGCAAGTCCGGTCCGGCCCAGTACTTCAATTCTAAATTCTGTTTTCAGTTTCCTTCGTTACCCATTTCTTCTCCAATCTTTACCATTACTTCCCCACATATTTTAACACTACTTAGGCCCTCAAAATTGCCTTGGTTCATCCCCAAAATACCTTACTCATTTCTAAATCCATATACACAATTTTTCTCTCCTTTCCTTCAACACTTGTAACAGTTTTTGTTACACTTATGCTACAGATTTTACAATTCAATTCTCCCATCCAATACTTCTTCAACCAATGCCATTCCTAGCATTCTAAATACCTCTCCTTACCATACCAATTCTTTTCCAGAAAATACAATATCTATACCCAAGTTCCAACACTCCTTTTACCAAATTCTGCACATTAGATTCTTTCTAGTTTCACAATACATTGATGCCTCCCTGCTACAGATTTTGTAGCTTAACTCCACATACTACTATCATCTTTCCATGGCTTCTAAACATCCTTACTATCCCCAATACATACCTTGGTTTTCCCATTCACCAGTCATTCTTAGCTACATAATTCCTACTAAAATTTTGCCATAGTTCACCTACTTCCTTACTTATCCACACACATCTTTTCTCATCAATTTCATCCCTATTCTAGCCAAACCACAAGGGTTCTATCAGCACACATAAAAAATCCCAATACACCATATTTCTTTGCTCACCACACTATTACCATACTTACTCAATCCACAATACAAATGCTCATACACAATATACTTGGCCTAAGGCCTACAATTCACATACTTGTTCTTAAGTACTCCAACTTCATAATTCTCAATACTAGTACAAGGTTTTGGGTTCATTAAATATTTTACCCATTCCCATTACTCTAATGCAATAGATTTTACATTAGGAAGGAGCTCTTACCTTGAGCTTTATTTTCCTTCTTTCTTTTCCAGTCCTTCTTCTTCTCTTTTTCTTGCAAAAAAAATCGATCACATGGGGAATGGAGTTGCCAAACTCCATTCCCATCACCCCAAGCACATAAACAAGTACAATTAATACACAAATCCTTAGATTTATGCTAGTTCATTGGAGTGCTTATAATTAAATTTCTAGGGTTTACCTTTGGAGTGCTTTAGGAGGGGTTTTAGCTCTTGGTTCAAGAAGGTGTTCTCACCACCATTGGAGGGTTGAAGCAAAGCTCCAAAACAAGAGGAAAAACAAGGCATTATAAGGAGGCAAAATCGGCCACCATAAAGAATGAAGGAAAAATGGATTTTTCTTGAAACTTTTTACCTTAGGAGGAAGAGGAGACTCCAAGCTCCACAATGGTGTGCTTTCTCTTCAAATGGGGAAAACCCATAAAAATGAAACTCATCTTTTCGAATTTTGGAAAGATAGAAATGTAGAGGAGGATGAGGGGATTACAAATATGTGATTTATTTTCGATTTGGGGCTTCAACGAAGCTAGAGCTTGTGGAAGAAGAGGAGGAAGCCATGGGGCTTCCTTGGGGCTCTGAAATCGCCCAACCAGAAGGGAGAGAGAGGGCAGCTCGGTGGAGAAGAGAAAGGAAGGGAGAGAGAGAAGAAAGAAATGAGGGGAGAGAGAAAAGGTGGTACCTTTTCTACTTTTCTACTTGCTTTTTGGTCCCCTTTACTTATTAGCTAGTTACATGTGTGTGAGAGGGTATTAACACTCTATAAAAACCGGCCCCATTATACTATTAGGCTGGAGCAGTTTTTCGTCTTTACAGAAAACGCTCGTTATTTTACCCGGTTTTGACAATATTCACTAACCGGGCCCGTTTTCTGGATTTTTCGTTTCTTTATTTTCATCGGCTATTAAGCTTCCATAAATGCTTAATAATTATTATTAATGATTTATAATTTTTACGGGTCTGTTTGACCACTTAAAGTCACGTTTTCGGGTTTCCTCGAAAAAACGTGCGCTAAAGCTCTTTTAGCGTTTTAATACATTTCTTGGTTCCGTTTTCTTCGGGAATCATTCCGTATACTCATTAGGCATAAATAAGCCTTAGGAATCCTTACAATACTATAACCGAGGTCTCGTACCTCCTATGGTTATTTAACGCTCATTCTAGCGTTTCGCTTTCTAAGCGTTTTTCTCATTTCTTTTGGATTTATTTTCTTTACCAAAATTACTTAGGCACTGTTAGGCCCTTAAATACCATATTAGAATAATATAATCACCATATTTAAGTTAGGGGTATTTCATTCCTACAGATTTACGGCTTAATTAACCTATCTGTTATTCACAGATCAGATTAAAACAGATTTAGTAAGCTTTTTAATAAATCGATGAAATTTATTAAAAAGGTGAGAGACAAACTTTAATCGTAACAAACTGTATATTTTAACCGGTAGATTACACAACTAAACAAATTACAGCTAAACCTTCGCCCGGAGTAAATCCTCCTTAGCCTGACATATTAACTGGTAATATATCAGTCAGAGGTTGGACGTAATAATAATACAGTGTTGAGGAGGTGTGGATGGTGAATGGAGAATGAAGAGAACGAAGAGTGGAGAGCGTACGTAAGATTTCTGTATGTGGAATGAGAGATTTGGAGTGTTGAGTTTGGGGTGGAACGTGTGTTTAAGGTTGAAGGTGCTGGGTTATATAGAGCAGAGGATAAGGTTAGAGGCAGATCTGGAGTGGAGGAAGAGAAAGAAGATTGATTGCAGATTGATTGCAGACAGAGCTGGGGACAGACGCGTGAGGGATTTAAGGTAGGCGCCTGATATCGCTCGGAGTAGATGGATATGGCGCCGAAAGGAAGAAGCAATTGGAAGACAGTCGGCTAAGAAAACCAGTCACGATCTGGGAATTTACTCGCGTCCGCCCTTGTCCGTGCTAATATCCTCGGACGTCTTGAGTCACGTCCGCCCTTGTCCGCCCATAGTTATGCGGACAGGACACAGACTCATTCTTCACTTGTCCGCCCTTGTCCGCCATAGTTATGCGGACAAGACACAAACTCATTCTTCACTTGTCCACGCTTGTGTCCACCCATAGTTATGCGGACAAGACACACTGTCCACCCCTGTCCACGCTTGTGTCCACCCATAGTTATGCGGACAAGACACACTGTCCACCCCTGTCCACGCTTGTGTCCACACATATATGGGCGGACACATTTGCTCTTGTCCATGCTTGTGTCCACACATATATGGGCGGACACATTGGTTTTGTGTCCATGTTTGTGTCCACACATATATGGGCGGACACATTTGTGAATGTAAATACCCGCGTGTTGTTAATGTGTGTCCTTGTTTGTGTCCAGCCATATATGGTCGGACGCAAAGGTGGACGTGTATATTTCTTTGTAAAATTCGATAGGCTCCAGATTCTTCGTTTTAACTCGTTTCAAGATCTGTTTGCGCCTACGCCTTCGTCTCTTCGTGTACTTTGCCCCTAGCTTGGTTTTCCTCATGTTTAACCAATAAATTTGTGAGATAACAATAAAACATAAACTAGAGGAAAACTAACCAAGGTGGAGAAATGAGCAAGAAAAGTGCTAATATAATATGTGAAATACACCTCTAAAACATGCTCATTTGGACACTTATCAGGGTCACAGAGAGTATTACTCGATATGGGATTCGAGGACTGTTGTGCCTTTTTGTCTTCGGACCGACCCCATGGAAAGAATACAAAGGAGTATTTTTTATTGATATACATGCAGTGACATGTTGTGTGAATGCGTAGTATACATCAAGACAGACCGGTTGAGTCTGTAAGGCTATATATATGCTATGACTTGGTATATGATATGTCTAAATGACTATCAATATTAGATGCACCAACTTTGAGGGTAGATTGAAATACGCCGACTTAAATATGGTGATTAAATTATTCTAATATGATATTTAGAGGCCTAAAGATTCCTAAAGAGATTTGGTGAAGAAAGTAAAACCAAAAGAAAGAGGAAAACGCTTAAAAAGCACAAAAATAAAAACATGTGTTACGCAGCCATAGGAGGCATATGACCTCAACTAGGGTCCTAGATGGATTCCTACGACTTATTTATACACTAATAACATGTGGGATCAATTCCCGAAGAAAATGAATCCGTATAGTGGGTTAAAAACGCAAATGAAGTCCTAAAGCATGTTTTTCGAGAAAACCGGGAAACGTGACTTTAAGCGGTTTAATGGACTTTTAAAAATTATAGTTGATCATATAACTATAATTAAACATTATTTAAGGTCTAAGAACCATTAAAATTAAATAGACAAAAAAAATCCGGAAATTGCCCGGATTGATGAATAGTGCCAAACGGGGACTTATGGGGTGTTAATTGCTAAAAGACCAAGATGCCTCCTTTTCCTTTTTGTAAATCTGGCACTTCCTCCAGCATTTTCCCGCGTTTTGTTTTCATTTCTCTCTCTCCCATTTCCCTTCTTTCTCGATATTTCTTCCTGCTCCAGAGCTCCCTATTTCTTCTTCTTCTTCTGGCGATTTTGTAAGCTCCTCACCCAGCTTCAGCCTTCTCTCTATATTCAAGGCTTAATCAAAGCCAAAACAACACAAAAACTACACCATCTTGCTCCTATAGTCTTGGAGATTCTTTTCCACCTCCCAAAGTCTCCAAATGTTGAAGTTGAACTCCATGCGGGGTGGAGCTCTCCTTGAAAGAGGAAGCAGCACATTTTGAGCTAGATCATCTCTTGGTTAGTCTAAGGTAAGAAAAAGCTTAAAACACTTTCTTGTCCAGCTTTTCCTTGTGACCGAAATTTCTGCTTTGAACCTCCATTGTTGCTCCTTGTTCTAGCTTTGTTTTATCCTCAAGAAAGTGCTGGAGCCTTGCTTGTTTGGTTGCCAATACTTCATCTAGAAGTTGAAAGGTAATTTCCCTTTTATTGCTTTAAGCACTCTCTTCCATTCTAGGGTTTATTCCAAGAGTTTAAGTACCCACCTAGTGCTTATTGTTTTCCATGGGCATTGGCTGTAGCTTGCCAAGTGATTCCCCATCTTGACCGGTTTGTAAACAAGAACAAGTGGGAAAGAAAAGAACAAGAAGACAGGAGGAAATAGAAGGAAATGAAACTAAAGAACTCCAATGTAATTGACTTACCTTTGAACTGATTTTTGAATGCCTTGTGACATTAACCTACATTGATTTAGTGTTGTTTATATTGGCATAATTGTGACCAAGAGAGGATTGATAAGAAATGGAGTTAAGTGCTAAGCTATTTAAGTTTGAAGTACCTTATTGTGATTTATGTAAATGTGTTGAACCTTGTGTGCTGGTAGTGTCCAATATTGGATGTGGCTAGTTGATTGTGTTTAGGAGTGAAAATTGAGCATTTGGGCATGCTAGAATAGTAGAGAAACTATGGCAAAATTTCTGTAGAAACAAGTGGTTTAGGTGATGTTATGAGTTTGAAGAGCCTAAGGTTAACTAGGAGCTAATGGGGATTAATATGGATAGTTAATCACCCTAGAATGTGAGTTGAAGGATTGAATGGAATTGTACAAAAATCTGTAGCAAATGATGTAGGAGTGTCTTGGTTGCTAGAGATGAATTAGAGTGTTAACCTTGAAAGTAAAAGATGGACTTGGGTAATAGAGATGAAAGTGTCTAAGAAGGAATCGGTATGGTCAAAACAGTTAGGTTAGTAAATTGGTGAGCAAAAGTGAATCTTAGGACTTAGAAACTAAGTTGCAAGTGCAGAAAATAAGAGTGGGAAATTGGTAATATGACCAATATTAAGTAATGGTTTGATCAATGGATTAGGGAGGTTTAATGTGAGATTATGGTGTTAGAACATGTTTGGATACATGTGGAAAGATTAAAAAAGAAATGGGCAAGGATTGAGTTTGGAATTGCAAAATCAATGTGTAAATTGTAGTAGGAAGTAGCAGGGTCCGAGACTTGGTCCTTGTAAAAGGTCCCGGACCACTACCAAAAAACTACCAAAAATTCACCTGTAACATTGGTCCGGGACTTGGTTCTAGCAAGAAGTCCCGGACCACACTAAAGATAAAGCCGAGAGTTGCATTACAAAATTGGTTCAGGACTTGGGGTACGTATAAGGTCCCAGATCACATGAAATTTCCACCCGAGAGTTGATTCCTGCATTTGGTCCGGGACTTAAGAGCAGTACAAGGTCCCGGACCAGGCAAAAAATGTTCCTGAGAGTTTATACATTGAACTGGTCGGGAGTTAGGGTGCGGACCAAGTCCTGGACCAGCCTAAAAATGCAACCGAAAGTTGATAATGGAATTAAATGAGGGGGGTTGAATGGTAATGGTATTAGATGGTGATTAGGAGTTGTTTGGTGACATGGAATGGTCATTAGGAGTATGAACAAGTGTAAGATATAATGTGGAGTTAGAATTATAAGTTTAATGTTAATGACAACATTATGAACTTATAATCACAAGTGATAATGAATGAGAAACCTTAAGGTAAGGTGGGTTGGTAATTGGGAGATCAAAGAAATATAAGAAACGACAAGAAAGTGTCGTAGGTAATAACAAGTAGTCGAGGTTAAGGAAGAAAATTAACCGTTCAACTGAATGAATGATAGGAACGAGATTTAGACGAAACGGCAGCCGGGACTAAGAGATCGTCATATTAGGCTAGCCATCATCAAGGTGACAGATATGATTTTCTTGCAATCTGTGTCCTATCGAGTTACACTCGGCTTGTGTGCTACTTGTTTGTGTGTGCCGACCTAACAAGATAAAAGCACGAAAATGTTTATTGCAGTTGATATATATATCTTGATGCCTGCTGTGTGAGCTAACCATCCTCGTTTGAGTTTGTGATCTAACTAAGTAGTGTAGACCAACTCACAGTAGAATAACGTTTGGTTAGTGACTCGTAAAAAGAGTCGAACCGCGAAACAATTTAAACGTGGAGAAGCACATAAGAACTCTCAACTAGAGAACAACGATAATTCAACCATATGAACTCACTAAACGTGAAAGAGATATATGGGATAATTAAACTCCCTCTTAATGGGTAGTCGACCTCCTATATGAAAATTCGACCCAACATGTGAAAATAACTAAAACTTTTAAGTATTGGGAATGTAGGGGCAACCCTTAAATCTATTAATACAATGACTTAGGAAAACACCCTAAGATTGTGAGATGACATCAAGAGAGATGTCTCGAGCTAGTATATATTTACTAACCCTGAGAGTGGGTTAGGGGATGTGAGTCATGCGTGCAAGGAAGAGGAAACAATAGAGTGTTTGTTTCTGATTCTGTGGTCGAACTCCCTTGTCAGGGGCCGTGAGCCACATGGTGGTGCCCGGTAGGGCCGTGAGCCACGTAGTGGTGCCCGTTGGAGTAAGACTGGCAGAGCTTATCCGTCTAAAGAGATAAGCTGGGTATTATGGTTTATGAGTGAAAGAGGAACCAAGAGACTAGAAAATAAAAGTCCGGTGATGAGATCTATATGTGTCTCTGCCCGGAGGCCTACGAGGCTTAACTTAAGAATTATTCAAGAGAAGAATAATTGAGAAAACAAGATCGAGACCAGAGGGTGTCTATAGATCTAAGAGAACATGCAAAACTATCCGACTAAGATGGATAAGTTAATGATTAATAAGAATGAGGCATTATTGAGGTAGAAACCCTCAAGGCCTAGAGAACAAGGTAATGAATCCTAACAAACTTAGTGTGTTAGCGTTGATGAATGTATTCCATTGTTTGAATACTTGTTGATGCTAGCATGTTGTGTGTTACAGCATTTCATGTTATGATTTAAATAAAATCAATCGCATGCTTAGACGACAATTAGTTGGGTGTGGCCCGGTAGTAGCTGGTTGCACGACTACCATACCAGCAAAGGTGCTGAGCCCCTTTGGGGTCACCCATTATTTATCAGGTACACTGGAGCTGACCGTCGTTCGAGAGTAGGACGGGGTTGCTGCTATGCATGGGTAGTTTGTGATAATTACACATTGTAATGGTTAGTAGAGTAAGTCTGAAATTGTTGTCTGCAATAGATTGTAATAGACTCGGTATAGTGTTAACTTGAGAATTGTATATGACTTGGTTTAGAAATGGAATGAGATGGTATTGTATAAGTACTCGGAGATTCTGGTCCATCAGACCGTTACTGTTTGAGTTTAGGTCTTGTTAGTCACGTGGGTGGCTAACGGCATTGTATCACCCACCGGTTGTGTTGGTAATTTTCCGTTGCGAATGTAATGACGAACAAGACAATTAGACAGTAATGATGTGATTAGTGGTAGGGGTGTTACACGCAATGATATATTTTTTTTGAATAACAGTTTAAAATTAAACAGCGTGACTCTAAATTGAAAAACGTGGATATAAGTTTGACAACTTTTTAAAAAATGGCTTTCCAGCAAAAGTTGGTTTCAAAATATACTACTATCATAGTTGTAATAAGAACTTCTTGACCCAAGACTACTAAGTTTCAAAAAAGTAAATAATGTATACTTACTTACTAGTTGTGCAGACAATTAATTTTTTTGTCTTTTGAAATAGTGAACTAAAAAGATTTCAAATAAATAAATTTGAGGGGTGTTGGTATTATAAAAGTATCTTGACAATAGTAACAAGTGTAGCAAAACAAAAGAGAGTTTTCCAATAAAAAAAGTTTGTTTGAATGTGTGTAAAAAGTATGTAAGAAAGTCGATTTTTCATTAAAAAAATTAGAATATAAGTTAAAAATTCTATATTTCCTTCATTTTTCCTATTGAAGTGGTCTGATATAACCGGTTGTCTTAGTTAACATTTAGCCAGAAAAAAAAGTGATCCATAAACTTTTGTGTAGACAAGTTATTTTCCATCGGTTGAAAATTTTTGTCCTATTGGTTGACTCATATCCAACTAACTATTTTCCATCGATTTAATTTGAAAATTTAATATTAGAATTTAGTTTTATAAATTTTTTGATGAGATGTAGTGAAAGTTGTTAATTGAGTGATTTTTCATTGAGCCTAGCCGTGATGATAATAAAAGTTCAAAAATTATGTATATGTTATATATGAAGATCGTACCAACTAGCAAATTTATAAAATATAATAGATAAGTTAATGGAAGTTTGAGTTATAGATATAAAAGTTTTGCTACCCAGTTTAAAATTAATTACATAAAATTATTACACCATCCCCGTTTATTAAACAGGTGTTCAAACCAACTGAGCTATAAGAGCTTATTCTTTTTTTGATGAAACTTATAAGACAAAATATCAGAGACTAAAGATGAAAAATAGAAAGTAGAGTATCAATAGTCTCTAATCAAAAGGATAGTTTTGATAATAATGCATGCAACTACGAGGTGTAATAGTATAATTTTTTGAATAATAGTTTAAAATTAAATAGCATGACTCTAGATTATAACACGTCAATATAAATTTGACAGATTTTAAAAAGTGAATTCAAAAGTTATTTTTGAAATATATTATCTTAGTTGTAAATTGTAATCTAAGGAATTTTTTTTAACCCAGGCTACTAAGATTCAAAAAACTAAGGGAAAATTCACGATATATCCCTGTTTTCTTTCGTAATTCACAATATACCCCTGTTGGTTTTTGTAATACAACTTTAAACATGCTTAAATGTTGTCCAAAATTGATGAAACTTTACATGGACGATGCTAAAGTGTTATATTTTAGCTCAATATCAAATTTGAAGTTTTTTAAGCTCACATGTGACCTGTGGCACCCAATGAAAATTGTGACATGTTCATTGGGTCCCACATGTCACATATGAGCTTAAAAAGCTTCAAATTTGATATTGAACCAAAATATAACACTTTAGCATCATCCATGTAAAGTTTCATCAATTTTGGACAACATTTAAGCATGTTTAAAGTTGAATTACAAAAACCAACAGGGGTATATTGTGAATTATGAAAGACAACAGGGGTATATCGTGAATTATCCCAAAAACTAAATAATGTATTCTTACTGGCTGAGCGTACAATTAAATGTTTTTGTCTTTAGAAATTGTGAACTTAAAAAGATTCCAATTAAATAAAGTTAAGGGTGTGTAAATATATAAAAGTATATTGACAACTTTATTAACAAATATTGAAAAAAAGAGTTTTCCAATTAAAAAGATTGTTTAAAGGTGTGTTAAAGTATCTAAGAAAGTCGATTTTCATAGAGAATTATAATATAAGTTAAAAAATTCTATATTTCTTCAAATTCCTATTAAAGTGGTGTAGAGTTTTACAGATATAACCAGTTGGCTTGGCTAATATTTTCACCAGAAAAAAACAAGTGATCTATAAACTTTTGCGTAGTTTGAAAGATTGGCGTTTGAAAATTCTTGTTTGTATTCGTTGTTGATATCCAAATAATACTTTCCATAGATTATAAAAGTTGAAATATTGTATATATCTCTTGTTGCAAGTTTCTAAAATATAATAAGCAAGCTAATTGAAGCTTATATGTATAAGTCTTATATATGAAGATCGTACCAACTGGCAAGTTTATAAAATATAATTAGACAAGTTAATGGAAGTTTGGGTTATAGATATAAAAATTTTGCTAGACATCTTTAAATTAATTATATTAAATCATCAAAGTTTATTTGCTCTTATTTGAGAGTTGATTTGAGGTCTCCCACTTACTAAGCAGGTGCTCTAACCAACTGAGTTACAAGAGCTTATTCTTCTTTTTTATGAAACTTATAAGACAAAATATCAGAGACTAAAGATGGAGAACTGAAAATAGAGTATCAGTAGTCTCTAACCAAAAGGAAAGTTTTGATAATAATGCATGCAACTAGGAGTGATATAATTTTTTGAATAATAGCTTAAAATTAAATAGCATAACTCTAGATTATAAAACGTTATTTTTGTAATATATTATCTTAGTTGTAAATTGTAATCCAAGGATATTATTTTACCTAAGACTACTAAGTTTCAAAAACTAAATAATGTATACCTTCTAGTTGAGCATACAATTAAATTCTTTTGTCTTTTGAAATAGTGAACTTAAAAAGATGCCAGCTAAATAAAGGGGCGTGTTGATATTATAAAGTGTATTGACAACTTTAGTAACAAATATAGGAAAAAAGAGTTTTTCCAATTAAAAAGTTTGTTTAAATGTGTGTTAGTATCTAAGAAAGTAATTTTTCATAGAATTAGAATACGTATAATTTAAAATTTCTATGTTTCTTTAAATTCCTATTAAAGTGAACCACTTGGCTTGGCTAATATTTTCACAGAAAAAAACAAGTGATTTATAAACTTTTGTGCAATGTGAAAGTTTTTTCATTAAGCCTAGCCATGATGATAATAAAAGTTGAAATATTATGTATATCACTTGTTGGCAAGTTTATAAAATATAATAGGCCAGCAAATTGAAACTTATGTATAAGTCTTAAATATGGAGATCGTACCAACTATCAAGTTTATAAAACAATTGATTTTGCTCTTGTTGAGAGTCGAACTCAAGACCTCCCGCTTACTAAACGGGTGCTCTAACCAACTGAGCTACAAGAGCTTATTCTTCTTTTTGATGAAACTTATAAGACAAAATATCATAGACTAAAGATAAAGAACCAAAAGTAGAGTATCAATAGTTTCTATCCGAAAAAGGAGAGTTTTGATAATTATGCATGCAACTACGAGGAGTGATATCTTTTTTGAATTACAGTTTAAAATGACTCTAGATTATAAAGTGTCAATATAAGTTTTACACCTTTTTAAAAAGTGAATTTCAAGCAAAAGTTGTTATTGAAATATATTATCTTAGTTGTAAATTGTAATCCAAGGTATTTTTTAACCTAAGACTACAAGTTTCTAAAACTAAATAATGTATACCTACAAGGTGAGCATACAATTAAATTCTTTTGTCTTTTGAAATAGTCTTAAAAAGATGCCAACTAAATAAAGGGGTGTGTTGATATTATAAAGTGTATTGACAACTTTAGGAACAAATATAGAAAAAAAAGTTTTTCCAATTAAAAAGTTTGTTTAAATTTGTGTTAAATTATCCAAGAAATTCGATTTTCATAGAATATTAGAATATAAGTTAAAAATTCTATATTTCTTCAAATTCCTATTAAAGTGTTTTAGAGTTTTATGGATATAAGTTGTTGGCTTGGCTAATATTTTCACCAGAAAAAAACAAGTGATCCATAAACTTTTATGTAGTGTGAAAGATTGGTGTTAGAAAATTCTTGTCCTTTGTATTAATTATTTTTATAACATTTTGATGAGAAGTTGTGGATAGTTTTTCATTGAGTGATTTTCATTGAACCTAGCCATGATGATATTAAAAGTGAAATATTATGTATATCTCTTGTTGGCAAGTTTTTAAAATATAATAGGTAAGCTAATTGAAGCTTATGTTATAGATATAAAAGTTTTGCTAACACCTTAAAATTAGTTATATAGATTATCATAGTATATTTTGCTCTTGTTGGGAGTTGAACTTCAAACCTCCCACTTACTAAACGGGTGCTCTAACTAACTGAGTTACAAGAGCTTATTGTTATTTTTGAAGACACTTATAAGACAAAAATATCAGAGACTAAAGGCAGCTGTGAGAGATTAGTCTAATGTAGGGTAGGATGTCTAGAATCCTCGACTTAAGACATGTCAAGCAAGAGCATGTTACTGACACGCAAGCTGAACGCAGGTGACAAAGCTCAATATAGAAATAAGCAATAGTAAAACAAACACTTGAAAGCTTGATATTAGTCGAGGGCCAGTTGTAAAAGTGAAATATTATGATAACAGAGATAGGATCGTTACTCTAGCAGATAGTCCATAAACTACACAATATGGATACATAGGACGTGGAGAAACCCGGCCAGAAAAACTAACAACAGATAAGTAAACACAATAACACCCCGGAAAAAAAGTCGAACACAAAATGGGAAACAAAATTTAAAAGAAGAAAAAGTTGTATTCAAAATACGGAAAATAGTAATAAAACCACAAAAAAAGAAAGAAAAAGTAAAGGGAAATTTCATGAAATGTCACTATATTTTTGTCTAATTCATGAAATGTCACTAAAAAAGAAAGTCACGAAATGCCACTATAGATGGAAAAAAGACAAAAATTCCCTACTAGTTAACAAAGTTTTTAAAAGTTCACAATATGCCCCTACGTGTTATAATTAACAAAAATATCAAAATAAAATAGAATATAAAAAAATTCAAAAATTTCAAAATTTAAAAATATAAAAAATTATAAAATTATAAAAATTTATGAAAATCAAAAAAATTATAAATTATAATTAAAAAAATTAACAAAATTAAAAAAATTAAAAAATGAAAATACCATAAAATATTAAAAAAATAAATATTTCATTTTTTAAATTTATTTAATTCCATAAAAAGAATATTGAGTTCTAAACAAATAATTATACCGATCTTCTACCAATTTATATCAATTAAGTACCATAATTTATACCAAATAAGTACCATAATTTTTACCTTATATTTTCAATTATTATTTTCTATCAATTTAAATTATTTATTCAAAATAAATTATTATATTTAGAAATTTTAGTTTTTAAAATTTATCAGTAATATAAAGAAAATTATTTACTTTGAAGAAATAAATAATCTAAATTGATAGAAATATTAATTTAAAAATGTGTGATGAAAATTATGGTACTTATTTGATATAAATTATGATACTAAATTGGTAGAAAAATTGATATAGCTTATTTGTTAGAATTTAATATTCTTTTTATGATATTGAATAAATTTTAAAAAATGAAATATATTTTTTTAAATATAATGATATTTTTATTTTTTTAATTTTTTAATTTTTCAATTTTAAATTGTTTTTTATATTTTTATGTATTTATATTTTTGTTAATTTTTAACACTTAAGGACATATTGTGAACTTTAAAAGTATTTTGTTAACTAGTAGGGGTATTTTTGTCTTTTTTCCATCTATAATGGCATTTCATGGAGTTTTGGAAAATATAGTGACATTTTGTGAATTCTTTTTTTTTTAGTGGCACTTCATGAATTAGCCAAAAATAGTGGCATTTTAATACATTAAAAAAAGACCATACAGACAATCATAGTTCAACTAAGAAAAAGATGACACACTCTTACTTTTTGAGCTATACTACATTGTTTCTTGTGTTGTAAACCGTACCAACTACCAAGTAAAGAAGTAAGAGAAAGAGAGAACATAAGTCATATTTAGCTAAGCCTCTACAAGTTTGGTGCTAAATTATTCAATCAGAGATTTCACGCATTAAATTCACTAGATAAACTGAAAAGTCAGTGTTCAATCTCTCGTGACCATTCTAGGAGTAAAACGTCTTGATATTTACATACTTCAACAAGGTTCATAAAATCCTTATGAAGATGAGTCAGACAAAAGAGGATGTGACCATAACATTTGATATTTACAGAAAATTACAATATAACAAAAATATAAATTTATATTTTCTCCAAATTTCCAATCAAATAGGTCTAAATATTTTTTTCCGTAAGTTTAATTTTTTAAAAAACAAAATTAAAATCTAACTGTATTTGATTTTTTAGAAGTTGTTGAAAGTTCGGTTAGTAACAACTCTTTTCCCTGATACAACTTTCTATTAAATGCTTTTCTCCGTATTAGTTTTCTTGTAGTGTAGAATGTATGATATTATAAAAACTTCGACTTAAAAGAAAAACTCTTGATCATATAGATATAACTTGTGTGTTAGATATGACCAAGATCTCTTTACATGAAAAACTTATTCCCATAAGAACACAATAAAGGACAAAATGCTGGTTGAAAAGGTATATATTTTATATTTTTGCTTAAGAAAGCTATATTTTATCATATATACATACTCTACAATTAGTTTGTGTTTTCATTGAAATATTTGCTCTTTCAACTCAAAACCTTCCACTAACTAATTAGGTGCTCTAACCAACAAAGCTACAAAAGCTTATTAATTATTTTACAAAAAACAAGACAAATATTAGAGAATGACCATGAAGGGCCAAAAGTAGTTTATCAACTACTTCCAACCTAGAGAGGCTTTGATGATAATGTATGCAGCTATGGGGATTTACATAAAAATTTTAAGTGAAAAACAAAAAAAGTCTAAAATTAAACTGGCTCTAGGTAATAAAATTTATTAACATCAGTACATGACATAATTTTAACAAATTGTATGCAATGAACTTCTAGCAAAAGTGTTTTCTTCATTACATTATCTTGGTTATAATCCTAGGACAACTTTTATCCAATACTACTATGTTTCAAACAATTAAAAATGACTACTTGTGCATACCAATGAATTCTTTTCTTTTTGTAAATAATGAGCTTAAGAAGATGTTAGAGTAATCAATTTTGAGAGTGTGACTATATTATAAAATATCTCGACAATATTTAGTAATAGGTAAATAACTGAGTTTTTTTCGAGTAAAGAATTTTGTTTAAAATTGTGTACAAGTTCAATTTTCTAGAAAATAACAAGACAATAAAAAGATAAAATTTGTGTTTTCTCCAAATTTCCTATTAAGGTGGTGTAGAGTTTGAGTGGAAATAACTGTTATTCTTAGCGAAAATTATTACTAGAAAAAATAAGAACTACTAAAACCTTGTTTGTAGTATGGAAGATTGGTGTTTGAAAATTCTTATGCTAGAAAACGTTTCACACAACGACCAAAAAAAAGTGGTAGTTGATATACAAAAAGTGATTTTCCATAAACTCTATAAAGTATAATAATAAAATGTACTTTTTTAGATTTGTGTACCGAGAAGTTGTTGTTAGTAATAATTGGTTCTCAACAATTTTCTATTCAAACCTATCTTCTATAATTTTCTGAATATAACATATTATAAAAACTTCAACATTGAGAAAAAAACTCACCTACAAATACAAACAACTCAAAATTTTAACGCCAAAATATCCAAAACAAAACACATCATTAATCACAATTCAGTAACATGTGAAGAAAAATGATTAAAATGCTGGCCTTCTAGCGGTATCAACGAGTCATAAATTTTGAAGTCTAAAATTGCTGATATTAGCAAGACACTCATTAGTATAATGGAAGCAACTGTAGTGTTTCTTACATTACTATATAGAAGTCACAAATTTTGATAGTTTAGTTTCAGGAATAGTTAAAAAAACAAAAGTTCATGGACAGTAATATGACCTTGAAGAGAAGCTGGGATTATCTGAGGTCGGTGGTGGCATACCAAGGTTAAAGCCAAAAAAGGGTAGTAATAGAAAGTTATAGTGGAAAATTGATGATATTCATTGTCATTGTTCTACTCTTCGAGGGAGCCTGCCAAGATTTCATATACAGATTCAAAACACATATTCAAACATATTTTGTCACAATAATAAGTAGCTGTCATTGTCAAACAAAAGATATTGGTGAGAAAGATATTAGTTTCACCTAAGTATAAAGAGGAAGCAACATCCTACTTTCTATATTCATATTGATTAACGTTGGGAAAGCGATAAGAGTGTTCTACTACAACTGAGATAGATCTTGGAAAATAAATTGAAAAATGAACAGAAGATTTACCCAATTTTAGGCTTGCTTGAGTTTCTCAAGCGAGAGCTCAAGATTGAAGAGAGATCTAAGAATTTGGGGTGACTAATCAAATTAGAATGACAACAACGGGGAAGGAGGAAGAATTAGGTTCAGAAATATCAATATACTTGCCCACGGGAAGCTTACGTAGGCTAGTATATTTAAGTGAATGTCACTGAATCAAGAGAAGCACATAAGTTAAGTCAAGGTTGAAACACCATTGTTTTGGTACCTACGACAACGCCCCGTGGGTAAATGTTAACTTCTGTTTTACCTACAGCCATAACGTGTGGGTAATTATTGCCTCCGTAGATACATATAAATGCAATAAAATATATAAAAAATTATAAAAATCTATTAAAGTAACTATTTCCCTACTTTACCTACTGAAAAGTCTTGTGGGTAAGTTATGCCTTCAGATTTCCCTACGAGTGTGTCCCATAAGTAACTTTTGGCTCTAGTTTACCTATATGTGTCTTCGTGGGTAACTATTGGCTCTAGTTTACCTATGAGTGTGAGATTTGCGCAAGTTATTCCAAAAGAACTGAGAAATTTCTCATTAAACTGAAAGAAGATCACAGAGAGCTTTCTCTGTTGATCGAGATAGAAGAGTTAGGGTTTCTGGGTTTTTGAGTCTTACATATTAGAAAGGGAAGACGCGAGAATTAGGAGAAAGGAAAATAGAGCGGGGGAAATTACAACATTGACCCTAAGTACACACTATAATAGAAAATACAGAGACTGTCCTAAAGTACATTCTACCCATATGTGACAGTATGTAACCGAGACATGTTCCTATACTAACACCCCCCTTCAAATATTACAATTCTTAAGAAAAGAAGAATTTAATCTTTGCTCTGTTTGCTGTTTTGCTAGAGAATGAGTAGTAGAATCAACCTTTGTCTTGGTGTTGCCGTTGTAGACCCAGTGATGAAAGTGTATCCTTGTAAGCCTTACCAGTCAAGCTTTTTGTCATGACGTCAGCTAATTGCTGTGAGCTAGGAACGTGCTGCACATGGATCAATCCTGCTTGCAATTTCTCTCTAACAAAATGACAGTCTAGCTCTATATGCTTAGTTCTTTCATGTAAGACTGGGTTTTAGCAATGTGAATAGCAGCTAGATTGTCACAGTTTAAAGGTATAGGATTTATGTCTGTTATTCCTAGTTCATTTATTAACCTGCTTAACCAACTAAGCTCACTGGTCACATATCTCATGGCCCTATATTCTGCTTCAGCAGAAGACAGGGCTACAGAGACCTGTTTCTTAGATTTCCAACTAAGAGGACATCCTCCTAGTAGGATATAGTATCCTGAAACAGATTTCCTAGTTTTGGGGCATGAAGCCCAGTCTGAATCGTAGAAAGCTATCATATCATACACTGGTTCTTTGTTGAAGACAGTTCATATCCAATGGTGCCCTTCACATAAGATAGAGTATGATAGGCAGCTTTCAAATGTTCACTAGTGGGGTTCTGTAGGAATTGACTCAGATATTGAATTGCATAAGAAATATCTGGTCTAGTGTTTGTTAAGAAATTCAGTTTCCCCACAATACATCTATATAAAGTTGGATTGTCAAGTTTGGTACCTGAATCCTTATACAGTTTCAGATTAAGAGGTAAGGAGAGAAACAGAATTACGGCAATTTAGCATGTCAAACTCTGTTAAAGTTTGTTTTACATACTTCTTTTGTGTCATGATTATTCCTTCTTTTGTTTCTAAGAACTCCATCCCTAAAAATAAGTTAAGTCTCCCTAAGTCCTTTATTTAAATTCTCTGTTCAGCTGTTTTTCAGGAAGTTTTTTCTTTCTAATTGTTTCCTGTAACTAGGATGTCATCTACATATACACCTAGAAAGTGAGATTGTTGCCCTTCCTTTTTATGAACAAAGAATAATCGTTTAAGGACTGAGTGAAAACTAAGCCCATGAGAAATTTAGCAAGCTTCTCATACCATTGTCTAGAAGCTTGCTTGAGACCGTAAAGTGATTTGTGAAGTTTGCAAACTTTATTTTCTCCTTGAACTAATAAGCCCGGTGGTACTGTCATGTACACATCCTCATGTAAATCCCCATGAAGGAAAGCATTATTTACATCTAGTTGATCTAGGATCCAACCCTTTTTATTGCTATTATGATAAGAGCAAGGATTGTGGTAAGTTTAACTACGGGGAGAAAGTCTCCTCGTAGTCTAAACCGAATTTTTGGGTGAAACCTTGCACTACTAGTCTAGCTTTAAGTCTCTCGAGTGTGCCATCAGCTTTTAGCTTGGTCTTGCAAACCCATTTGCAGTTGATGGCATGCTTTCCTTTTGGTAGGTCTACTATAGACCATGTGTTGTTGGTTAGTGCTAGGAATTCCTCATTCATAGCTTTAACCCACCTAGGATATAGCAACACTATAGTTTGGAGGTTCTTGTAGATTATCCAGCTGGTTGAGCATCTTATTCGAGTTGGTATGGAGGGCACAAGACAGAAGGGTATTAGAAGGAATAATATCAGTGAGGCTGTTTACACTTTGATTCTGGTCATTTTTCTCAGGTTTAATCTATTGGCTAGAATAGAGCTGAAAGAAGTCATCTTTGTTTAGATGTGTGGAACAGACATAGTCTTGAAGTCTTGGAGGGGGCCTGGTGATGCGGGTAGACCTTCTTAGAGAATCATTTCTGGAGCTGTAGGAGGACTTTCAGATTCTGTGGGTGTGTTTTCCTCTTGACTAACATTAGCATCAAGGTTGTCTTGGGGAGAGGAAATGTCTGAATTGTTTTTATGTATGTTCATTTGATTTCCTTCATTGGTGAATCAAATCTAGCATTATTCTGTTCTCCTAGATTTTCAGGGTACATTTCTCGAGTTTCAAGGGAGTTTGGTATGTTCTCGTGCCAAATGTTTTCCAGTGGTTGTCCCTTAGCGGATAAATGTTTTCAAAAAAGGTGAGATCCCTACTAGTTTTTGTTTCCTCAGTTTCTAAAGTAATGATTTTATGCCCTTTTGTGTTTTTGCTTAAGCCAAGATAAATACACACGTTGATATGGAATCCAATTTTCCTCTGTTTGCTTCTGTTTTAGTGACATAACACAAACAGCCGAAGTTTTTAAGTTCATTGTAATCTGGTTGAGTGTGATAGAGTCTTTCATAGGTGTTAGGTTTTCTATGGCTTTGCTAGGAGTTCTGTTGATAACATGTGTGGCGTGTTCTACACAATGATTCCAGTACTTGTCCTGAAGACCAGACTGGAATAGAAAAGCTCTTGCTACTTCCATCACATGACCTTATTTCGTTCTAACCCCGATCTGTTGGGGTGTGTTGAGACAACTCGTTTGATGAACCTATTCCCTTGTTTCTAAATAAATCTATGCCCTCTTCTGACTTCCCCAATTCTTTGGCATTGTCACTCTGACTGTTTTGGATTCTTTTGTTCATTTGTGTTTCAACTAATGTGATAAAGTCTTTTATTTTCTATGTGGCCTCTGACTTTTGTCTAAGGAAACTAACCCAGGGCCTCTGGTGTAATCATCCACTATGGTTAGGAAGTATTTGAATCCTTCTACACTCTCACTTCTCATAGGACCACATATGTCTAAATGGAGCATCTCAAAAGGGTCTTTAGTTTTTATGGAAGACTTAGGAAATTTGGATCTCTTGGCCTTAGCCTTATAACAGACAGTGCAAGGAACAATGGTATTCGGGTCAACCCCCTTCATTTTTCTGATTGTACAAAGTTTTCTAATCGGTATGTGGCCAAGCTTACTATGCCACAACAACAGATTCCTAGTTTCTATCTTTAGTTTCTGTTTCATTACAATCAGAAAAACTAGCAAATGAATCAACTTGCCTATTGGAAATAAAGCTATACAAAGCAACAAGATCAAGAAAGTAAAGTCCAGCATTGTCTCCCAATTTTAACCAGTCTTTGGTTCCTACAATCCTGCAGGGCACAAAAATCATCACTGAATACAACAGAAACATTAAGATCCTTGACTAATTTCCAACAGAAACAAGGCTAAGCAGAAAAGTAGGCACAAATAACGTTTTTCAAACATTCAACATTGTCATAAACAAGTTTTCCAATGCTATGGACATCCCTTTTGTGTCCATCAGGAAGAGTAATTCTCTCCTGCAGTTTAATGATTCAAGATTTCTAAGACTCAAGATATTTCAGTGACATGCTCGGTAGCACCAGTATCAATTATCCAGTGATTTGCTAATTTTCTAGCAGGCATGTAGCATTCGTTACTAAGGGACTAGGGAAAAGAAAGTTACCTGAGAAATCGCCAAAAACCTTGCCATTTTTCTCCAGTGTTGGCTCTGTTTTGTAGATATTGCACCAGTTGGTTCAATTGCTCCACGCTTAGCCATTAACTGGAGATGTGAATTCGGCTTCACTTGCGCGACTTGTTTCTCCAGCGGTGTTTCCATCGAAAGCAGACACTAATGACGACTCCTTGTTTTGTTTCTTTTCTCCGGATCCTGGGAATCCATTGATCCACCAACATTCACTCTTGGCATGGCCTAATTTCCCATAATGTTGGCACTTGGATGTGTTCTTCCTTTCCCCAGTCGTGACTTGTGCTTGGATTCTTGCCATACTGAGGTTTGTAGGTTGTGGTGGTTTCCCTGATTCTTGCCCGAATTGAGAGTTTCCAATTTTAAACCCTAATGTTACCGATTTTTCAGTGTTGCCTCTTGAGTCATTTGAAGATCTTTGCTTTTCTTCATGTATGACGAGACCGAAAGCTTGTTCGAGAGTGGGAATTTCTTTCATTGTGAGAATTTGCCCTCTGATATGTGTATACGACTTATTGAAGCCCATTAAGAAATGCATTAGCTGATCTTCCTCTCTCTCCTTCCGATGCAGGTCTTCGATCTTGCAATTTTGGCAACAAGTACAGCTCTGAATGGGTCGCGTAAGGTCGTACTCCATCCATGCCTCCTTTACCTTCGTGAAGTAGTCGATTACCGAGTCGTTTCCCTGTTTAAGATTTCCGATTTCACCTTTGAGGCCATGAATGGTTGCGAAGTTGTTTTGCTCAAATCTTTGGCAAAGCCACTTCCACATTTTGGCTGGTTCGTCGCAGAACATGATGCTCTTTGTGAAATACCCCAAACCTTAATGTGTTAATTAATTGTGTAATTACGATTTTATAAGGCTAATTAAGTCCTTAAGATCATTGGTGAAGAAATAAAAAACCAAAAAGACAAAGAAAATGCGTAAAAGTCCCAAACGTGAAAACGTGTATTTAATTATTTTAGGAGGTATATAACCTTCACTGGTTACAAATATAGTTTTTATACCCTAATTACACATTAAGAACATGTGGGGAAAATTCCGGGAAGAAAACGGATCCAAATAATGTATTAAAACGCTAATAAAGCTTTAGCGCACGTTTTTCGAGAAAACCCAAAAATGTGACTTTAAGGGTCAAATGAATCCGAAAAAATTATAGTTCATTAAATAACTATAAATAAACATTAATGGGAGTATAATAACCATTAAAATTAAAGAAAAACGAGAAAATTCCGGAAAACGGGCCCGGTCAGTGAATAGTGCTAAACCGGGTAAAATAACGAGCGTTTTCTGTAAAGACGAAAAATGATCCAGCTTGTGTATCTAGTGGGGATCGGTTTTATTTAAATAAGACAGCCCCTCTCTCCTATTAATGAGCTAGAAGAAAAAAAAAAAAGAAAAGAAAAAGGGGAAAAAGTTACATAAAGCTACTTTTCTTTCTTCCCTCATTCCCTTCTCCCTCACGTACTGCCCTTCCCTCTTCTTCCTCTCTTTGCCGATTCTTCTCCTTCCTCCTTACGATTTTGCAGCTCTTCCATGGCAGCTCACACCTCCAAGCTTGCCCAAGCCACTACAACTCCAAATCAAAAATAAAGTATATATTCTTGCTCCTCACATCAAGACCTATCTTCCTCTTTTCAAAATTCCAAAATGATGAAGTTCATTTCTATGGGTATACCCCATGGTGAAGAAAAATGGCATTGTTGTGGAGCTTGGAGTCCCCTCTCTCTTCTAAGGTAAGAATATTCAAGAAAAATTCATTTTTCTCCACTTTCCTTTCTGACCGATTTTTCCCTCTTTGATACCTCATTTTCTTCTTGCTTTGGAGCATTGGTTCAACTATCCAATGGTGGTGGAACCCTCCTTTTTATTCAGGGTGAAAACCCTCCTAAAACTCTAAAGATAACCCTAGAATTTTATGCTTCAAGCCCCTTCATTGGATTAGTGTATTTCTAAGGGTTTAGAAGATTAATTAATGCATTCTTGTGTTTCTTGGGTGTTGGAATGGAGTTTGGCAACTCCATCCCCACTTGACCGGATTGAGGAGAGGAAGAGCAAGAGGAGAATTCAAAGAGAAACTTGTGAGTTTAAGGTAAGAAAACTACTAATAACTACTTTGATTGTTTAAGAATTTGGGATGGGTTAAATTGAAAAATGAACCCAAAATATGGAAAATAATGTGTTTAGTTGATTTTGAGAGAACTTGTGAATTGTTGTTTGAATTGAGGGCTTTGAAGCCAAGAGATTGTTAGTTGTTGTTATGTGGTGGTTTATTGAGATTTTGGAGCTATAATGTTATTTGATGATTTGGATGAAATTGTTGTGTGTGCTGGTAGAGCCCTTGTGGGTTTGGTTAGTTTTAGGATGAATTAAATGGTGGTATGAGCTTTGGGCAATGTTAGAAAAGTAGTCGGACTATGGCGAAATCCGGTAGGAATCTAAGTGTTAGTGATGTTATGAGTGAGGTATAACCTAGGGTTAGCTAGGTATGAATGGAGATTGATTTCAGTTAGTAAACCACTTGGGGAATGCTTGTTTAAAGGTAGGAGATTTGTGCTAAAATCTGTAGCAAAAGGAGTTATTTAAGTGCCTTGGAAGTTTTAGAAGACAATGAGGATTTAAGGTTTTAAGATTGAGGCATGAACCTTGGTATGAGAAGTGCATTGTCTAGGATGATTTGGAATGGTCAAATGGAGTGGGAACATAATGCGAATTGCCAAGAGATAAAAATCTGTAGCACAAGGGTGCAAAATGTAATAGAGAGAATGGAAAATTGTGAATGTGAGCAAGAATTTGAGTAGGGATTAAACCTATGTTTTGAAGAGGTTTAGAGCATGTTTTAAGATGATTGAACATGTAGGAAACATGTGAAATGATTAGGGAATGATTAGAGGTGAATTAGGGGTTGAAAACTGATAAAAAACTGTCAATTTTAACACCTACAGACATGGTCCGGGTTTATAAACAAGTACACACAAACCCGGACCACCTCAAAAACGTCCTAGAAACCTATTTTTACATGTGGTCCGGGTTTGTATCCAAGTACACAAACCCGGACCAAGGCAAAAACATCACAGATTGTTATTTCCGGGATTGGTCCGGGTTTGTAACCCCGGACACACACCCGGACCAGTCCAAAATGCACCAGAATGTGTTTTTAAGTGTTGTTATGATGAGGAAGTGAATGTTAATGGTTTTAGATGATGATTAGGCCTTGTTTGGTGACTTTAAAGGCCATTGGAAGTATAAACAAGTGTGAGAGTGAATGTATAAGTTGTGAACCTAAGATCACATAAATAAATTAAGGATAACGGGACAACGGGGTAAGTACAGGAGTAATATTATCTTACATACCGTATGATCATGATGTTAATAAAAACATTTGAAATACTACCAGTTGTTCGGAAACTATCCGGGGAGTGTGAGATGACGCGTTGGAGTGAATCCTCGGGAACACGGTAGAGTAACCCATGGTGTAAGGTATGGTTTTCTTGCAATCTGTGTCCTACCGGGTTACACCGATTTTGCCCCTTTTTGATACCTCATTTTCTTCTTGCTTTGGAGCATTGGTTCAACTCTCCAATGGTGGTGGAACCCTCCTTTTTATTCAAGGGTGAAAACCCCTCCTAAAACTCTAAAGGTAAACCCTAGAATTTTATGCTTCAAGCCCCTTCATTGGATTAGTGTATTTCTAAGGGTTTGGAAGATTAATTAAATGCATTCTTGTGTTTCTTGGGTGTTGGAATGGAGTTTGGCAACTCCATCCCCACTTGACCGGATTGAGGAGAGGAAGAGCAAGAGGAGAATTCAAAGAGAACTTGTGAGTTTAAGGTAAGAAAACTACCTTAATAACTACTTTGATTGTTTAAGAATGTGGGATAGGTTAAATTGAAAAATGAACCAAAAATATGGAAAATAATGTGTTTAGTTGATTTTGAGAGAACTTGTGAATTGTTGTTTGAATTGAGGGTTTGAAGCCAAGAGATTGTTAGTTGTTGTTATGTGGTGGTTTATTGAGATTTTGGGAGCTATAATGTTATTTGATGATTTGGATGAAATTGTTGTGTGTGCTGGTAGAGCCCTTGTGGGTTTGGTTAGTTTTTAGGATGAATTAAATGGTAGTATGACCTTTGGGCAATGTTAGTGAAGTAGCCGGACTATGGCGAAATTCCGGTAGGAATCTAAGTGATTTTAGTGATGTTATGAGTGAGGTATAACCTAGGGTTAGCTAGGTATGAATGGAGATTGATTTGAGTTAGTAAACCACTTGGGTAATGCTTGTTTAAAGGTAGGAGATTTGTGCTAAAATCTGTAGCAAAAGGAGTTATTTAAGTGCCTTGGAAGTTTTAGAAGACAATGAGGATTTAAGGTTTTAAGATTGAGGCATGAACCTTGGTATGAGAAGTGCATTGTCTAGGAGGATTTGGAATGGTCAAATGGAGTGGGAACATAATGAAAATTGCCAAGAGATAAAAATCTGTAGCACAAGGGTGCAAAATGTAATAGAGAGAATGGAAAATTGTGAATGTGAGCAAGAATTTGAGAAGGGATTAAACCTATGTTTTGAAGAGGTTTAGAGCATGTTTTAAGATGACTGAACATGTAGGAAACATGTGGAATGATTAGGGAATGATTAGAGGTGAATTAGGGGTTGAAAACTGATCAAAAACTGTCAATTTTAAGACCTACAGGCATGGTCCGGGTTTGTAAACAAGTACACAAACCCGGACCACCTCAAAAACGTCCCAGAAACCTATTTTTACATGTGGTCCGGGTTTGTGTACTTGGATACAAACCCGGACCAAGGCAAAAACATCACAGATTGTTATTTCCGGGATTGGTCCGGGTTTGTAACCCCGGACACACACCCGGACCAGTCCAAAAATGCACCAGAATGTGTTTTTAAGTGTTGTTATGATGGGGAAGTGAATGGTAATGGTTTTAGATGATGATTAGGCCTTGTTTGGTGACTTTTAAAGGCCATTGGAAGTATAAACAAGTGTGAGAGTGAATGTATAAGTTGTGAACCTAAGATCACATAAATAAATTAAGGATAACGGGACAACGGGGTAAGTACGGGAGTAATATTATCTTACATACCGTATGATCATGATGTTAATAAAAACATTTGAAATACTACCAGTTGTTCAAAAACTATCCGGGGAGCGTGAGTTGACGCGTTGGAGTGAATCCTCGGGAACACGGTAGAGTAACCCATGGTGTAAGGTATGGTTTTCTTGCAACCTGTGTCCTACCGGGTTACACCGGCTTGTTTGCCAATGTGTTTTTCTGTATGTTTGCCACCTTGTAAGATTAAGCATGTAATGAGTTTACAGTAATTCATTTATGTGGCGTATTTGGTTCCGACACTGTTTAACCTCTAATATGTGTTAAACCGAGGCTAACCGACTTTAGGATCACATAAGAGACCGGTGTTCGGACTTAACGTCCCAACCTATGGAAACGTTCTAACCACGGCTATGCGTGAGTTAGGTATGTGTTGTTTGTGCGTGTAAGTATGTTTACCTCCCTTGTGTGTTTGACCCGGTTCTAATACCTTAGGGTGTGTGATGTGATAGTTCCCTAATGGAGCTTTTAACTATATGTTTATATATATATATGTATACTAATAGGGGGTGAGGAATCCGGTCGTTCCGGTCGCGCGTTTGTTTGGGAGTTGATATCTATATTTGATTTAACTCCCTCTCTGTTATGTTATGGTGATTGTTCCTTCTTGGATTACAATCATCGGTAAGCTTAACCAAGGCTTACCAACCTCGACTATTGTTCGGGGCTAGAGGGTTATGCACGGTGTGTTCGGTACTATATTGAGACCGACACATCTCAGTAAAGTTAATGTGTACGGTGCGTTTGAAACTAAGTATTTCCGGCGCACCATAAGTGACACGTGTTCTCTATGTAGAACAATAGTGATTGTATAACGAGCTTATCATGGGAACAAAAAGATTCTCCAGGCCCTTATGAGATTACTATCTCACATTTCGGGGTACGTGTCCTCACGTGACCCTCACAAAGTTATGTTGTATGTACGTTAAAATGTAATATGTGTTGTATGTGGAGTACGTGGATCATGGATATGAATCACAGGTTGTAATAAGAGGAACTAAGTATAACCCGACTAGTGGGTAAGTGTCGTCTAACAAGGAAATAGCTCCATTAGAGGAGAAACCCTCAAGGGTTAAAGAACACAACGAGTGATCTAATGAGTATTGATGTGTTGAATGATTTGTTGAGCCCCATTGTTGTGGGTATGTTATGTGTTTATTGTTTCCATGCATGATATAAATATAATCAACCGCATGCTTAGACGACAATTAGTTGTGCGTGGCCCGGTAGTATGCGGGCTGCATGATTACCATACCAGCAAAGGTGCTGAGCCCCCTAGGGGGCCACCCTTTCTTTTCTTTCCTATTTCAGGTACAAGGAGCTGGAAGCCGTTCGAGAGTAGGACGGGGTAGTTGTTTGTACATGGGTAGCCATTTAAATTGAGTATGTGTTGTAGGTGTAGTAAGGCCGAAATTGTTGTCGGCATTAGTTTGTAAATACTCGGTACAGTTGGAATGTATATCTATATTAATTGTTGGAAATGGAATGAGAATGTACTGTGTAGTTGCTCGAGAATCTGGTCCATCAGACCGGTACGTTGTGTATGTGTTAGCCTTGTTAGCCACGTGGGTGGCTAACGGCGTGTAGCACCCAAGGATTAAGTTATGTGTTGAGTTTTAATTCCGCTGCGACCGTTTGTTAAGTATCGTATTTGTAGTTGGGGTGTTACACTTTGAGATGGTCGGTGAAATACCCCGACCTTAAATATGGCGATTAAATTATCCTAATAGGTATTTGAGATCCAAATAATGATTAAGAAATATTGGTAAGGGAAAATAAATCCAAAAGAAATAAAGAAACGCTTAAAAAGCGCAAGACGCTAAATAAGCGTTAAATAACCATAGGAGGTATGAGACCTCGGTTAGCGTACTATATGGATTCCTAGGGCTTAATAAGACCAAAATAATATATGGGAGCAACTCCCGAAGAAAACGGATCCAAATAATGTATTAAAACACTAATAGAGATTTAACGCATGTTTTTCGAGAAAACCCGAAAACATGATTTTAAGTGGTCAAACGAACCCGTAAAAATTATAAGTCATTAAATAAATATTATTAAGCATTTATGGAAGCTTAATAACCAATAAAAATAAAGAAACGAGAAAATTCCGGAAACGGGCCCGGTTAGCGAATAGTACCAAAACCGGATAAAATAACGAGTGTTTTCTGTAGAAGACGAAAAACGCTCCAACTAGTATAACTGTAGGGGGCCGGTTTTTATCAGTCAAATAACTCCCTCACACACACATGTAACTAGTTAATTAAATAAGAGAGACAAAAGCAAAAAGCAATAAAGTAAAAACTACTTATTCCTTCTCTCTCTCCTCACTCACTAATTTCTCTACTCTCTCACCTCCCTCCTTCCTCACCATCCGATTTCTCCCTCCTCTCTCCTCTGGTATGGGCGATTTTGGAGCTCCAAGGAGAATCTTCAATGGCTTCTCATCTTTCCATCCATGCTCCACCCTCATTTGAACTCCAAAGGTAAAAATAACTACATATTGTACTCCCTCATCCTCTCTACATTCTCTCTTTTCAAAATCCAAAAATGAGGAAGTTCATTTTCGTGGGTATACCCATTCAAAGAGAAAATAGCACCAATGGGTAGCTTGGGGTCTCCTTCTCCATTAAGGTAAAATCTCCATGAAAGAACTCATATTTCTCCATCCTTTCTCATAACCGATTTTTACCTCTTTGTAACACTCCATTTTATCTCTCTCCTTTGAGCATAATATCAACCTTGCAATGGTGGTGGATTCACCTTCTTGAACCAAGGGCTAAAAACCCTCCTAAGACACTCCAAAGGTAAACCCTAGAAATCTTGCTTTAAACATTTAAATGAACTAGCATTAATATAAGGGTTAGTATATTAATTGCAATTGTTTTGTGTGCTTGGATTATGGGAATGGATTTTGGCAACTCCATTCCCCATATGGCCGATTTGGGCAAGAAAGAGAGAAGAGAAGAAGAGGAAAAGAAAAGAGGAAATAAGAGCTTAAGGTAAGAGCTCTCTCTTGAATGATAAATTTAATGCATTAGAGTAATGGGAATGGGTAAACAAATAAAAGAACCTAAACTATTGTATTAGTATTGAAGTTTATGAAGCTTTGATTATTTAAGAGCAAGTATTTGGATTGTAGGCTTTGGAGCCAAGTATATTGTGTATGTGCATTAGTATTGTGGATTAAGGAAGTGTTGATGAATTGGTATTGTATTGATTGCTGGTAGGACCCTTGCATGGGTGTGGCTAGCTTAGGAATGAATTTGAAGGAAAGTGTGTATGTGGAGAAGTAAGAAAAGTAGGTGAACTATGGCGAAATTTCGGTAGGAATTATGTATTTAAGAATGACTTGGTGAATGGGAGAACCAAGGTGTATATTGGATTGAGTAGGTATGTTTAGTAGTGATGAAGTGGTAGTTGTAGTATGAGAAATAAGAAGTGTAAAATCTGTAGCAAAGTGTATAAAGATGCATTGGAGAAGTTAGGAAAAATTAGTGTGTAAGAATTGGTAAAAAGAGTGTTGGACTTGGGTATAGGTATTGTAGTTGCTTGGAAATGAATTGGGATGGTAAATTGGCATTAGAAGAGGGAACTAGGTATGAAGGCAGTAGGAACCAAAATCTGTGTCAAACACAACTAAGGAAAAAGATGTAAGTGCTGGAATGAAAATGTAGAAAATATGTGTGTGAATTGGTATGAAAAGGAGTAATGAATTAGTAATGGATTCGAGCATGTTTAGAAGCTTATCTAGGTGCTTAAACATGTGGGATTAAGCATAGGAACATTTGGGAATTTATTAGGCAAAGGAAGGGATTGAACAGAGCAAGAAAAATGCAAAATCTGTAACAGACCTGTTGTGGTCCGGGACTTAGGTCCAGGACACAAGGTCCCGGACCACCCTCTGAAAACACCCCGAGAGTTACTGACCAAGCCTGGTCCGGGACTTGAGATAGGCACAAGGTCCCGGACCATAGTGAGAAAACTAGCCGAGAGTTTAACAAGCGCCTGGTCCGGGACTTGAGTTGGGGACAAGGTCCTGGACCATAGTAGAAAATATGCCCGAGAGTTAGGACCAGTGTTGGTCCGGGACATAAGACTAGGAGAAGGTCCCGGACCAACCAAAACTTGTGAAATTAAGTGTATTAAATGGGTATTAAGGTGAGGAAGTGAATGGTAATGATAGTATAAGTTAAGTAGCACTTGATTTGTAACACCCCCGATTAAACGCGCCTAAAGGTGACATGAGATGTCTACGCAGCGGTTCCTACTCTATTCGGGTGCTACAGACGCCAACCACCCACGTGGTTGACAGTCCTCATTACTAACTCCAAGTTACGGTCTGAATGACTGGAATCTAAACCTTAACCAAATCCAAGTACGAACAGGAATTACGAACCAAGTACCGAGCATCTACAGTTCAGTTAATAACTTAAACAACACAACCCTTACATAAGAAAGCATACTACTTAGAAGTCTTGCCCAAATGGACTACCCCCATGGTAGTCGTTCCACCTACGCTCCGTCACGTTCAGATGATCACCTGTAAAATAAAGGACTCAGCAAACTATGCCGAGTATGAACGTGTGAAGCCCGCATGTTACCGGGCCACACGACTACTTGGTCGAATATTATTAAGTCGTTTTACATGCTATATTAAAGCAGTAAAGCACACATCAGTACATCATGATATCATACACACTCATCGGTAGCATAGCAATATCAGCAAGCAAACCAGCACAATAAGCTGCTAATGTAGCAACAGCAATCATGTAAGTCATCAGACGTGTGCATAGGTATGTTTACCAATGATCCTCACTATGGGATCGTTCGAGCGTTGTGTGTTTTCATTTCTTTTCTCTTGTTCCCATGATGTGTATTTTCTTTTTCTTTTCCTTGCACCAGGTCTGGGGATATAGTTTAGATCCCGTGACCATATCATATTGGTGCCAATCTTTTCTTGTTTCTTAAAGAATCACATTTGTGAATTTTCTTATTTGCTTGTTTTCGTTACACATGTTTTCCTCTATTCTCTGGCACCGAGTCAGGGGATATAGATTAGATCCCGAGACTTTGTTATGTAGGTGCTATTCATTCCTTGTTTCTTTATAGGTTACTTGTGAATTCTCTTATTACCACAATTTGGAGAACGTCTTCCTCGTAGCTAATCCTCCATTCCTGGATAGCTCTTTTCTCCCTCTGTTGTTTTTAAACGTTACTAGCCACTGCTCCGGATACTAAGGGTCCGTATCCCTATTCCTTCTCAATGTTACTAGCCTCTGCTCCGGATACTAAGGGTCCGTATCCCTATCCCTTCTCAACGTTACTAGCCTTTGCTCCGGATACTAAGGGTCCGTATCCCTATTCCTTCTCAATGTTACTAGCCTCTGCTCCGGATACTAAGGGTCCGTATCCCTATTCCTTCTCAATGTTACTAGCCTTTGCTCCGGATACTAAGGGTCCGTATCCCTATTCCTTCTCAATGTTACTAGCCTTTGCTCCGGATACTAAGGGTCCGTATCCCTATTCCTTCTCAATGTTACTAGCCTTTGCTCCGGATACTAAGGGTCCGTATCCCTATTCCTTCTCAATGTTACTAGCCTTTGCTCCGGATACTAAGGGTCCGTATCCCTATTCCTTCTCAATGTTACTAGCCTTTGCTCCGGATACTAAGGGTCCGTATCCCTATTCCTTCTCAATGTTACTAGCCTTTGCTCCGGATACTAAGGGTCCGTATCCCTATCCCCTCTCAATGTTACTAGCCTCTACTCCGGATACTAAGGGTCCGTATCCCTACTCATTTCTAAGGTATTGGTTTATCATTATCCTTGATAGCTCGACACCATAGTGGGTGTCTTTAGAGGTCCTCTAAAGTTAGAGAGGATTCGTCTCTTTGTATAGTTCTTTTGTTTTGTCTACGTGGTTCGTCATGTCTCACCAAAGGAGACTTGCTCTTCATTACCATTAATGAATAGACACCATAGTGGGTGTCATGGTACGTCCTCCATAGTTAGAGAGGAGTTCCCCTTTATAGCATTCTCTTTGTTTTCATAGTTCGTTGTGGTTCTCGTTTAGTTTTCCCTTTATGTAGTTTCTTTGTTTACATAGTTCGCTGTGTTTCATCTCAGGGTTCCATAACGCGAAAGGGACTAAACTACTGTGTGCGCGCAATGATACACAACAATGATATAAAAATCAAACGACATAATAAACAAGCAATCCAATTCCATGCATTGATCTTAGGGTCTTTTCACACAGAGCACACAACACACAAGCCGTGTAACACGGCAACATACGAACCACACATGTCCATACCTTATTCAGAAGCAAGAGTTGTCTCACACACGGAGTCCCGGTTGGAGCTCGCTACGGTCCTTAAGACTTTTGGAGTAGTTTTTTCCCTGGTTAATTCCTGATGCTCCCTGGGCTGTTTCCGCATCTTTCTTGGAGATGATTACTCTTGGGTATTAACTTCCAGTCTTGTTGGGGTTTTGATTCAGGACTTGGCTTGCAACTTCGAGAGGTCAAGGAGAAGAGTTTTTGTTCAGCGTTTTCCACACATCCCTCCAGTATGTACGCATGCAAGGTTTATGCGAGGGAGGCGTGAAGAGAAATAGAAAGGCTTGAGCGAGAATCTTTAGGCAACCACAACAGAGGAAAAAAAATGAGGGGACGATGGGGGTTGGTCGCGAACAACAGAGAGCAGCTTGGAGGTTTCTTGCTGTATATGTTTCTAGCTAACTGAGTTGACGTGCTCTCAGTTGAGCTTTCATTACTCAGCAAACGAAGAAGTAGCAACTACAGTGTATGTAGAGAATGATTGAAGGCTCAAGAGATGCAGATTGCTCTTGCAAAAACGTGGTGAAAGTGTTGATGGAGTAGAGGGCTTTCACCGCTGCTGTACCCGAGAATAAACAAGAATGGGGGCATGCATGTTATTGTCGCAGGAAGATGTATCCCTACTGTTTACTGCTACATTTTTTCCTTTGTGTTCTGTCTGTGGCTGTATTGGGAACAACCAAGGGAAGGATTTCTTTCACAAGGCAGACCTGGAAGTATGGTCTTGACAGTTTTTGTTTGTTGTCACAGCAGCACACACACATGGCGTAGACATCAGTTTACCAAGACAGGAATTTGGGTCTGTTTTTTTTTTTTGCAGCGTAGTCAAGGGCAAGGAGTTAAATACAGGGTATTGGGATATCGGTCTCGGGTGACTCAGAATTGTCGTGGGGGCAACTCTTTCAGAGCTGCTACTGTCGACATTTTTTTCTCTTGGATTCAAGAGTTGTACAGAGAGGCTGAGAGGGCGAGGAATTTTGGGAAGGATACTGGCCAGGTTGTCTCAAATTAAGGGAAGTGATGGGCATTTGAATAAACAACTTCCATCGCTCCAGTATTTGTTTCCTCGGTCGTTATATATTTTTTGTTTGAATCAGTTCTTCATCAGGGAAGAAGAACGAGGAAGCGATGTTGCTACAGAGATGCGGGTGATTCACTAGTTTTTCATTTATCCTTGTCAATGCGGTACTAATTTTAATTTGTGTGTTAGATACCAAATACGAGCATAGCTCAACCGGTTAAACACTTAGAGTGGGTACGAAAGGTACCGGGTTCGAACTTTGGTGGGAGCGTACTAGCTCTTTTTATTTTTTGACAGTTATATGCATGCCCATTAGTCTATATGTGCAACTATATAATACGTCGCGTTAATAATTCCTTACGCGACTACTTTATTTTGTGACGTTATTAGTCATATGTATGTATACGTATATATATAGGTATACACCCCTTTTTATTTTGTCGCGTTTTAGTCATATATATAACGATGCGACGTTACTATTTATTATGTACAACGTTATAGGATGATAACGTTTCGTATATGTATTATTTATGAACGTACATGTATAAGTACTTGACCGACACCGTATATAACGTTGCCTTGTTTTCGGACATGTATATATGTCCGCACCAAATTTAATTTGTCATACGTTATCATATGTCCGAATTATAAGACGCGTTACGATTTTTATGCGTTTAATGTTCAGGGGTATTTCAACTTACCCCCCTTAAAAGAGACTTCGTCCCGAAGTCTTATTTCCTTAAATTATATTTTCCACTCCTAGTAATCCTTAGGGATCCAGTCCCGCATTCATTATCGATACCAAAAGATTAAGTCCATAATTATAATGCTCGGTGCTTCTAAGCACCGTGCCACATCAGTGGCTCCACACAAGTTCTCATAGAAGACCAAGATGCTAGCAATGTATATAACATGCTACAATGCAACCCAAGGCACCCACATTCATTCATACAGAGCATATAACATGCTAAAGTGCAACTAAGGCACACAACATTCATTCTTACATATCGTACATAACATTTTCACACACAATCCAAACACACAAACCTACCAACCAACCACGAGTGGTTGTAGGAATACAACTTAATAACTCATCACACATCCAAAACAAAACGCGCTTACCCCCCCTTAAAAGAGGGGTACGCCCCCGTACCCTACACTAAGCCGAAACATCGATGAAATGATAGGGGTACCTAGTTTTCCTTACCGGATTGATTATATGCCATTGTGTAAACGCCAGATCGGGTTTTCCCGAGTGTGAGGAGGCTTTCTACCTCTCCAGCGTTTTCCTACGAATTGGAGTGGACCCTAACTAACGAGCCTCACAAACTAACCCGTAACCCCGTTTCTCAAATTTAGGTTTTCCTATACTCGGTACTCCTCTGTTCCAGTCATCAGAGCGCAACTACGCTCTGATACCACTTTCTGTAACACCCCCGATTAAACGCGCCTAAAGGTGACATGAGATGTCTACGCAGCGGTTCCTACTCTATTCGGGTGCTACAGACGCCAACCACCCACGTGGTTGACAGTCCTCATTACTAACTCCAAGTTACGGTCTGAATGACTGGAATCTAAACCTTAACCAAATCCAAGTACGAACAGGAATTACGAACCAAGTACCGAGCATCTACAGTTCAGTTAATAACTTAAACAACACAACCCTTACATAAGAAAGCATACTACTTAGAAGTCTTGCCCAAATGGACTACCCCCATGGTAGTCGTTCCACCTACGCTCCGTCACGTTCAGATGATCACCTGTAAAAATAAAGGACTCAGCAAACTATGCCGAGTATGAACGTGTGAAGCCCGCATGTTACCGGGCCACACGACTACTTGGTCGAATATTATTAAGTCGTTTTACATGCTATATTAAAGCAGTAAAGCACACATCAGTACATCATGATATCATACACACTCATCGGTAGCATAGCAATATCAGCAAGCAAACCAGCACAATAAGCTGCTAATGTAGCAACAGCAATCATGTAAGTCATCAGACGTGTGCATAGGTATGTTTACCAATGATCCTCACTATGGGATCGTTCGAGCGTTGTGTGTTTTCATTTCTTTTCTCTTGTTCCCATGATGTGTATTTTCTTTTTCTTTTCCTTGCACCAGGTCTGGGGATATAGTTTAGATCCCGTGACCATATCATATTGGTGCCAATCTTTTCTTGTTTCTTAAAGAATCACATTTGTGAATTTTCTTATTTGCTTGTTTTCGTTACACATGTTTTCCTCTATTCTCTGGCACCGAGTCAGGGGATATAGATTAGATCCCGAGACTTTGTTATGTAGGTGCTATTCATTCCTTGTTTCTTTATAGGTTACTTGTGAATTCTCTTATTACCACAATTTGGAGAACGTCTTCCTCGTAGCTAATCCTCCATTCCTGGATAGCTCTTTCTCCCTCTGTTGTTTTTAAACGTTACTAGCCACTGCTCCGGATACTAAGGGTCCGTATCCCTATTCCTTCTCAATGTTACTAGCCTCTGCTCCGGATACTAAGGGTCCGTATCCCTATCCCTTCTCAACGTTACTAGCCTTTGCTCCGGATACTAAGGGTCCGTATCCCTATTCCTTCTCAATGTTACTAGCCTCTGCTCCGGATACTAAGGGTCCGTATCCCTATTCCTTCTCAATGTTACTAGCCTTTGCTCCGGATACTAAGGGTCCGTATCCCTATTCCTTCTCAATGTTACTAGCCTTTGCTCCGGATACTAAGGGTCCGTATCCCTATTCCTTCTCAATGTTACTAGCCTTTGCTCCGGATACTAAGGGTCCGTATCCCTATTCCTTCTCAATGTTACTAGCCTTTGCTCCGGATACTAAGGGTCCGTATCCCTATTCCTTCTCAATGTTACTAGCCTTTGCTCCGGATACTAAGGGTCCGTATCCCTATTCCTTCTCAATGTTACTAGCCTTTGCTCCGGATACTAAGGGTCCGTATCCCTATCCCCTCTCAATGTTACTAGCCTCTACTCCGGATACTAAGGGTCCGTATCCCTACTCATTTCTAAGGTATTGGTTTATCATTATCCTTGATAGCTCGACACCATAGTGGGTGTCTTTAGAGGTCCTCTAAAGTTAGAGAGGATTCGTCTCTTTGTATAGTTCTTTTGTTTTGTCTACGTGGTTCGTCATGTCTCACCAAAGGAGACTTGCTCTTCATTATCATTAATGAATAGACACCATAGTGGGTGTCATGGTACGTCCTCCATAGTTAGAGAGGAGTTCCCCTTTATAGCATTCTCTTTGTTTTCATAGTTCGTTGTGGTTCTCGTTTAGTTTTCCCTTTATGTAGTTTCTTTGTTTACATAGTTCGCTGTGTTTCATCTCAGGGTTCCATAACGCGAAAGGGACTAAACTACTGTGTGCGCGCAATGATACACAACAATGATATAAAAATCAAACAACATAATAAACAAGCAATCCAATTCCATGCATTGATCTTAGGGTCTTTTCACACAGAGCACACAGCACACAAGCCGTGTAACACGGCAACATACGAACCACACATGTCCATACCTTATTCAGAAGCAAGAGTTGTCTCACACACGGAGTCCCGGTTGGAGCTCGCTACGGTCCTTAAGACTTTTGGAGTAGTTTTTTCCCTGGTTAATTCCTGATGCTCCCTGGGCTGTTTCCGCATCTTTCTTGGAGATGATTACTCTTGGGTATTAACTTCCAGTCTTGTTGGGGTTTTGATTCAGGACTTGGCTTGCAACTTCGAGAGGTCAAGGAGAAGAGTTTTTGTTCAGCGTTTTCCACACATCCCTCCAGTATGTACGCATGCAAGGTTTATGCGAGGGAGGCGTGAAGAGAAATAGAAAGGCTTGAGCGAGAATCTTTAGGCAACCACAACAGAGGAAAAACAAATGAGGAGGACGATGGGGGTTGGTCGCGAACAACAGAGAGCAGCTTGGAGGTTTCTTGCTGTATATGTTTCTAGCTAACTGAGTTGACGTGCTCTCAGTTGAGCTTTCATTACTCAGCAAACGAAGAAGTAGCAACTACAGTGTATGTAGAGAATGATTGAAGGCTCAAGAGATGCAGATTGCTCTTGCAAAAACGTGGTGAAAGTGTTGATGGAGTAGAGGGCTTTCACCGCTGCTGTACCCGAGAATAAACAAGAATGGGGGCATGCATGTTATTGTCGCAGGAAGATGTATCCCTACTGTTTACTGCTACATTTTTTCCTTTGTGTTCTGTCTGTGGCTGTATTGGGAACAACCAAGGGAAGGATTTCTTTCACAAGGCAGACCTGGAAGTATGGTCTTGACAGTTTTTGTTTGTTGTCACAGCAGCACACACACATGGGTAGACATCAGTTTACCAAGACAGGAATTTGGGTCTGTTTTTTTTTTTGCAGCGTAGTCAAGGGCAAGGAGTTAAATACAGGGTATTGGGATATCGGTCTCGGGTGACTCAGAATTGTCGTGGGGGCAACTCTTTCAGAGCTGCTACTGTCGACATTTTTTTCTCTTGGATTCAAGAGTTGTACAGAGAGGCTGAGAGGGCGAGGAATTTTGGGAAGGATACTGGCCAGGTTGTCTCAAATTAAGGGAAGTGATGGGCATTTGAATAAACAACTTCCATCGCTCCAGTATTTGTTTCCTCGGTCGTTATATATTTTTTGTTTGAATCAGTTCTTCATCAGGGAAGAAGAACGAGGAAGCGATGTTGCTACAGAGATGCGGGTGATTCACTAGTTTTTCATTTATCCTTGTCAATGCGGTACTAATTTTAATTTGCGTGTGTTAGATACCGAATACGAGCATAGCTCAACCGGTTAAGCACTTAGAGTGGGTACGAAAGGTACCGGGTTCGAACTTTGGTGGGAGCGTACTAGCTCTTTTTATTTTTTGACAGTTATATGCATGCCCATTAGTCTATATGTGCAACTATATAATACGTCGCGTTAATAATTCCTTACGCGACTACTTTATTTTGTGACGTTATTAGTCATATGTATGTATACGTATATATATAGGTATACACCCCTTTTTATTTTGTCGCGTTTTAGTCATATATATAACGATGCGACGTTACTATTTATTATGTACAACGTTATAGGATGATAACGTTTCGTATATGTATTATTTATGAACGTACATGTATAAGTACTTGACCGACACCGTATATAACGTTGCCTTGTTTTCGGACATGTATATATGTCCGCACCAAATTTAATTTGTCATACGTTATCATATGTCCGAATTATAAGACGCGTTACGATTTTTATGCGTTTAATGTTCAGGGGTATTTCATGATTAATGACGTTTAAGGGTCATTAAAGGTATAAACAAGTATGAGAAGTAATTAAGGAAGTTGTAAGTTTATAAACATTAAGGTAAACCGAAACAACGGGACAACGGGGTAAGTACGGGAGTAGCAATTATGTATGTAAAGTAATGCGTAGTATTGATTGAACTGTTTGGCATGTAGCCGGAGGTTCAAGAATAGGACTCGAGGAACAAGTAAGGACTAAGGAACAAGAAGGCACCCGGTAAAGTAAATTGCAGAACAAGGTATGATTTCTTCATGCCCTGTATCCTAATCTGGTTACCCCGATTTGTGTGCTTATTTGATCACCTAATAAGATAAATGCATGAATCAGACTATATTGCACTTACTTGTGCTTGTTTACGTTGTTCTTGATAATTGTCTTGAACAATAGTTTGTATAATTCATGAAAAATATGAATGATGATGAAGTGTATTGTATTTCGTAGTGTACTTGTATATTGTATTGAATTTTGTATGGATGTGTATTGAGCAATGTATTGTACATGTGGCTTGAATGAATTACTTCTACTAACTCCTAACTACCTAACTCCTAACATAAGTAAGAAATAAATTGGAATGAGTAGAAGTCCGATATAGCTTCGGCCACGCGTGAGGATGAGGAGACACAAGAGGTTGGATCCGATTCCTGACTCTTAAACTGGTCCGCGGCCCAAACCCCTTAAATGGGTAGCATCCCGGATTGGTGAGTCAAGTAAATCCCGGTGGTGGGACGGAGTAGTCCCCGGGCCGGAGGTCCCGACGACTTAACATGAGTAAGAGTAAGTAAGTAAGTATGTATGAGTATGAGTATGTATGCGTAAGTACTGTGGAACGAGTAAAAGAGTAATCTCCACCCGATTAACCCGGGTGGACCAACATGAGCTAACAAGGATGGTGTATTGCGTATGTATTGCGTATGTATTGTATATGGATTGTGTATTGCGGATCTCGGAAAGGTAAGAATGTATCTGATGGCTTGTATGGGTTACCATGTATGTATTGTAGAGTGTGTATTGATGTGTATGTATGTATTCCTTGCGTAATGTATTGCAGTGTTATGTATAAGAGCATGTATGCATGTATGTTTGAATGAAATCAATCGCATGTATTCGACCAAGTGGTCGGCGTACCCTCACTAGTACGCGGGGTATGCGGTTATCATATGCAGCGAAAGCTGGCCCCCTAGGGGGAACGTTTTTAGTGTGCAGGTACCGAAGCGGATATGGTCAAGGTAAGAGACCGGTGGCACACCCTTGTATTTAGAAAGTAAGTAGTTTGTGAGGAATGGGTAGTGGGTAGACTCTTAGTGAGTATGTATGAGTTTGGAAGAGGTATTATACTTGTATAAGGATCCTAGTAAACTCGGTGTATGATATTGTATTGTATTGAACTTGTGGATTGTATGGAATGGGAATTGTAGTATTTGATTCGTAATTGTAGTAAGACTTGCGTTTGTGTAGTACTCGGATGTTCCGGTCCATCAGACCGATGCTGTATGTAGTAGTAGTAGCCTTGTTAGTCACGTGGGTGACTAACGGCAGTGTATCACCCACCGTTGAGTATGTAAGTATCCGCTGCGTGAATCTGGATTGTATAAGGAGATTGGACGGTAATGACGGTATTAGCGGTAGGGGTGTTACAAAAAGTGAACTATCGAGGAGATGATCCAAGATACAACCAGCGAGTTTGCTCTACGCCAGGCATGATAACGGGCAGTGTTGCTTTCTTGCGGTCGCTTGATGCTCCCGTCCAAGAAGCCATACTTGTTCTTCGTGAGGAGAGCCATCTTCATCGACCATTTCCACGCCTGAAAGACTTCTCCGGTGAATCTTGGAGCCAAAGCTTGTCCCGGCTGTTCCGACGGGTGAATATAGAATGGGTCGTTGACATCGAAAGTTGAGCTGGAAGCCGACTAGCTGTTCTTCGATTCTTTGTCGTCGACCACGTCTTTCTCTTTGTCGACCATTGTTGAAGGAATTACTCACTACGCTCTGATACCATGTGAGATTTGCGCAAGTTATTCCAAAATAACTGAGAAATTTCTCATTAAACTGAAAGAAGATCACAGAGAGCTTTCTCTGTTGATCGAGATAGATTAGTTAGGGTTTCTGGGTTTTGGAGTCTTACATATTAGAAAGGGAAGACGCGAGAATTGGGAGAAAGGAAAATAGAGCGGGGGAAATTACAACATTGACCCTAAGTACACACTATAATAGAAAATTACAGAAAATGTCCTAAAGTACATTCTACCCATATGTGACAGTATGTAACCGAGAGATGTTCCTATACTAACAATGAGTGTGTCTCGTGGGTAACTATTGGCTCTAGCTTACCCACGGGCTTGTCTCATGGGTAACTACTGACTCCACCTCTAGGTAATGATTCCTTCATATTTCCTAGGACCCTGTCCTGTGGATTATGTTTGCCTCCAGTTTTACCTAGGGATACTTCCGTGGGTATTTTAAGCGCCAATTGGTGTCATCTCTTTCGCACCACTACCTACACCATATACCTACGGTAGTATCGTGGGAAAGTTTTCTTGTGGGTATTCTGTGGGAATATGACTCCACATCTCATCCATAGGGTTTCCGTGAGCATTCGGATGTGAAATACCTACCATTTGCCACCCGTAGATAATTTTCCGTGGGTAATTGACAATTTTCTAGTAGTGATATATTATGTTAAATATGGTGAAAGATCCCTTTATATAAAAAAAATATTGGGAAATTTCATGAAATGCCAGTATATTTTTTGCTAATTCATGAAATGCCACTAAAAAAAATGAAGTTATGAAATGTCACTATATTTTTGCAAAAGTACATGAAATGTCACTATAGTCATTGACCAGAAGGAAAAATGACAATAATACCCCCACTAGTTGACAAAGTACTTTAAAAGTTCACAATATGCCCCTAAGTGTTAGAAAATTTGTAAAAAATCAAAATACTATAAAAATATAATATATATATATAAGTTGTAAAATGGTAAAAACTTAACAAAATATTAAAAGTATCTTAAAATTTTGAAAAAGGGTAAATATTTTTTAGATGTTTTAAAATTATTTAGTACCATAAAACAGAATATAGAGTTTTGAAAACATAATTTATATCAATCTTTCTACTAATTTGTATCAATTGAGTACCATAATTTGTACCATTCACTCTTAAATTATCTTTTTTTTCTACCAAATTGAATTATTTATTCAAAGTAAATTAAATTTTATTTTAAACTAATATTGAGAAAAATATTTCAAAAATGTATATTCTATTTTGTAGTAACTTTATGACATAATACTTTTGTTATCTACAAAATATTATGTCATAAAGTTATATGCAATTTAGAATATAAATTAAAAAAAAATTCTAAATATGTTAAAACATAAAATAATATATTTTAAATAAATTATTAAAATTGATAGAAAAATTATTTTAAAAAATGCATGGTACTTAACTGGTAAAAATTAGTATAAAGATTGATATAAATTATGTATTCAAAACTCTATATTCACCATTATGGTACTGAATATTTAAAAAATCTAAGAAATATTTATTTTTTCAATATTTTATGATATTTTAATCTTTTTATTTTTTAAAATTTTCAAAATGTTTATATATATTTTTAATGTATCTTGATTTTTTGTGAATTTTTAACATCTAGGGGCATATTGTGAACTTTAAAAGTAATTTGTTTACTAATAGGGGTATTTTTGTCATTTTTTCTTCTGGTCAATGGCTATAGTGGTATTTCATGTACTTTTATTAAAATATAGTGGCATTTTGTGACTTTCTTTTTTTAGTGGTAGTTCATGAATTGACAAAAAAATATAGTGACATTTCATAAAATTTCCCAAAATTATTTCTCTAACCTACTAATGGACAAAATAGTATTTGAAAAGTTGTATTATATCTTACTCCCCCATTCATAATTTTAGTTTTTAATAGCTCAAACAATTTTTTTAAATGATAGTTTTTTTAACCCTTATTTCCCCACAATATTCTGCATTACTAGTTAGTTGAGTTTTTTTTCCAAACTGAGTTAAAATGCATCAAATATATTTTTTATTTTGATTTCAAACCTTTTAAACTTAGAAATTCTTTTAGTTGGAAAGCTAAATTCTTACTAAAATTACTACTTAATAAATATGGACGTCATTTTTATATCAAGGGTAGTTAGATAATTATATATATATTTTTAATTTGGAGCAAAAAAATTATATATAAAAAAAAAACTTACGACTGAAGGGAATACATACATATAATTATGTTGTATAGTCATCGGATTTTACGACCGGGTGGGTGTTTGGGCCCCCAACTCCCTCGGGTACGTGCTAAAATCAGTTATAGTTTTTTTGTTAAATATAGTTTATTTATATTGTTAGATACTTGTTCGTCCCCATAACATTTTGTTCACTATCATATCATTAAATTATATTTGGTATCAGTTTGATTTCTATCAATAAACAGTAAAAAATCATATTTAGTCTACAGTAGATAAGAAAACTCTTAATATTTTTATTTTAGCAACATAGTTTAAAGTAAACCTTATTATCATAAGGTCTTAGTAATCGTGCATGTACCCCTACAATCCATAATACATGTTTTTAGTTTTTTATTATAGATTTTGTAAATTAAAACAATTACTCAAAATAATTTTTAGAAGAAGTTTTTAGAAAGAAACTACTAGTTTAGAAGTATTATTCTATATTATTGACATTAACTTGTAATTTTGTATACTTGTTTTTTAAACAAGAAATAAAAAAGATAAAAAAAACTTTTTTATTTATTAATTTATAATCTTAATGTGATTTTTATGTCAACATATATTCTATAGCAATTTTTAAAATATAATTATTATATTAAAATATATTTGATTGATTAAAAATTAAAATTAATTTCAAATATTAATTAATATTCTTAAAATAATTCTCGCCCCCTCAGAAAAATTTTCTGGGTCCACCTGGGTAAATGCATATCTTCCTCCAAACATACTTTATTTACTCAATGAGGCATTTACTCACGGTGGGATGATAGATATGTCATAAACTTGTATAATTGATTTGTGTCACGATTAATACCCAAATTATGTATACTTTGGCATAAGTATTCTTTTCTCAATAATTATAGCAACATCCTCCATTTTTCTGTATTGATTTAAGAAAGTGTGGTTAACAAATTTACAATACGAGGAATAAATTCATTGGAATACGCAAATCATCAGACAATAATTAGGTAGGTGACTTTGAAAAGCTCAATTTAATAGGTAATCTTATTTATAAAATAAAAAGAATCCACGATAATCTAAGGGTGTAGCCACTAAAAAAATATTATTATAATTTTTTCTTAAGAACCTTCACCTCCAGCTTCATAATTAAGTAACCCTTCACATCTTCTCTCCTTCACCTCATCATTTTTTTTCTTTATTATCATCATGGGTGGAATCCACACCATTGTGGATAAATGGTGGCCATCGGTTCTGAATCTATTCGGAGTCGCTGGGTAGAACCGGAACCGATCGGAACTGGAACCGGTCGGAACTGGTCCGGAACCGGTTCGGAACCAGAACCGCGGCCGAGCAAAGCGAATACGAATACACATTTTGGGATTCGGGACTGAACCGGGCCCGGAACCGGAACCGCCTGAAACCGCCCTTAGATTCGGAACCGCAGGACCGGAACCGATGGAACCGCCCTTGGATTCGGAACCGCAGGACCAGAACCGGAACTGATGGAACCGCCCCGGAACCGGTCAAACTAGTCCTTGGTCAAACTCCAAAATGACGTTGTTTTGACTCAAAGGCGTGCACTCTTATGAGAACCGGTCAGAATCGCCCCGGAACCAGCCGGAACCACTCCGGAACCATAACCAGAATCGGAACCGCTACGGAACCGGTTAGAACCGCTTTTTTGAGCGAATCCGAAGCGAATACAGTTTTCAAATCCGGAACCGGAACCACCCTGGAACCGCCCAGGAGCGGTTCTGAATTCGAATACACATTTCCCGGAACCGGAACAGGAACCGGCGGAACAGGAACTGTGGCCACCATTATTGTGGATTGTTGTTATGAGACAGGCAGAACTAAAAAAATTTCATTGGCCTAATACATTCAACAACCTCAATGAGGTTAAGTGAATTTGTATGTGAATCGTTAGGTTGCATCATGTTGCAGCTCATGAGATGGAAATTCCTCTAGTATTGGTAGGCTGATTCAAAGTATTTTAAGTGGCTAGTTTGTAAAGTATTTTGACTACCGCTTCTTAGAGTAGCAGAAGCAGTTAATCAACGCAATAAAATACACAATATAAACTCTTTATTAATAATTTTCAAAATAAAGAGCTTACACTTCTACTTAGTAAGATCCCACTCACTTATCCTATAATTTCTCGAATCAGCTCTCTGATAAGTGTAGTAAGATTAGGAACACCCTAGATTGAGTCTATCGATAAAGCGCTTACAATATTTTCTTTTACAAGTGAGATAAATCACTTCTCTTTCTTTTTCGTGGTGTCTTTTCCAAATATAGGAAGTATCGAAGCAGAAAAGCACACATGAATCAGCGGAATTGAGCTTCCTTTTATAATGAGGTCGTCTGGGCGGTTGATAGAGTCAGTTTCCGATTTTTCAGGAGCACAACATTCACATTGCATGATTTCAGGTCTAACTATTTCCTGAATGTTTCTGAGCCTTGACCCTCAATTTCAGTCAACTACTAAGCCAGTGGACAACTTGACAACGCTCTCCCGAAAATTTCACAGCCGTTGCAACCGTCATTGTCAGATAGACTCCAAATGAATGATGAACTCTATCAAGGTGATACACTCGATCTGAAGTAAAACTCCAAGTTCATCGACTCAATTTACGCGCGGATTAAGTCATCATTGTCAAAACCCAAAAGATCCAACAATTCCTCATCAATAACTCAATTAAATACATTATTTTGCACCATCTTTGTTGTCAAATCATTACAAAGCCATGATCCATGTCCATGATGCACTAAAACATTCAAACTTAGAACATTTATTTCCAAGGGTGGAGCCATGTGCTGGGATTATCATTCAATAGTCTTAAACTGAAATGAGAAAGAGAAAGTCATACGTCAATGAGGAGATGGTGCCCAAGTCTGTTCGTTTTCTATGTTCATCCATCGATTTTAGTTTTGATCTTGGTGGATCTCACGCGGAGCAAGAGGAAGAACTTGTGTGCCCGGGGAAAGTGGATTTTAAACCCGTTGGTTCCTCCTACAGATCAATATGCGTATATTAAGTTGGGCTCCCCAAATCACTCTTTACCAAATCATTTTCAATTTTACATTGCCTCTGTATTCCATACCCGCGATTTCTTCTATGCTGTAGACTAGGAACTCGCACCTTGACCGTACTTTTGTTAGCCTAATCATTAGCATTTAAGGGTCATGAATGGCCTCTTCTCAATTTCTTCATCCTTGATCCTTGCATTGGTGGCGTGTGTAGGTATCTAAAAGAATTCGTTCTATATATGAAGCTCATTGCTCGAGGAGTTGTTCTTTGTGGGTCTAGTTGATGGTATCCGGGGTTTCCGCTGGTTTTGAATGGCTTAGCTTAGGTAGCTTGCTTTAGTTTATTACTTAAGTCTTACGTTAATGTATTAAGGTTGGTGGGTTGTGTTGTTTGCGGCTTTGGTCTCTTGTAACCCCTTCTTAATTGAAGTGCATCCAGGGCTAATTACAAAAATCATTACTCTCCGGAATATCTTCACTGAATTAAGAAATGATGAATTTGGGTATTGAGGCTCCAAGATTTAATGCACATAGAAGAACATTCAGCATCGAGTCCACAGAGATCTTGCACAACTGCATTTTACAGTTCAATTTCTTCTGCCCTTTCAGAATCAGTACAAACCAACCAGTTAACACAATCAGGCATCAGCACTACTCTGTAAGAAATGTTTTCTCACTTACAGTAGAAAACCATAGGTAATCTAAGCTCAGCCGCAAAACAATAAAGGCTAACAAATCAGATCAGCGTGCTAATAATTCTTCATCTATCCACGATGGCTTCTTGGCATTGTAGTAGAAAAAGGCAATCATGCGAACTAGATCATCGGCACTTCGAAACTCTGAAGAAAGAAGCGATTGACCAAGTTAAGCAAAGTACTTAAAAATGGAGAATTACTTTGCCAGTCATCTAAAGACGGAGAATATGAAGAAGGATTGCAAAATAGAATTACCTTTCTCCCTGTACAAAATCTTATGACCCCGAAGAAATAAAATCTCAGGGCCCTCACGAACCTGGAGAGCATACGCCAAATCTCGCTCAATATTGATATCTAATTTAACAGCCTGTTACAAAATAGCAAGCAACATGATACAATTGGTGAACAGGCCAATGAGACAGTGGACAGCAAGGAGAAAAGGAATAATAAGCCTTCTATAAAACTAAGAATGAAGCTGAATTTGGTCTGTTAAATTCTACTAGCCAGCAGTAGAGAATGTTAAGCTATTTCTCATCATTGAGTCCAGAGTAATGATAGAATGGTACCTACGAAGTTATTTTTTTAGCACACATTGCCAGCTACAGAATTTATCGTTGCAAAATAAAAAAGTGGAAATCAAAGAAATTGAATATCCAATTTTATGTTCTGCATACCCGTGGAGGCAATCGATCCTTGGCTTGCCAGTACACTAGAAGTGCCTTCTCTAGCTCCTTTAAAAGTTTCCAGTTATCAGACGGTCTGTGAATGATAGATATCAAAACAGTTTTGGTTAAAGTCGCTTCTCAAACATAATTTGGTACTGAAATTTATCTACCTTACGAAGCAAGTTGTTAGCATTTAGCAAAATAAACCTTTTAATATTTGACATCAGGGACCAAACACAAAGTTCCTGTTTTCTGGGGAATGAAGAAAAAACAGAACACCGATGAGATACCACAATGTGGAGGTCACTGGTCACGACTCATAGGAGCACATTACCTGCGGAATCTTTCAAAGACGAGAACAATCAAAGGACTTGGATGAAAAGCGAAGCTCTCCCATTCCAAGCAATTGATCTCTTGCACCCAATTATCATCTATCTCTCCCTCCCAGTCTATTTCAGTTCCATCATCGCCAATGACATTCTTAATAGCATGTTTCTCAAAATACTCAGATGCTCTAATACCCCATCCAACATCAGCATCTAGCGGCCAAGTGGTACTTTCCTCCTCCACTACCATCTGCCCAGACCCTTCAGCATCCAAATCAACAGTGTCCTCCTCGTCATCACTGATGTCAGAGTAATTGTCCTTGCTCATCCTCTCCTTAAAAAATTGTTCCTTCTCGATACAAATATCAGGATTCTGCTCTCGCATTGAAGCAAACGTTCTGTCGAGTGAATCACGAACAAACTCCTCAACTGCAGCCGCTTCACTCCTTCGGCCACGCCTTGGCTTTTTCGGTTTTGTTGTTGGGAAAGTCTCGCCTGCATCTTCAGCTTCATTCTGGGGAACCACTTTCTTCTGGCTAGAACCCCTCCTTTGGGGCTTATCTTGGGATTCTAGACTAGGTCTGTCATCAGGAGCCGTATTTGACTCACTATTTCCAGCAGAAAAGCATCGTGACTGTAAGAAGCGGTTGCAAGTTCTTGAAAAGGGATGTGAGGGTTTTGAATAGGAAAAAGATTTGGAGTTTAGGTTGTGGAAGGGGATTGGCAGATGATAAAATGACAGAGAGCTAGTACTTGGGGTTGATTTTACCGCACATATAGCACTCATGGCCTGTGGCCACACGATAGAGGTATTGAGGGACATACTGTCAATTAAAATCGGAAACAGCAGAGTTGGGAGCTTAATATAAGGAAATTGTTCACTTTGTAACTGTTGGTACGTGGTTATTCAGGGAAGAAAGATCTGAGGGCAATAAGGATCTTTTGTAAACCACAGCAACGTGTGTATGTTCCAATAAGGTTAAATTTCTTGATCAAACTTGTTCCTTAGTTGATGTATTTAGCATCAAAGATCTTCTATCCCTTCTTCCTGCTCTGGTTGTTCTAGCAAACATAAACCTGCAAGCGGAGAACTGGAGCTAAATTATTATAGGCATACAATCGTTTGGTAGTTTGGCAGTATAGAACTTATTTCCTTCCATATTTTCATAAAAAAAAAAAAAGACAGACAAGAGCTTTCGACGTGCGGAGAACAGAAACAGAAGTCGATTTTTCAGAATAAAATCACTAAAGATGACAAGTGGCTGAGAAAATGTGCCTGATTTCAAAATTCCGTTGTAAGCAATCATTAAAATATAAGAAAAGATAAAGAATCTCAGACAAGTACGATTTTCAGTTCAGGCTTTCTCAACAAAGACATTTATTCATGACTCGATGAATCGTTTCTGCTTGGTTTCATGATCTCCACATGTCGAACGCCATTCAGTGCTGTAGTTTTAGAACAAGAATCTCCCCAAAAACTACAAAAAATGATAAGCACACAAGAGTGAACTTCGCAGGCGTACAACTCCACATACATACATGGCCCTCTTCCCTCATACATAAAGGAAACGTTAGCAAGCCAATGAAGGATATATTATCATAACAAAAGAAGAAAGAAACGTGGAACGAAAACAGAGATTTCATTCAGACATTTCATCAAACAACGTATGCTCGGTCTACTTACCAAACCTCGCCCCCTTCTATTCCACTGGTATTCTGAAATCCCCGTGGAAAGCATGGAAGCATGTCATCCTAAAACTAGCAAAAACAGCATAAAAGGCACAAGGCGAAGAAAAATGAAAGAGTATACAGTAATTCGAATAGTTTGTGACGAGCAATAACCTTGACTTAAATGAATCAAATAGAACTGACTTTAACTGACCTGTGTTTCGCTGAAAAGAAAAAAGGATGGAACAGACGCAGGAGATAAGTGCAGTGATACTGGCCAAGGTGCACTTAACTACTGTTGCCAGGGTAACGCGGGAGACTACCTCTTCTATACCCGCACGAGGAAAGTCGGAGCAAAATACAAACACAACCGTAATGATGCCGAGCCGATGAGCCGAATCTACACGACGTCGTTCGGGAATATAGATTATATAATGTGTTGTTTAGTTTTTTTAAAAAAACATCATATATATATATATTATTATATAAGAGGGTTTACATGCAAAGTGACACCATGCATGACATGTGTCAAGTTCCTTAACCACCAATCTACACATGTCGTTTCTAGAATAGAGGGTGCTTGATTGTCTTGTTCTCCACGTTGACAGTGAGGACTCACCATCACCATATCCACCGCCATCGGCACCACTGTTGGTGCTAGCGGCACAACCGTCGTTAACGGCGTCGTCTGTTACACATACTTCATTAACAGCCATCGGCTCCACGGAGCAAAGATTAGACTCTTCGGCTCTTGCAACAACATAGAAGATGGAAGCTTTGTTTGCATAACCCACCCAAAACCTACAAAATTTAAAGAAACTACAAAACAAACTATACACAGCAAGAAACTCCCCTAACCGGAGAGTAGACAAGAAACTAAAGAGTATTATTATTAAGCAAAAGAACATCTAGAGGCTAGATGTAGAACTACTAAACAAAAACATGATGACAAGAAAAAAAGCTAGAACAAGAAGAAGAGGAGAGAGGAGAGAGCGTTTTCTCTCTCATGAACTACATTGTGCCCTCCTTATTCTAATGTGTTGTTTAGTTGATGGAATGTTAATTTGTGGAAAACCATTCTTCCAATGGAATTCTGATAATTGAATCTGACATTATTTGATTGTTATGATAGAAATACTTAGAATTTGACATTTCTTTGTTTGGTTGTTAGAATAGTGATAGGAATAAACTTAAAATAAATATCAAATTACTAATAAATCATTAACAATGAATATATTATTATTAGTTGTCGGTTCAACTTTAAATTATATAAATTAAATTGACAATTTGTAAAAATATATTTGATAAATAATTATTGATAAATTTAACTTGTCATAATTATAAGAAACTTCTATTTAAATTTTCTGTATAACATTAAATTGGTACTATGAATATAAACTTGTAATTATTGAGCATGTAGAATGTAAAAGGAAACATTAAACATATTACACATTAGCATGTAATATGTATGTGATTAATATAAACTAGTTGGTTTACGAAGTGGTCTGGACCTCAAAAACCGGTAAAAAATATTACTAAGTATTCAAATGTAGTAAAACATTCTACACGAAAAATAATAAAAATAACAATGTAAACTTTCATACCTTCAACCCTGCAACCCTGGATCAAGGATCCTCTACTGCATTAGGATGTTGTGGTATTAGTCTACGGTATTAGGATGTTGCATTCAAGGATCTATTGTTTATGAGTAATGCATTGCATTACATTATGGAAACCTCATGCGTTTTGATGCCTTATGTTGATGAAGCTGGTACCATGCAAATGGGTGGTATTTTGTTATGTATGAAGCTAGTACTTATTTATGCATATGGTTGGTACATCTTTCTACTTGTCGCTGAATCTTCTTTGTGCATTACAATGTAAAAACTTTCCGCGTTTTGGTTATACATGTTTTTGTAGATGATACTACGTACTGCAAACGGTGGTACTTCTTTATGCATTAGGCTAGTACTTATGTGTGCACATTTCTGGTACTTATTTATGCATATGGCTGGTATCTCTTTGTACATGTGGTTGGTCCTTGTGTGAGCATGTAGCTGGTACTTATTATTCGTGCACATGATACTTCTGTCTGGTACCAGCAATCTGTTATTTTGCTTCATTGTGTTTTTATGCTTGAGAATTGTGTAGTTTTGTTAAGTTTCATTATGTTATGTTTAGTAAGTCAAACTAATATTTTTTTTAATTTTGAAATGAATTTGTAGATGGAGAATGCTCTGGCAAAAAAGGATTCAATGTCTAGAACTAGATTCTCAACAACGATAATGCATCAACTAATTGTGAATCTCAAAACAGTGTGCTAGTTTTATCTAGACGTTGGCAATGACCATTTTATTTGGATATGGAGTATGTATGACATAATTGTCGTTACATGCATTTGCAGACTATCTTAGTGTCTACTTTTCTGATGTCCGGTAGCTTTTATTGAATTATAAGGGTTAACAATTGTATGACATAACTACCGTAAACATTAATAGGTGTATGACATATTTGGATATGGAGTTTGTAAGGCATAATTGCCATATTTGGTATGACTACATATTTGGATATGGAGTGTGTATGTGTGTGGCACAATTGTCATATTTGGCATAAATCGCAACAGGTGTATGGTATATTTAGATATGGAGTGTGTATGGCATAATTGTCATATTTTTTATGACGTCATTGTTATAAACTTTAGTAGGTGTATGGTATAAAATTTAACAGGTTTATTGCATATTGGATCTGGAGTGTGTATGACATAATAGTCATAACCAATTTTTAAAACATCATTGACAATTGATAATAATTCTCCACATAAGTTGACGTCATACCAAATATGTATAAATCAAGTACCCGATTACAATCAATATAATACAAGAACAACATCAATAAAAAACCACATTTAAAATTGACACTAAAACACCGAATAATGAATTAAGAACACTCAATTGCACAATCATACACAAACCCATAAATAAGTCGAGTTAGTATAGAACATGTTAATATTAATAGACGTAACCTAAAACCAAAAGAAAAAAAAGCTCCAAATTTTAGGGTTCGAGGTTTGGGTTTTTTTCCCTTGAATAATAGTTTAAAATGTCCTCTTTATAATCTTACACGATGTTGGTAACATTTGTATAAGTGTAGAGTTTGTTAAACATTTGTAGAACACAAGATATAATTGACATGCATTAACATAACCAAACACAACATATGACATAATGACATACCTAACACAAGTTCGATATATACTTATCAACAAACACCATAATGTTCCCTGCAAAACACCACACTTCCTCGGATGAAACACACACGTCTTGTTCAACAAGTACCCGTGTATCAACCCGACTTGGTATTTGTGACAATAGTATATGTTATGATATTGGTACCCAATTAACGTCATACCAATTATGTATAAACCAAGTACCCGGTTATAGTCAATATAATACCACAACAACGAAATCAAAAACCATAATTAGAATTGACACTGAAACACCGAATAACGAATTAAAAACATTCGATTGCACAATCTTACACAAACCCACAAGTACGACAAGCCAGTATAGAACATGTTAATATTAATAGACATAACCTCAAACCAAAAAAAAAACCTTCGTATGATAGTTTAAACATCAAAGATTAATTTTAGGGTTTGTGGTTTCAGTTTTTTTTTTCTAGTATCACAATTCGGAATGTCCTTTATATAATCTTACACAATTTTGGTAACATTTGTATTTGTGTAGAGTTTGTTAAACATTTGTAGCACACAAATAATTGACACACATTAACATAACCAAACACAACATATACCATAATGAAATACCTAGCACAAGTTTGATATATACATATCAACGAACACCGTCATGTACCCAACATAACACCACACTTTCTTGGATGAAACACCTAGGTCTTGTTCAATAAGTACATATGTATCAACCAGACTTGGTATTTGTGACAATACAATTGTTAAGATATTGGTATTATTTTGTACCAGTCAAGATATAATATACCTAAAGTAAACCTTCAACGTTTTAACTTTCCAAGGGTGCGTTTAGGGGGTGTGGTATAGAGTAATCATTTTGAAGTGATTCTGCACTTTATAATGACTGCCCACTGACTCGACAGACCCTAAACCCTGAACTTCAAACCCTAAAATAAACCTTCAACGTTTTAACTTTCCAAGGGTGTGTTGGGGAGGGGGTAAGGTGTAGGGTAATCCTTTTAGAGTGATTCTGCACTTTATAACACAAGGATGAACTTTTGTAGGAAAGGTTCAAACACATCATTCATTAAGGCTTGGAAGGTTGTTGGGGCATTCTTAAGACCAAAGGGCATAACAAGAAATTTGCAGTGTGCTTCAAGGGTCCTAAAAGCATTATTTTCAATATCACAATCTCGAACACGATTCTAGTGATAACCAGAATTGAGATCCAACTTGGAAAACATAACTGCACCATGTAACTCATATAGAAGTTCATCCACCGTGGGTAAGGGAAATTTATCTGGAACAGTGATGTTGTTTAGTGCTTTATAATCCACACAAAAATGCCACTCACCATTCTTCTTTTTCACCAATAAAACTAGACTTGAGAAAGGGCTAGTGCTGTTACAAAATAAACCCCCCAGTAAACATCTCCTGCGCAATTCATCCGATTTCATTCTTTTGATAGTATAGGTAGCGATAGGGCCTGCTATTAGGAGGAACTGCCCAATCCTACAGTAATATCCAGTGATCATGAAACCGCTCAGTCGGTCAACAACACCTACAGGCCAGCGTTCTTGCGCCGGTGGCCCGATGCCCACTTCTCACCTCACAGGAAGCAAAGTGGAAGCAAAGTCCTTGTGCCCGCCTACGCTGGACTTTTGTGTCCGGAATTTTGCGAAATGAGCTCCTTTTCACTCCAAAATTGGAACCCGCGAAAGAATGAGGAGAAGAGCCTGATGACATGCGGTCCATGGATTTAGGGATTTTGAGCGACTGAGAATTGAGGATTTCCTTAATCCATTCAATCTGGTTCCTGCTTCCGTCCCGAGGTTTCGTACGGCTACCACCGCCAGAAATCGACCTCAGGTCATCCCACACATAGTGCGCACGTGACCCTGCTTGGTGATTTGGGATTTCCTTCACGCACAAATTCTCACGTTCCTCTATTTTTTCTAGCCATGGTCATCATGTAGCACAAGGTTTGTGGTTCGTAGAATGACAGCTCCCTACAATGATATCCTTTAACTCATTCTTGAATATACCACGTAACACTTCGTCGGAGATGTTGGTGAGATAAGTGGAGTGATATTCAAAGCTACGCCGCTAGTCCTCCACCGATGTGTTCTATCGAAGCGCACACAGAGATTCCAAAGGTTTTTGTGACTGAGCCGATCGGAACCGATCCAGAATAAGAGACTTGAACTCCACCCAATCGGGGACACTGAAATGGTTGCCCAACCACTCGTACCAGTGGAGAGCAGCTCCGTCCATACACACCGTGGTCACCTGCACCTTGTCAGCTGTGGCAACACCATTATATGCAAAGTATCTCTCGGCCTTATAAATCCATCCTTTGGGATCATCGCCATCAAAAATCAGTAATTCCAACTTGCGCACCCAAAACTCTTCATCGGTGATCAGTGACGTCAGTTTGGCACCACCACGGGACGCGCCTAGCGGTATCACCCTGCTCACCGCACACAATACCAAGGATTGGACATCCTTTTGCATCCGTGAAACCATCACATTTAGATTCTCAAGTTTCCCAACGAGAGTGTTCACCTTCCCAGTCAGGTCGATTATCTCCCCCTTTCATCACCAAGTGTTCCGCCTCTAAGTGTTCCATTGCCTGATGTCGCGTGAAGACCATGCACCATAGTCAGCAGGATCGGTGAATTTGATACCAAATTGATAGAGACGATAGGATCCCACTAGTCAGGTTATCCTCTTACTCCACTCCCAACAGAGAGGGCCTAACTTATTTTCTCGTTCCCTTTGATAACCATTACAATATAGGAAGCTTTCCTTAAGTAGTAGCATGATTCCCTCTCTAACATAACAACATTCTCTTCCTATAACAAACCTCACAACTAGGATAACCTGCCAAACTATAGAACGGTGATTATGTCCAGCAACCATTACATACTCAGCATAGATGAAGTCCTAACTGCTCAAAGAAGAAGAAAACAAAGAAAAATTGTTAACAATATTAAAGAAAGTCAATGCTGAGCATAACTTATTAAATTTTCAGCAACTGTTAATTATTGGGAGGGAACTTGCTCTAAGAAAAGGATATTAATTCACAAATAGTAAACTTTTCTTCACAATACGATGTCTTAATACATTTTCTAGAGAGAGTACATCAGAATCTCACAAGAAGCATTTAAATTTCAAGTTACAGTGACAGAGTTGGCAAGTTTGAAGTTACCTAAAGTTTGTCACACAAACAGAAGAAATCCCAGCATCTGCAGCTGCTCGACAAGCCACTGGAACAACATCAGAAACCTATCACGTGAAGCACATTGCAATACAAGCAAGGATGGAAATCTATCAGCGCAAGAGGAAGCGACCCTGATATTTTGACTAAGATAGATTCAAGTTCACTTGGGAAAACAGGAATCACAAAAAAGTGAAAGATACTGTTACCATTAAATCCGTCTGGATCGAATGCAACCACTGTGCTTCAGTACTCACGACGAAAACCCGAGGGACAACAGCTGTCTCGTGATACTTAAAAAAAGAAATAAAGGGCATTGGAAGATGTTGGAATGTACCGGTGTTTAATCATACAGACGTCCTCGTACGTCCGGATCCGGACTGTTCCAATCTCGCCCGGACGTGCCAATCTGCAATTCTTTTTTTGAAATAGCATATATTATATAGATCAAGAGCAAATGTCAAGTACATAGGATGGGAAGTCAGCAGACTTCCAGCAACTCGCGCAGAGCTGCATTTTTCTAGCTAAGGACGCTAGGTTGTGTGCAGTTAAATTATCTAAACGACTAACGTGATAGCATTGGACATCGTGTAGAGGGGCCAAAGTTGCCAAAGCATGATGGAGCGCTAGTTTTGCACTGTCAGAGAGGCCGGACCGACCAAAGGACGTGAAGTAATCAACCACATTCTTGCAGTCAGACAGGAGCCTCACATGAGAATATTGGTACTGCTTGGCAAGGTCAAGGCCTAATTGAAGCGCTGCCGCCTCCAAATGTGACGGATCCGAAGCCGTCAAACCGCCCATCAATGCCGCTCCAATAACATCATTCTGGTAAACCGCGACAGCCCCAAGGCCAAAACGACCAAACCTGTCCAGGCCCGCATCAACAGCAATCTCGACGAAACAATGCCCCGAAAGACGGGCCGCTGCCAAGGATGGAGATGTAGCAATAGCTGAAGTAGCAGTGCTGAGGCTCAAAAAGCTGTCCGCCTGAAACCATCCTGCTTCAAAAGTGGTGACACGGTTATGCGCATACTGGCAACGGGCATACCATAAACGCCAAAGAAGCGAGACAAGCGAGGAAAGACGATGTCGTGGCAGGCAAACGCAAGAGTCGGTAAACCAATCAATAAACGCGTTGTCTGTTTGCAGGGGAGGGGGATGGGGGATGCACAGGCGATCCCAATAAGAGCGGACTGTAGGGCAGCGAAACAGGGCATGGAGAATGGTGTCATTGCCCCCACAGAGAACATAGGGTTGAAGATCCGGACGGTGCAGTCGATAAGCCAATAGAGCACGGCATGGAACAACTCCATGCAACAATTTCCATCCAAACAGACGAACACGGGGTGGCATATCAAGAGCCCATAAACGTCTATTCGCCTGACCTTGAGGAGATGAGGTCATAGACGAAGATGAAGGATGCGCAAGGCGGCAAAGGGCTACATCACAATGATAAGCACTTTTGACTGTGTACTGGCCAGAAGGAGAGAGGCCCCAAAACCAAGAGTCCCGTGATAAGATATCCCCTAGCAACGCGACATTGAGAATGTGCTGTACATCTTCTGGATGAAAGACAGACTGTAAAGCCGAGAAATTCCATGCCGAGGGGGAGAGCATAAAATCAGAAACTGGGGCATGATGTAGTTGCTGAGGAAGCGACCAAAGGTAAGGTGTACCCCCTTCCTTAGAGGGAAGCCATCGGTCACAAATGCGTGTAGTGTGCCCATCACCAATCTTCTTGTAAGCCCCAGCCTGCACGAGATCCTGGACAGTGAGGAGCGCTCTCCAAATGGGACTGGAGTTGGCCCTTGGCTGAATGTGACGTTGGGGATTGTCGCCAAGATAACGTGCCTTATAAAAGGTGGACAAAAGGGACTGAGGCTGATGCAGAATTCGCCAGAGCTGTTTAGCGAGCAAAGCGCGATTAAAACTGCGCAAGTCACGAAAGCCTAAGCCACCAGAGGAGAGAGGAAGACAGAGTTGCTCCCATTTCTTCCAGTGCATCTCTTTAGCATTAGCTGAACCACCGCACCAAAAACGCGAGATCATCCCAGTGATGGAAGTGAGGAGTAGGGATGGCAATGGGTCGGGTTCGGGTCGGGTGGACCTTCACCCGCACCCGTCACCCGTTTCCACCCATCTCACCCGAATCCGACCCGTCACCCGCTAAGGTTCACCCGTCACCCGATCCACCCGTCACCCGCGGGTGAAACGGGTGACAAACGGGTGAAATTTTACAATTTATTATATAAAAGTTAAAATTTTATATAATGATAACTAAACACTAAATATTATGATTACTGCTAAAAAATTATAAGTTTAGGCATATAACTTTAATTCCAACAAAAATATAACAATTCAAACTAAATTAAGCATCCATAACCTTGTATAAAAACAAGTAGAAGTGCAAAATTAAAAGAAAGAAACAGCAGCACTGCAGCACCACCACAAACAGCAGCACTACATCAGTCAAAAACAAATAACATCTCATAAACAGCAGCACTGCACCACAAACAGCAGCACTGCGGCAGTACAAAACAAATAGCATCCCATATCCCAGTACAAACCGACAGCAACATTGCTGTATAAACAAGTACCGCATCCACATCAGTTTGTTTAAACAACAATTCCATTCGGAATACAACTTCCCAAAAACATTAGCATCCAATATAAAAACAAAAATTGTTGCCAATCAAACAAAATAGTATTCAGCTGTCCACTTTCTCATTCACATAGTACTCTGAAGCTTTCTTTAGCTATCTCACATGCTCATTTCCAATGGAGTTGCAATGCAGCAGCCAGCAGGAATCAAATGGATAGAACAGTGAGAGGAGCAAAATTCCTACAAATATAGAGGTGTTAATTGATTATAAAGAAAATCTGTAGAAATATGCAGTGGTTATGAAAAAAAAAAACATAACTGTAAAGCACAATGGTTAGTTCAAACTTCCAGAAAAAGCTAATGCACTAAAGGGAGATGATAAATCATCAAATCTGCATGCCTTGTAGGTATGTGTACATTCAAAATACAAAACATGATGTTTCTTAATTTTTAAAAATAATTAACACTCACATATCATTATTTTTAGAATGAGCATCAAGAAAATGAGCACAGCAAAAATGAATTAGAATGAGCAGCAGTAGAGGTGAATTAGAAGCACAACAAAATTGAATTAGAAAATGAGCACAACAAAAGTGAATCAAAAATGAGCACAACAAAAGTGAATCAAAAATGAGCAGCAACATCAAAAGTAAATCAGAATGACAATACTAGCTCAGGAGATAAGTAAATCAGAATGACAATACTAGCTCAGGATATGGGTATATTGACAAATAAAACCAGATGACGTTACCCCCACATGGCATGATCATTGACTACACTACATAAGTTCCATTTCATCCTCATCTCCCTGAAAAATTTTAACACAACAAGGGTAAATGGTAGATTCTTTACAATATAAAAGAGATGCTCAAACAAAATTGTTAAGTTAGTTAAATTTAGTACCGAATCTAGATCGACAACTTCACCCCCACAATTATGCCCAGCACTATCCACTATGTCGCCATCTTCCAAAATTGTAGCACAAGCATCACTAGCACGAAGAGTAGCATCTGTTTCGAAAATAATAATTAAAACACAACTAAGAACAATCAATAACCAAATGTAATTGAAAATAAAGTTAAAAACTGATATTATTACCTGAACAAAGATCTCCTAAGATCCAATTTTGCAAGCAAATTAAAGCCTCCACGGTATTTGTAGCAAGTCTAGAACGGTGAGTACTCACAACTCTACCACCCATGCTAAATGCACTCTCTGATGCAACAGAGGAAGCTGGAATGGCTAAGATATCCATGGCAATCTTTTGCAAGGTTGGATATTTGAGCTCAATATGCCAAAATTTCAATATATCAAAAGTATCACTCTCCGGCAAAGCATCTTCCTCCAATAATGGTCCATCTCAGCTTTATATTGACCTTTCTCTTCTTGGTTTTCTTCACTTGACTCCACTCATCATCTAACTCAATGACACCTTCACATCCTAGAATACTAGACTGAGTAGAAGTGAAGGAATTTTCTTCACCCAACAAAATGCTATCTTCATACTCACACAATAGATCATACAAACTCTTTTTCACTTTACTAATCTCCTGATCTGCCATGCGACCATAAATCTTAGTGAAGTAATACTCAACACATTCCAACTTGTTCCGTGGATCCAAAATAGCAGCTATGGCTAGAACCTCATTGATTGACAGCCAATACTTATCAAATTTTGCAACCATTTTTCTGCCATATTTTGGATGATTTGATTGTCACTTTGTAACCACAAATTAAGAGCAAGTTTGATTTCACAAACTTGTCTGAAAAACAGATTTGAAGTCGGATATTTTCTCCCAGAGAATAGCTCAGTCAACTTATGAAACTTCTTCAATTTTTCACAAACTAGTGCAGCCATATCCCAATCAACTTGAGTTGGAAGAATGAATTTAAGACGGGGGCTTTGACGTTTGAGACTAGCAAACACATCCTTATAAGGCAAGACACCATTAAGCATGAAATAGGTTGAATTCCACCTAGTCTTACAATCAAGTGACAACTTTTTAGGTTCTTCACCTTTCATAGACTTAACCTTATCCTCAAACATCTCCATTCTTTTTGGAGTTGCTACCCAAAATGAGACGCAATCTCGAACCCTCTCAATCCCATCACCCATCACAGCTAAACCATCTTGGACAATCAAATTCAAGATATGAGCAGTACACCTCATATGTAAAAAAATTCCACCTACAATTAGAGATTCCTCACCCAATCTAGGCCTAAGAATATCCATCATAGCATCGTTTGTGCTACAGTTATCAACCACTATAGAAGAAATCTTTTCAGCTATGTTATACCCATTCAATGTGTCTAACAACACTTGTGCAAGGGTATCTTTGGTGTGTGGGTAAGGGACATAAGCAAACCTACATTTAAGTTACATTTAAAAATTTAATTAGTAAAACAATCTAAAAATAGCAACCATATTTATGGGCAAAACATATAAACAGAATAGTTAAATAAAAAAAGAAGAGTGAATTATGATAATAAAACTGTTACCTTAAGGTTTTGTCACGCAAAACCCATAGCTGGTCAATGTAATGAGCAGTGACAACCATATACCCTCTCTTTTGGTTTGAGGCAGTCCACATATCGGTAGTAATTGCAATTTTGGACTTGCTGCTCTCCAAGACTTTTTAAACTTGTTTTTTCACTTGCAAACATCTTCATAATATCTGATCTCAATGTATTACGATATAAGATCTTGAAACTCGGATTTAGACTACTCACAAATCTTCTAAATCCTATGTGATCCACTATAGCCAAAGGATATTCATGCAAAATCACCATGTTCGCTAGTTCCTTCCTAGACACCTCTTGGCTAAAGTTGGTTGAATTCAAACTGGGCATCCCACTACCATCATCTCTTCTACCAACACTCAAAAAATTTTGGCGAATATCAATTTTTTGATTCTTTTTAGGACACCTTTTTTCTACATGATCGTTGAGGTGGGAGGTGCCATTCTTACTACCAGCTGATAAAATCTTGTCACAGTGAACACACTTTGCTTTTATCTCACCATTAACCACCATCCTTTCAAAATGAACCCATACCCTTGATGTGAGCTTTCTCACATTTCCTATCGATAAAGATTGATTTGCTTCCCCTTGATTTGCTTCCCCTTGATTTTCACAGGAGTCATTCGGTGGGGCAGGTGACATCCGAGTTGATGTACATTCATCATTAGACTCCATATTCATATATGCAGAAGCTGAAAGTAGCACACACAGCCAATCAAGTACATCATAGTTATTTCTCAAAGCACAATCATCCCCCTTACAAAGTCCACACTTCTATACATTGTCTTAATTTAAGACACCTCAAAATGCCAACTGACAGTGGATCTAATAACCCTGAATCACTCATCTAAGCATTTGAAATACTACTAAACACAAAAAGTAACAACCAGTGAAGGTAAAACTGCTGAACAAAATATAGCTATTCAAGAAGTAACCTCATCATTCCAGATTCTCAGTAGCAGTCAATTCCCAAAAATAGTGAAGAAAGAAACTTCAAAAAATAAACATGTTCAAGGAAAAACAGTTGAAAAAACATCTTATGATAGCAGTAACAACCAGGCAAGATATGTAAACTAGCAAAACAAGTAATACTTTGAACTGGAGACAGTACCAAAAATTTACACGCTTGAATTTATACAAGACAGCCGATGAAGATTATTAAACTAGCAAAACAAACATCTTATGAAAAAACATCTTGACGATCCAAGCTTATTAAACTAGCAAAACAAGACAGTACCAAAAATTTACACGCTTGAATTTATACAAGACAACATCAGGTGGAACATTACCGGAGTGGAGAGAATAGAGATGGAGTCGAGCGAATTGAAGAAGCCGATGAAGATTGAACTGGAGTGATTAGAGATGGAGTAATTAGTTGAAGTAATTAGGTATATTAATACTCAATACCGATATACTGATTCAAAGTAATTAGTTGAAGTTATTTGAAACACTTACCGGAGTGGAGTCGAGCGAATTGAAGAAGGCGATGAAGATTGAACTGGAGTGGAGAGAATTGAACTGAACTGGAGTGAAGAACTGGAGTGGAGAATTGAAGAAGGCGATGAAGATTGGAGAGAATAGAGATGGAGTGGAGAGAATAGAGATGGAGTCGAGAGAATAGGGATGGAGTCGAGAGAAGTAAGCCGAAGTGAGAGAGAAGTGAGGAGGCGGAAGTTTTAAGCGTTTTAGGGTTAGGGTACCAAAAATGACCGGTTAGAACTTAGAATTGAATAGATTATAATTAGTACTAGAATTTTTTTTTAATATATAAATTTAACCGGGTGATGGGTCGGGTTCGCGGGTGGAAAATTGTCACCCGACCCGACCCGTCACCCGAACCCATTTCACCCATCACCCGTTTTTCACCCGGTTTTAACGGGTTTTTCACCCGTTTCAACGGGTCGGGTGGTCGGGTGAAACGGTCACCCATCACCCATTGCCATCCCTAGTGAGGAGCGATTTGGGGAGCATAATGACTGACATGACATATGTTGGGATTGCCTGAAGGATGGATTTAATCAGATTTAACCTTGCTGCTTGAGAAGTGAGACGAGACCAACCCTGAATGCGGCGTGCAATGCGGTCCTGAATATAAGCAAACACAGCTTTCCTATCACGGCCCACGTGCACTGGGAAACCCAGATACATCCCCAAGTCGCGGACCACACGGCCTGTCAGAGCTCCGGCAACTGCGCGACGTAATTGCGGCTGCAGATGATGTGAAAACATAAGGGCGGACTTGTCCGCATTAATACATTGTCCCGATGCTAACTTAAAATCTTCAAGAATATAAGATAGCTCCCGAGCGTTGGTCTCTGTTGCCTTTCCAAAAAGAATACAATCATCCGCAAATAGTAAGCTGGTAATAGGGGTTGGAAGCCCCGGAAAAGAGAAACCCTTAAACTGATTGACCTGTGCAGAGAGATTAATGGCCGAGGTCAAAACTTCCATACAGCAAATAAAAAGCAACGGGGATAATGGGTCTCCCTGGCGCAGGCCACGATGTGGGTTGAAGGACGGCCCCGGGTGGCCATTAATTAGCACAGACATCGTGGCAGTAGTAAGACACTTGCGGACAGCCTTAATCCAAAACGGATGGAAGCCCATGCTTGCTAATACTTGTAGAACAAAACACCATTCTACACGGTCAAAGGCTTTAGACATATCAACTTTATATGCGAAGAAACCCCGAAGACGAGCATGTGAAGTGCGCATAGAATGTAGGATTTCATGAGTAAGGAGCACCTGATCAGAAATCAACCGGCCCTGCACAAATGCTGCTTGATTGTCGGAGATGACATCCGGCAGAACATGGTGCACACGATTGACCAAAACCTTGGATATGACACGATAAACAGTGTTGCACAACGAAATGGGGCAGAAATCTGTGATCGAGGTCGCCCCGGGCTTCTTTGGGATGAGGGCGAGATGAGTGTGATTAAGATCCTGCGGCGTCGATGCATCAGTGTTTAGAAAAGCCAAAGCAGTGTTAATGAAATCATCACTAATGATAGGCCAGTAGCTGCGGAGAAAGACTCCATTAATGCCATCAGGGCCCGGTGCCTTGGTTGGATTCAGTTGCTTGTATGCTGCAATAACCTCATCCCGAGTGAATAGCTGACCCATTGGATCATAAGAATGTAAAGGAACGCGGTCCTCCACACATCCTTGCCGTGTGTCCGGACCCGGACGGAACATCTTCACCCGGACGGGAAACAACTGAAGGTGATCGTGAACGGCTGCACTGAATAACACTGTCCTTGCTCAGCGTCCCGATCCGGACAGCCCAGTTGCTCGCCCGGATGTTTTATTCTGTAAACATTAGTTTTGTTATTTAAGCCATATGCGTGGCGCCTCTGTTTCATATACGAGGAAATTTTTTCTCTCTTTTTGTAAAAGAAAAACAAGAACAAAGCGTGAGTGATTCATTGAATCCAAAAATACAAAAGTTTGATTCGACGTTCTTCTACAAGCGTTCGATTTGAGTCAATTCTATTTGAAGAGCATAAGTGAATCATAAGAAGCTTAAA